>JBCEWE010000333.1:3030735-3140735 GCA_039877035.1 Silurus lanzhouensis
TGGATCTTATTTATTATTTTGAGCTTCCTCAGTGTGGAGGACTTTAAGACATTATACAGTATTTCATAATCAAAGACAGAAATCTTTGGATTATTTTACATTTAAAAGAGATTAAATCACAATTTCTGTAAACCTGCATTGGTTTACATTCCAGGCAGTGCCCTCAATGTATGTGGACACACGGCCATCGCACGCATACGTGGTTCTTTCCTAAACAAGTTTATTGCCAAATGTAACTATTTTTATATATAACGTTTCAAAACCTAAGCATTACACACTGCTTTACTTGGCTTGTTTTTCTAGCCATTATTAGCTCTTGTGCAGGTACAGCCTTATTATGTTGTGCTTGTTTTTTTTTTCATTTATTTATTTTTCAGCTAGCAGAGCGAAAAATGATAAAGGAAAGTACATTCATGCCATTCGGCAGATGCCCTTATCCAGAGCGACTTACAATTATTGTATTTATACTGCTGAGGGTTTAGGTACTGGGATATGAACCTGTGATGTTCTGAGCAGAAGTCCAACACTTTAACCATGTAGCTACCACTTCCCTATCCGAGTAAAACAGAACATGGTTTGGACTGGGGTTGAAATATAACAATTAGCATACGTTAACACCGATTTAGCTTCCCTTGAAGTATGAATTGAAAGTAGGGTTGCAAAATTCCAGGAATTTTTAGGACTTTAAACTTTCCATGGGAATTACTGGTGATAAACTGGAAATGTACAAAATTGCAGGTTAGCGTATAACAGGGAACTTAAATGTACGGTAGTTAAAAAAAATGTTTGCAAGATAATCATTGTTAAAACAACCAAATTTTGTTGCATTTTTTTCTCTGCATTCCTCCAAAAACCGAACACAGATCATATATTGAATCCTGGACACAAAATCATGTCAGAAAATGTTCATGTTGCTGAGTAGCCATGTACATTATAATACAAATATTTCATACATTTTTGTTTTAAAACTTCTTTGTGCTGTGTGTAAGCTATTTTGCAACACAGTTATACTAACAGTTATACCAAAGTCAAATGTCATTTAAAAAAAAAAATGATCAGTTTGCATGCTTGTCAGCTTATGAAAAAAAAGTATACAAAATAATAAAATTTTTTTGTAAATAATAACAGTTTATACAAATTGCCCCAAAATTTGAATTGATTTCCATATATTTCTTGTAAATTTCTAACTTGGAATATTTCCAAAATTCCCTAGATGAAGTTCCCATGGAAAGTTTCGTGAAGGTTTCTGAAAATGTACTGGAAATTTTCGGCCCCTTTGCAACCCTGATTAAAAGCAATCAAAAACACATCAATTACAAAAGTTGGATTTGGCTATTTATATTATTCCTTACAGACGACGCATGACAATCAGTCTGATTAAGCAATGCTCCTGCAGCTACTTATCTTTTCCAGTGCAGGTGATTACAATCAGAAATCTCCATTTATCCTGTATTTTTAAAGCGACGCCAACAGCTGTGTGCACTGGATAACTGGCATAAAATCAATAGATCGCAGACGTTTTTTCATACCGCCATCCTGAGGCGACGGCATTGTACATTGCGAGAAGACGTCAAACAGTGATGGACAATAACGAGAGCGAACACGAGACAGACTCGGCCCGGACTCCTGCTGGTCGATGGCATTAACTTGGCCTCTAGCACCTGGTGTCTGTACGTCTGATTTGTCAGTGAAGCGTTATAGGACTGGCAGTTTGATGTGGGTGAGCATAGAGATACCGCTGCTTGGTCTTCAGCTTGGAGATAACAATAAAATCCTGCCGTTCCTCTGGAGCACAGGTCTGGTATTTGCTCGCAGTTAGTGAAGTGTATCTATAGTGAAGGAAGACACAAGTTTCATGGTTTCAGAAACCCATTTCAACCGCAGTTGATGGGGTTGGGGGACGCACAACCGGCAACCAGCATTATAAATGTAATTTCTGGAGATTTATTTACCACTAAAAATGCGCTTTTTAGGAGTCAGCAAAGATCAGGGTACTGTATTGTAGCTTTAAAACTCCATGCTGTGAGGGAATTGGAAGAAAGCAAGATTTCACCAAGTCACCTTGTAGTGTTTGCGTGATCTCTGTCTGCATAATCAGGATCAAGCACAAATCCTGTTTCTAGCTGTCAATTGAAACAGGCAGGCAAAGTGTTTGGTTCACTTTGATAGGATTAATGAAAATATTATATTTTATAAAAAAAAAAATGTATAAAAAAAAAAACCACCTGCCATGGCATTAGTCGTAAACCTGGTGTTAGTGTAGTAGAATAATTTCCTCATTGTAAGAGTATTAATGGATTACTGTCACAGAAGGAGCTCAAGTGTACAGTGGATTCTGCCTGAGTTTATCATCCAGATTACGCATGCAGAATAGGTCTGTAATGAACTGTCGGAAATAAAGTCATCCTGGTGTAATTTCTTCACTTAATATAAGAGCTGACATGGAGTGCATTCACAGATTATACCGTGGCATAATGGTGGAATAATGGCAGTAGAGAAAGAGAAGCAATGCTAAAGAAATATACAGGCTTTATCTATTTAAAAATGCTTTCTGATATTTGTTTGCTTTTATCAATTGATCTAAATCGAATGATCTAAAGTATTCTCTAGAGTCGACCAATACTTATAGCTAGGGTGGGCCGTACTTGCCGATAACTGATTAATCAACCGATAGTTTTTCAAATGGATACTGGATTAAAAAACAAAAAAACAAACAAAACACCCCATGTGAAATAGTACTGAACTTCATTATGAAAAAAAAAATAAAGTATATAATTTCAATGCTTTGGCCTTTGTGAAGGCATTCGAAGTTTTCCATTTTAAGGATGAGATACAGTAAGATTCCATTTGTAACATTAACTAAGGTTAATAAATCTTTTAGAAGTATTGTTTGTTTGTTCATTTCAACATACTAATACATTTATCTATTAATGCACTATGAACTAACATGAATAAGGGACAGCACGCACTTTCATGTGTCAAAACAAACAGCACGTGGCGTCAGTGATTCGCCTCTAGAACCCGGAAAAACTATTGGTATGGATTTTTTGCCAATAGTTTTGGCAGTCTAGTCTTCACTAATCGTATAAGGGGAGCATTCGAGAATACACATAAACATGGTTTTGTGTATGAAATGGGAAATATGGGTGTTGGAATTTTTTTAGAACAAACTATTTTCAAAAAAATTTTTGATTATTGTAACTATAATGGCTCACCATAGAGCACTGAAGACTCGGAAATGAGGAAACTTTTCAAGAAACATTTAGGCTCTTCACAAATAGGCTGTTCTAAGAATACCATAAGGCTAAAATCTCCAGAGTTTACACTATAGCTACACTATATTGAAAAAAAAGTGGGACACCAGACCTATGTGGTTCTTCTTCGAACTGTTACAACAAAGTAGGAGGCGCGTAACTCTATAGGATGTCTTTGGATGTGATAGCATAAGATTTTCTCTTCACTTGAACTAGGAAACCCAAACCTGGTTCAGGATGACAATGGTGCTGTGTTCAATGCAAGCTTCATGAAGATATGGTTTACATGGGTGGAAGATCTTGAGTGGCCTGCCATAGGACCCTGATCTCAACCCCCAAACCTGGTTCAGGATGACAATGTTGCTGTGTTCAATGCAAGCTTCATGAAGATATGGTTTACATGGGTGGAAGATCTTGAGTGGCCTGCCATAGGACCCTGATCTCAACACCTTTGGGTCGTTTTGGAATGCTGACTGCACCCCAGGCCTCCTCATTTCAACTAGTACCTGACTTTACAACAGAGATGTTAAAAATACACACATCCTTCATTCAAGTAGAAATACAGAAGTAGAAAGAAATATTTGTACTCTGACATGTACTTAATTAAAAAGTAGCCATTACTACTACCTGTTTTAGTGTCATGCTGGTAACTGGACCTCACATCATATTAATATATAAATACAAAAGAATTTCTAATTTTGTTATCTAATGAATGTATCCAGGCTGAACATCCACCATATAGAACACAAGCAGAGCAAAGATGATGATGATCAGGTGATCAGGCTCTCAGTCATGTTTACATCACTGTCTCCTTCTGTGTCATCCACGTTACCCCCAGACTTCTTGTTGCCTTCTGCCTTGCTTGCTTCGTAGGCTGGCCTACATCTGTGGTGTGTGAGAGCCAGTAAATGATACACCAGTGGTGGGTTGAAAATGGCGCACAGTGAAAAGAAAAAATATCGATCATGTCACCAAATAGAATCAAATTAAAGTAATGAGCCTGGTTTAAAAATGTAAGAAGTAGAAAGTACAGATATTTGTGTAAAAAAATGTAGAGTGAAAGTAAAAAGTTGTCAGAAAAATAAATAGTAAAGTACCAGAAAAATCTACTTAAGTACAATAACAAAATATTTGTACTTCATTACTTCCCATCTCTGCTTTACAAACACCCTTGAGGTTGAATAAGCCTAAAGCACACAAATCTAGTGGTACAGTTTCCCAGAATAGTGGAGGTTATTATAACAGCAAATGGGGACAAAATGTGAAATGAGATGCTCAAAAAGCACACACAAAGGCAGGTGTCCACAAACTTTTGTCCATATACTGTGTATTATCTATTTAATTTGCACCAAATGGAGGCATTCTTACACCAAACAGGGTCATTATAACAAACGCCAAACAACAAAATGATCCATAACACAAAAGCTTTCAATAAGCACATGTAATAATAATTGAAACTTTGGCTCAAATTATATGATACTAAGGTCAGATTTTCTGGAATGAATCATGATAAACATTGGGAAACTGTTTTTAATGGATGATTGGAAGTTTTTGTGCACACACTTTTAAAAGTGCAGTGATTCAAGGTCATTAATTAAGACGCACTGCATGAAATACTGCAGGTGGCGAGGTGAGAGAACGTAGCTGTGGTTGCACGGTACACAGTAGCGTTCACTCCTGCTCTCTGTTCTGTTCTCTGCAAAAGTTTTGCTAAAGCTTCGTATTTGGAAAATGATGTTTTCAAAATTTGCTCATTTGCTTGGTAAAGGAGTGTGATTTTGATTATAGTGAATGTACTTTGTGATCTCAGGGAAATCAGGAAAAACCCTGATTTTGAAATGTTCGTATTGTTAGGCTAATTTATCATTAGCTAGCTAGAAAAGCTAGTATATCTGATGACCAAAGTCAATGAAAATAGTTTACTTTAATTAAGTGAATGCAGTGTACATTATTGTTTTGTTCTGAATTTTTTACTGCACAATATTTATTTACTTCTAGTTTCTCTGGCAAATTTATTTTGAAAAATGATTCATCGCAAAAATATTCCACATTGCAAATTTTTTAATACATCCGCCTTCTTAATTACTGCTGCTGATATAGTATGGAGGTGTCAGTGCCCCAGGATTGGAAAATATCAGCTCAGATGGACACCAAATCAGATCATTTCATCATCACTAGTGACGTAACATGATGTCACATTACCCATCAGTCTACAGAATGAGCTAGAAATAAATCAGGCCCAGCGTCTATGTATTATACATAATACTAAGTTAGTATTATTTACATTACACTCTGTGTTTGGATTTATAACCATTAGTTTTTTAAATACACTAAAGTAAAAATATTACAATTCAGGCTGTTAAATTTTTTTTTAATATATTTGGATGCTGTAAATTGAGCTTCTTTTTGATTAATGAAAATACTTAGTAATAAAATAAGATTTTTTTTTTTCCCTTTAAACAGAGGGAGGACATTAATACCAGTTAGCCTTGATTTTAGACTTGTAAAATAATTTGTCAATTCATTTTGGAAAAAAAGTAAATTTTCAAAAGCTGAAAAAAGAAAATAATTATATAGTGGGAAAAATTGATGAAGGACTAGTTCTCTATCTATCTATCTATCTATCTATCTATCTATCTGTCTGTCTGTCTGTCTGTCTGTCTGTCTGTCTGTCTGTCTGTCTGTCTATCTATCTATCTATCTATCTATCTATCTATCTATCTATCTATCTATCTATCTATCTATCTATCTATCTATCTATCTAATGCATACAACTAATAACCAAAGGATTGGACCTATTGGCATTTTTCTTATAGCAAACCCTTGGGTTCTGAGAGTCAATAGAGAACCACAGTGAAAGAAATCTTTTCTGAATGAATTTTGACAGAAAATCTACTAAATATATTATCAACAGATCAATTTATTCAAATAAAGCTAGATATTTTTAGTCAAATGTACAAAAAAACACTCTGGATAAATAATGCCAGGGTTTAATATTAAATAATATTAAATTAAATACAGAATATTAATATTAAATAGGAATTTGTACATTTCCTGTTTCCTGTTATTGTAGTAACACAGATAATATGTCAATAATCAGAAGCGACATGAGGCCGTTTCCCCCCTCCGAGTGTATGAACCATTAAACTAGAACATCCATTCTAACAAACTGGAGCTTAATAAATGAGTGGGTGAGCACCATACACTTTTTGTTCTCTCTGCAAACAAGAATTTGTTTCGTAACACAGAGAACTTGGTACGGTGTAAAAGAGTAGAGTGTGGAAATTCACTGAAGCACACATTAGTTAGAGGGGAAGAGGAAAACAGTAGCCGTATACACAGGAGGGACAATTGTGATATTACATGAAGGTCATGAAGAACAATCATGCTGTAGCTTATGGTTCTACAAATGTCCACATGAAGATGGTTTATCTTTTGAGATTTTAACACACAGGGAAGAGTTTTATTCTAATAGCACATTTTTTTAATCGGTCTCCGCTTGTACGGCTCTTCAGGAGGTACATGCCGAAGCACTGTTAAGGCCTGTTAAGGCTGCGTACTTTGTGTGGTTCCGCTCACTTTTGTTTGAGCAGTCAATGTCTATGTGTCATGTCCATTGTTTTTTACTAACTTGTAACCTCAAGTCAGTAAAACATTGTATAAAAAATTATACCAGGATTTTGACTTTGATGCCGATACCCACTGTATTTCATACCAAAATGATTATTTACGCAAAGAGATCCTTCGATTTTAAAAATAGAAATTGGAATGAACACTGAAAAATCAATATCAATTAGGTTTTTCTTATTTTGGATGAAACTTTGCTAAATCTAGCACAGATGTAAGTGCAACCCAACTGGATGCACTTGAAGGAACGGTGGAAGTTGAGCTCTGAGTAAGAAAAATAACAAATGAGAAGGACATTTATAGTTCGAGGTTAAGTTGTACACCCATTAGTAATATTTAACGATTTAGATTGATTTCCATTTTAGCGAGAATCTATGCTAGCTAGGTAGTCATGTTAGCTAGGTTACTGGCTTTTTGCTGCCTACTTCAGTTCTCAAGGATATATACACTAAAAGCAACACAATTTTACAGAATATTATGGTTTTCTGTGCTAAGGTTTTAAGATGCTTTTTGATGCTTCATGCTTCTTTGAAATGAATAGAGCCTGGATAGTGAAAAGCTGAGCTTTTATAGAAAGACTGCTGTGTTGCCTTTATTTCAAATGATTCGAACATTACAACCAGGATTGTCTGTATATACATTATTACAAAACAAGTTGCTGTTATTTCTTAATATACTGTATAATACTGATATTGAGAAAGCTTAATGAACACAGCGAGCACTAAACGGAGCAAGAATCAGCAAATCCGAGGCATTACAGGAAAGCTTGCTCAGGTCTAGACACTGTAGCTGGAAAGATGCATTTTGGTAATGTCTTGGTACTCAGCAGTAGGAAGAATTGTGGCTGAAGGGTTAAATTGCTAAATTGTCCTGCTTGTGCAATACTTTCTCAGCACTTTGCTGTCCCTGGCAGCTGTAGCTGGAAGCCAGAGTATTTGTTGAGACAGATAGGAGTGCAGGAGCCCCACCAGATCTCCTCTTTCTCATTTAATTAATTTCTGAGCTGGGGGATAATCAAGTTTTCGCTAATGTTTTTCAGTGTACTGTGCTCTGCTGCACGCACGGGCCACGGGGCACGAAACACGCCGACTCGGCTCATTGTCTCCCCTCCCTTCTCTTTCTTTCTCGACTTTCTTGCTTCTGCATTCTCAGGCGATAATGAAGAAGCAAGATGGCTTATCATGACAGCACTCATTTGTTGACGTTTTGAGGAAAAACAGTGATGCCTTGACTAATTAAATGAGGGTTTTTGTTGCTGATTTCTCAGTCACTTTTTTTACACTTTTAATATATACAATAAAACATAATTTATAATTTTTTATATATATTTAAAAAAGAAATAGGCAATGGAGTTCAATAGAAGAGACCAAATGGAAGACTAACATGCATTTAAAACTTTCTAATAGTATTAAATCTGAATTATGTATTGAAATAAGACTCGGCAGCTGTTGCAAATTTTTATATTTGTAATATTTTATTCTTATAATTAAGTCCCTCAAATTTTTGTATGAAAGATTAATATAGAATTATTTTGTTAAAAACACAAACACTGGGCTGTATTCTGCTTTGAAATCAAACGATTCATCAAAATTGACCTCCCCCCTCATAATTGAGCTTATAAAATAGCACTTGATGCAGCACATCAATTTTGCATTTGCATTGTTTCCGTACATTATGCTGAACGATAAACTGTATGTCAGCTATTTAAGTGCACCACTGAATGAAACAGCGAGATACTAAACCGAGGTGATGGAATTGTAATCTTTGTGTGGGATGTAGACTGTTTTGTCATGCTTTTAATCCACTAGTTTCCAGACTACAAAAGAAATATCGTCACTGTCTTTGTTCTCTTCTGGCAAAACAACAAGAGAAATGTTTGATGGTTTACAGTTAACCCAAGTCTTTTTACTTGTAGTGTAGTTCATAATGTATTTCATAAATTCAGCTATTAGGAATTGTATTACTTGAAACAAAGTTTCCAAGTCAGTTTTTATGTGTTTCCTGAAAGAAACTAATGAATTACGTAGTTAATTAAAAGCATTAACAAAAGACAATAACATTAATTAATTTATTCTGCCATATTTGGGTATCTAATATTGGCTTCAATTGCCTTTGCATAGTTTAATATTATTACTGTTGTAATGATATATTTTAATGCAATCTATTTTAACATGAAATATTGGCAGTGGTACTAAAACCAATACTGTTCCGCACCTGATCTAATGCCAAGCAAAATGGCCAAGCAAAATTGTTGTATGTATGTATGTGTGTTTTTTATATATATATATATATATATATATATATATATATATATATATATATATATATATATATATATATATATATAAAGCTTAGTCTTTTTTTTTTTGTTGCTTTTTTAAATTATGTATTGTGTCTATGTATTTATTTAACAGTGGAAAACTTACACAAGACATTAACCAAACGAGTCTTTCTGCCCCGTTTGATAAAAGGTTAAGCAAATATAGTGATATGAAAAATAATCCTGTGCACATGCTCAGCTCTGACTTTGACATACCAAAGCTCTGTGTGTTTATTTAGAATTCAGAACAAGGGATTTACCAGTCAAATGTGACGGTTTGCGTAAATGAAAGCGCTCAGGCCGGCAGCAGGCTTCTGCTCCAGGCAGAGTGTGTCTTCATTCATCTTTCGGGTACAGTGTTTATCAGGTGCAGGCAGTTTTCGGCGGGGCGAGGCGCTGTACACAATGCACGCTTCAGTCCTGTACGCCTTGCCGGATTAAGCTTAATTGCCAGCTGTTCCAGCTCTGGGTTTGTGGAGCCGTGGGGGTGAAACCGAGGAGCCTATCAAAGCTTCGCCTCATTCCCTGTAGGAAGCCCCAACCAGACAGGCGTTGGAAGTTCTGTACCGAGTAGATAAGATTTCATGGAACAGAAGCTGACCGAGGTGTGAGACAGGGTATACAAAATGAAGGCCAAACTTAGAAATTTCTTACATTTTCAAAATTGTAAAATAAATGGCATTAATGCACCCGTGGTGCAACCGTTAAGAACAGCCATGACCACTAAGCCTGGTGCTAATCCTGATCTTGATCTTTAGTATCTTCCTCTTCTTACAAATAAGTACATTCCGGGAGTTTACTTGAAAGATGGAGCAAGGAAGAGATTCGGAAAGAGAGAAGCGCAAGCCGGAGCATTACAGAAATCCTAAACCCCAAGGCCTGGGGCGGGGGACGTGACCCATTTCATCACTGTCAGAGATTTCTGTGCATTCACAGGGGGGCTGCTGGGAGATAACAGGCCTGAGGGAAGAAATGTCTGGAGATGTGCTGTCTGTACAGCACACATTGATTATCCAGCGATAGCATTACACTCAGCACTCATGACAGTGAAGTGGAACATTTACATGTCAGGAGATATTAGATAGGCTTTCTATAATAGATGTTTAACAGATGATTTGGAATACTGCATGCTGCAAGGAGACTAATGGACCTCTACTTAACTGTTTAGTTTCTTTTTTTTTCTTTCATTTAACTCATTTTCATTTTTATGAAAACTACCTCTTAGTGTATCGTTCATTGTGACCCTGTTCCCTATTACAGATATGTGTAGAAATCTTTTTGACATTAACACTATTATTTCTGCTTCTGGAATACAACAGTATACATGCATGACACTCGTTATTTATAAGAACACTAAAGTGTAATCACTTACAGGCGTGTCAAATGTTAAGGCTGTCAAAAGGAATTATGATTGTCGTACCGCTCTGTTTTTCACAGCTTGCTTCTGCTGGGCTAAAATGTGGAAGCTCCTTCTGTATGATACGCCATTATTGTGATTCCAGCTTATGTGTTCCAGTAAATTTCGAGGGTTGTAGCTTAGTGGTTAAGGCATTGGACTTTGGATCCAAAGGTTGTGAATTCAAATCACAGCCACACCCATCTGCCACTTCTGGGCTCCTGAGCAGGGACCTTAACCCCATAGCTGCTCATGAATGAGGTAACATGTAAGTCGCTGTGAATAAGAAAACGTTGACCCAGTGGTTTTATTTCATGTACATATTTCTAAACACACCAGACATAAACTATTAAACAACTTCATTCTATATGTAAACCATTTTACATCCTATCTCATCCCAAGCGACTTACAGGTATCTCATTTATACAAACTGAGCAAATGAGGGTTAAGGGCCTTTCTCAAAGGCTTCTTCTGATCAAAAAGTTCAACAGAAGTCTCAACCATTCTGCAACCACTTCCTATTTTTACTGCTAAAACGTTACTAATTAGAACATCTGAGACCATGTTTGAGATTTTTATTTTACTATTTGACACCATTCGTTTTTGTTTCTGTTGTATCTCTTTAATGAGCCGCATTTCTTCACGGATTTATATTAAAATCCTGGATGAAGAACTACAAACTCGAGCTAAATGTTGAAGAAAACCAGTATTACCAATAATTCAGTTAATTAATGTTCCTCCTTGCGATTTTCTCTGCTTAAGAAAGCAGCACGATTTCATGTTGTTACTCTTTCACCACAACAATTGGATAATGATAAAATTTTGTACTTCTTATTAAAAAATAACACTATGCTTTTTTTTTATCCGTTTATAGTTATTACAATTAAAATCACAGAGCAAATTTTGCTGAGAAAACTACCCTCGAGCCAGGCTTTCCCTTAGGGGCTTAGATCTTACAGAATACTAATCCTAGCGACTACTTTCATCGACTTACAGAAACGTACAGAAACCTTTTTCTTTTGCTGTCCCTGTGAATAAGCTGCTGCTGTAGAAGCAATACGGAATAAGATTAGTAGTGTACATTCCGGCAATTTTCCTTGAAACTGGAACCACTGTCATAGCACTTTCCAGCCAATCGTAATGAAGAATTGCTTAAGGAGTGTGGACTGGAGCACATCTGCTTGTTTTGTGTCAGGAATAATGTATAGAAGAATTTGATAGTCCAAATATGCACATATTGTACACATGCTGTGTCAAATCCAAGCACCACACCACCTAGCTGCCACTGCTGGCCCCCCTGAGCAAGGCCCTTAATCCTCAATTGCTCAGCTGTAAAACTGAGATAGCTGGTTAAGATGTAAAACTCTGGATAAAGGTGTCTGCCAAATGTCATAAATGTAATGTAAATACTGCAGATCAAGCGATATGATGAAAACAGTTCTTAAAATATCTCTGTCAGGTGTTACCTACTGTAGCCTGGAAAGATGTCTGAAGATGTCAGCAGACCAACTTGATAACAAGATGAACTAAGATGAACACCGTCTTAAGTTAATAACAGTGGGATACACCAGTGAGATTGAAATACAATTACCATGAACCGCTGCCGGTTAGCGCTAACGAGCACTCGCGCCGATTATCAGTCTAATTTGAATAGAAGAAATGTTTTGCTTTTATACCCCCAGCTTCAGGTGGGTTATGCAGTACACATACTGTATACGTATGCAAATTAATTTTGGTTATTTGCATTTTAATTGGTTCTCAGCTGACAAAGTTTGTCTAAGTTGCAGGTAGAACAAAACAACAAATACAGTATATATTTAATTTTTTAGTTGTACTATATAGGAAAGAAGATAACCTAAAAATGACTTGTTGCTTCATCACATCGTTAAAATGAAAAACTAAATCTTTCCAAATTTTCTATGAAGTCGTAGATGTCAGAGGTCATGGTCAGGTGAAACTGCTCCATTTTCAAGATGCTCAATGATGTCATTCCAGACACTGGTGTGTTTGTCTTCGGTTCTTGTAGCCTGCCATACAGTAATTACTCATCTGGTACCCTTTCTCTAGTTCTTCTTTCTATCTCCTTTGCCATTAGATTTTTATTTTTAAGCTGTATATACAGCTTTTCGATTTTTCCCTCAGGTCAACGGTTTCACTCGTTTCATGCGTCTGTATTCACTCCTGTTCTATGCAAATTTTCCCCAATCACTGTCAATGCTACAGGCGAGAACCTGCAATAGACTCCCATGAGCAGTTTAATTGTTTCAAGCAAATATCAATACAAACAGTCTGCCGAGTTTCCACAACATGTCGCTTTATTCATGATTATTTAATTATGTTCTTGGTTGCCAGCTCTCTGAAGTACGGCTCTCAGCATGGACCCAGTAAGCCGCATGGAGTAATCTAAGGTGTCTGTGAACACCTTCCATTGACTGGCATGTAAATTTCCCAAAACCCCTGGTGGCTCCCTTGACAGTATGTTATCCATTAGAAATTCACAGGTTGACAAAACCCAGGTTTGCTGTTGAGGAGTTAGTAGGGGTTCTTAAATAGCTTTTACAAGTGAGAAATTGAAATCATTTCGCAGATTTAGACTTTAAGCACTGGGATATTAACTGTATTTTTTTTTTATAGCAGAATGTGAAAAGGGTGGATGCTGTATCACTTTTTTTAGCAGAGATAATTATGGAAGATAATTACAGTATATACATTAATAATACTGTTACATTTATATCACAGCATGTCTTCACACTTGTTCACTTGTAATGTACAGTGATTCCCCGCTTTACTGCGGTTCGAATCTGGCGCCCCGGTTTATCGCGGAATTGCATTTGCCACATAACTAATTTGTTTTGCTAATTTTCCCAGTCTCTCATGGATAGCACGATAGACCAAAAAACTTATAGGGAATGAGTTTTATGTTAAAATAAAGAAATTTCTTAATAAAAATATCATTAATAATTATGAAATGAAGTAAAATGTTAATACAGTACAGTACCATATACAGAAAAGAGCTTTTTTGGGGTGGCGTCTGTTTATCGCAGACGGTTTTGGAAAGTAACCACCACGATAAACAGGAATTACTGTATATTAAACGGTGGGTCCCCTGGTGGTCTAGTGGTTAAGATGCAGCGCTCTCACTGCTGCGACCCGGGTTCGATTCCCGGTCAGGGAACCATCCCCAGCCACTCTCAGTGCCGGTCCCAAGCCCGGATAAATTGGGGAGGATAAATTGGGGAGGGTTGCGTTAGGAAGGGCATCCAGCGTAAAACATGTGCCAAATGTGCCAAATCAAAACATGCAGAGGATCCGCTGTGGCGACCCCTAATGGGAGAAGCCGAAAGAAAGAAGAAGAAGAAGAACTGTATATTAAACGGTCTCATTCTGTCTTGCTTATATTTAAAAGATGATGACTATGTATATTTTATGGTGGATAAAATACACAAACCATGTACTTGAGTTAAAAGATAAACTCTGTAAAATATTAGTCTAGTAAAAGTAAAAGTGCTCCCGTTTAGACTTTCACTTGAGTAAAAGTACTTTGCTTTCAAATGTACTTTAGTATCAAAAGTACTATGATTTATTATGGCTATAATGTTCCTATTATTATTTTTAAGCATTATTTAAATTTTTTTTTTTTTTTATAAATAATTATTTAATTTTTTCAAACACTGATTGATATCTGTCAAAATGATCATGAGCCCAAAAACTCTTTTTCAACTACTTTAAACATTTTTGCACGAATGAGGCCACAGGTGTTATGAAAAGTTAGAGTCAGGAGTTTCTTCCATCATTGGTTACTCTCAGAATGTTCTGCTTGCTGTTGGACTGATGTTGAACTGTATGTTCATGTTGAGTAGATACCATCGAGGGACAATCAAAACAAGTTCAAACAAAGCGTGTGCTCTACCCTGATTGGTGGTTTGCTGCATGACCAGTTACATTTTAATCCACTCCATGTAAAAACTGACTGATTTTGTATGGTGTTGAGTCAAAAGTAATATACTTGACTTTGAAATGTACTAAAGTTATACTTTACTTTGAAGTTTACTTCAGTTAAGTACAGATGACAACAGTTTTCGAGTTCTTACTTACTCAAAATATTCATTTTGTTAGATGACATACTTCCTAATGGTCTAGCAGGTAAGGATCCATTGGTCTCACCTTAGTGGCCAGGGTTTAAATCCTGGGCAGGGAACCAACCAGACACTAGGGGGTTGCACTTGTAAAACTGGTCTCAAGCTCGGATAAAATGGCAGAGATGCAAAGGGAAGGGTATCCTGTGTAAAACCTGTGCCAAGTCCAATATGCAGCCCAGTGATCTGTTGTGGTGACCCCTAAAGGAAGCAGCCAAAGAAAAGTAACAAGAACTTACCTACTTAAAGTAAATACCTACCTGGAACTCATTTTGTTACATTATTTAAATGGTACATGAAAAAAAAATTATATATCATTAACAAACTCCCAGAAACGAACATTTATTTTCATATTAGTGTTGAGATAAAAGCAGACAGCCCTAAATAATGAACAGTGGTGCAACTAAATTTGCAATGTCATTGCCAGATATGGTTCTGAAGTTCTGGGACTGGTGATGAAGCCCTGCAGAGTATTCTAAGTTAGCCAGTTGTTCGAAGGAAAACGAGGTATCTATCTGCCTGCAGCACACAGCTCCCAAACTCCTCTTCTTCTGTCACTAAGGCTCCCATCATCAGCATCAGAAGAGCTGTGTGGTATAGTTATGGGTGTGACTTACACAGACAGAATGCTTAAAAAAGACGACAGGCTGCTGCATCTCCATTAATTATGTAGGGCCTCGGAAAGGGCCAGATCCTCTCTTGTCAGATCAACTTGGGTATTCTTGTCATGCACTTCCCTCCTACAGCATTCCTCTTTCAAACCTTCTCCTTTTTGCCAGTATCTCCTGTTCTAGCACCCTCATACTTTCCTCTTACTTACAACCCTCTGACAACCCACCCTCCTCCTCCCTCACGTCCGCCTTTTTACCAGTATCACTTTTCCAACCCATCGCCTTCTGTTTTCTGCAGAATCTCATTTCAAACCTCTCTTGAGTTTCCAGCATTATCTTTCCAAACCTTCTCCCTCTTGCCAGCCCATTTCAACCCACCAGTGTTCTTTTCTTCCAACCTTTCCTTTCTAAACTTCATCTCTTTACCCCTGGTTTGTATCCCCCAGTATCCTTCTTTTTAACCACCAGTCATTTCAGGCAACTCTCTGTCAAGTATTGTTCTTTCCCGCATCCTCTTTTAAAACGGTATACTAGCATCCGTATCTTTTAGTTTCTTCTCTCTACTGTCCTACACCACCACTCCAAACACATTAATCCCTCTAGTAGTGCTTCACAACCCTCTCCATTTTGCCAGCGTTGCTCCTCTGACGTACTTCATTCCTTTCAACAACTTGCTTTCATCTTGATTCCCCTTGATCTTTCCATCATGCCATCATTACTCTTTGTCTGTTGTATCTATCACCTTGTCAATCCCCAATGACATTTTCAAAACCTCTCCCGTCCTCGTGCTAGCATAGCTTTTTAACCCCCTTATCCCGACAAAACTCTGTCAACCACTTGGTTTATCGGCCAGTGTCTCTACAGTATATCAACCATTCTTACTCTTCTCAACATCCCTCTTTCAACTATCTCCAATCTTCCTAACATCCTTCCTTCAACAACTCTTATACTCCAACTTTTGCTAGCACCCTTTATTCCAACCCCACAACTTCTTTTTTTATCCTTGCTGTAAACATTTTTCAAACTGCTTTCTTTCCAGAATCTGTTTACCATCCCTCCTTCAAACACCCTTAATTCTTGTGACATTCCCCTCTCATAATTATCTTCAATCTTTACAACTTCCCTCTTTCAGCCACCCTCAATCATTTTACCTTCTTTCTTTCAACAACCTCCAACCTTTCCAACATCCCTTTCAAATATATATCACCAACCCCCATTTTAAAACCATGCTCTTCTTTTAACTATTCATTCTTCCTAGAATCCCTTCTTCCTTTCCAACAGCTTCTTTCTCATCGTGCTTCTTTTTGCCACTATCGCTTTTTCATCTTACCTTGTCAGTATTCTTCTTTCATCGATCTCTCTCTCTTTTATTCCAGTATCTGTCATTGAAACCCCCCCCCTTCTCCTCTGCACCGTTCCATCATTTTCTTTGATAGCTGCTCCTTCATTTTGCTCTTCACCTACCCTTCCCTTTTTTTCTCCCCCACCCCTACAGCCTTTGTGTTGGGTTAGTCTTCTACCATGCCTTCGCAACTTCATTCTTCCATTTTTAATGCCCTGACTTCCTCACAGGACCCAGTAAAGCATCTGTTCTCATGCATTATAGTCCAACATTGCTATTATACAAGCTGATTCAGATTTTTTTACATAATGAATGAACCCTTCCTTACAGTCTAGTGTTTTTTTTCGTTATACTCAGATCTCCACAGTTCTGACATTTTCCCTTCTCAGTTCATTCGTTGTTCATTCTGCCTCTCATTCCAGGCTTCTCTATACTTGTCTGTTCTAGATGCCAATTTTACCCCATCAATGTACATGCCATTGGCAGAAAAAAATGCAGCGATACATTCAATAGGCTCTAACTGTTCCCAGCAAACATCCATACCAACAAACAAGCACATTGATCACAAATGTGTTCCTACATCTTATTCTTCATTGTCAATTCAGAATAAAACATTTTCTTTTAGACCTGCATTGATCACAGATTGATTCATGCTTTCAAAGTGTTTGCTTTTCCTCTGTGTGTGTGTGTGTGTTTATATATATATATATATATATATATATATATATATATATATATATATATATATATATATATATATATATATATACATACATACATATATACACATACAGTACAGACCAAAAGTTTGGACACACCTTCTCATTCAAAGAGTTTTCTTTATTTTCATGACTATGAAAATTGTAGTGAAACAACTGAAAAATGTCATATTCTAGGTTCTTCAAATTAGCCACCTTTTGCTTTGATTACTGCTTTGCACACTCTTGGCATTCTCTTGATGAGCTTCAAGAGGTAGTCACCTGAAATGGTCTTCCAACAGACTTGAAGGAGTTCCCCGAGAGATGCTTGGCACTTGTTGGCCCTTTTGCCTTCACTCTGCGGTCCAGCTCACCCCTAAACCATCTCGATTGGGTTCAGGTCCGGTGACTGTGGAGGCCAGGTCATCTGGCGCAGCACCCCATCACTCTCCTTCTTGGTCAAATAGCCCTTGATGCCTTCAGTGTGACTCTACAATTTTCATAGTCATGAAAATAAAGAAAACTCTTTGAATGAGAAGGTGTGTCCAAACTTTTGGTCTGTACTGTGTATATATATATATATATATATATATATATATATATATATATATATATATATATATATATATATATATATATATATATAATTCATTATTTTATTATTATTATTATTATTATTATATTTATTTATTATTTTATTTATTTATTTATTTATTTTGGGGAGGTGTAACTAAACTTGTACAGTTATCATTTATTATTAACATTTACATGGTGTCATACTAGAATACCTCGGATATCACATTCATTATTATTTGAAGTCGTGCAGGCAAACTTTTTTTTGTTTTGTTTCTGCATTTATTTCTCCACTTATTGTAAAATAGAAAAGGAGCCGATGTTTACCTTTGTTGCGATATTGTAGCATTCAAAAGGTTCAAAGATTCTTGTCAAATGATTTATTCACAATATTTTCAGCAAAGCACAAAGCTGTCAGATCATTTTTTTCGAGACTTATCAAGAAGCGCATGAGGCGGCTTTGCCATGATGCTTTTGGGTTTAAACGTACGTTCACGAATTGTAGATTCTCTTGTGAGTCGGAAAGGCATGGCTTATCCTGATCAGAAGGTTCTGGGGGATTTTTAAAATGGAAAGGGTTTTGAAAACTATCCATTACATGGCTGTGTAAGGATGCCACAGTGCCATTAGCTGTCTATTGATCAGAAAACAGCCTGAGATGGAGATTGAAGCCATTTACTAAATACATTTTGTAGCATTTTCGTTAAACCGACTGGAACTTTTGAAAGAAACCCATTAAAACTTTTGTACTTTCTACCAAAACACATTAATTTTAAATGGTTTACTGACACCACTTTCATGGCTAGCTATTAAGTTCCAAATTGTTAACGCTTACCTAGATTTCAGTTTTTACTTTGATTTCTGTTTAATAAAGATTCATTAAATACAATATGAAATCTTGTGGTCTTAGCGATGCTCTCTATAGTAGAATTATTATACTATAAAAAAAAATTACCTAACGAATATGTTGCTAGCTAGCAAACCTAGCTAATAGTAGAACTGAGGCAACTCTTGCTAAGATACATTTACTTCTTGTTCTACCTGTGTAAAAGGCTATGTAATGATTATGATACAAATATTATTTTCACTTGTATTTACCTTCTGCAAATTTGGACTTTTCTTACTTGTAATTAACAAGACAACTTGCTATTTACCAACATTCACCACAAATTGTCTTGCATACACCTAGCCAACCTCCTCATAGACTAGTTTTGTAGTGTGAGTTTATTCAGCGGTTGAAATGGTTGAATGAATGCAGAGTTTGTGAGCTAGTTGTGTTGACTCAGCATTAAAAGCTTTGAGTTACAGATTATAAGGTATAGATTTAAATCCCAGCTCCACCAAACGTCCAGAGTTTTGTCCTTGAGCAAGACCCTTAATGTTCAGTTTTATGCTACTTTGTTTGACAGTTTAGAATCATCGACATATAAGCAAATGGACTGAATTGTGATATTATTCTGTGTAAAATCTAGCAAATGGACTGTATTAAGTGTTATTCTGTGTAAAATATTACTATCTTAACAGTACGTTATTGAAAAACGCTTTAGCTAGCACTATATTTTTTGGATCTGAGCAAGCTAATATTCCGAATAGCGGCTACAAGACAATTCCATATACTACCTTTTTGCGATAGATAATAATGTAGTGTAGTATACCAGGGTGGTGGGTGTAGTGAGTGGGGTTGGGCTGGCATAAGAATATTTAAATATCTCAAATTTGCATATTAATGGATAATGCATAATCAGACTGTGTGTGTTTGCATTTTTTGTGGCATTTTTTTTACAAAGCAAGAATTTGTGCTTTAAAAACCATAAAAACCTCTAAAACATAGATGTGACTTAAAATGTGAATTTGCTTTAGGTGGCATTCATTTATTTAGCCGGATAAAAATATTTGAGCAGGATGAGAATGGGACGTTGAAATTTTTCTTTACAATTAATCATTCGGATTACGAGGTAACTTATTTATAAATATTATAACAGTCAGCGAAACACTAAAATCTATTTGTTTACTGTCAGTTTGACTGTTTACATTTGGGTTAATTCCGCATCAGCAGTGGTATCGTTTCAGCCAGGCCTCGTTAGAGTGTTTATTATTCAGAATGAGCAGATGATTGCATTTACAAAACTGAAATTCAGACCCCCTTTATCACTGATAATTTAACTAACTAATTGGGATCCATGCAAAAGTTTAATTATACGTGGTGCCCAAACAAGGCTGAGCAAAACAAATTTTTTTTTCATTAAAAACGGTGTGACTCACGACTTTGGTGCTATAAATCACGCCTCAGATGCAGTCTGTGGTTTATTATGCAAATAAAATCAAATAACCAGCGAAACACACATTCGATGAAAATAGGACACAAAAACCTCATTCTCATTCACTCCTAGGATGAAAAAAAGGAGAGTGTATGTAAGAGAGAGAGAGAAAGAGAGAGGGAGAGGCAGAGAGAGAAAGAGAGCCAGAAAATGAAAGCAAGAGCAAGTGAACGATGGCTCATTTGGAATCCTACTGGGAACCGGTTGCTACGGCAACAGGGAAGGTAGCCACCTCCGGAGGGAGGCGTTGCTACAGCAACTGGCCTCTGTGGGCAAATGATGCTGCTGTAGAGTGATGTTAGTTGGAGGGGGGGTCAAGGGGCATAAAACGTGTGCATAAATACTTAAAGTGAAAGAGCTGAGAGGAAGGAGGCAGACTGGAAGAGACATGGAGAGAGAGAGAGAGAGAGAGAAAGAGAGAAGGAAGGATGACTGGGCGAGAAGTACGTGTGTCATCATGCCTGTCATGACGCAGGCTGTCGCTAATTAGGCATGCTGGAGGTGTGAGGGAACAAAGCAAGGGGTGTCACGCTAGACAAGAAGGGGCAAACCCACTTGCCCACACTCCCCCACACAAATATATGCAGCACTTGTACACACCCACGTAGACACAGACATCCGAACAATGGCTTTTATTCTTTGTTTTCATCATATATTTAGTTTATTACATTCAACATTATTATTTTTATTATTATTATTAGTATTATTATTATTATTATTATTATTATTATTATTATTGCTGATTGCTGCCATTTGTGTGATCTGACCTACTGGACCAAATTTATCTTAACCCTGTAATCTGATATTTCAAACTTTAGTCTAGAGCAGGGGTCACCAACCTTTTTGAAACTGAGAGCTACTTCTTGGGTACCGATTAATGTGAAGGGCTACCAGTTTGATACACACAGTTTTCAGTTTGATCTGAAACAACAAATTTGCTCAATTTACTTTTTATTATATGTTATTATTAATAATTAATGATATTTATCTATGTGAAAACACTGATCATGTTAATGATTTCTCATAATAATTATCAACAATGATTTAACAAAGTAGGAAACAGTTAATTTTAGAAAAGGCCCGCGGGCTATACATGTGGCACCATGTTGGTCACCGCTGGTCTAGAGTGATGTTAAGACTTTTTTCTTTTAGAGAATTTTTTTTTATTTAAATAAATTTATTTTATTTTCAGTAGATGAGTTCTATAGGACCTGTTGGACTATTAAACCTGAAGTGTTTGGCTGATTTCACTTCTGACAATTCTTACTGAAAGCCCCCGTTCTATGCATATTCTACTGCATCATTTAGATATTGCCATTTTCCCTTTGCTTACAATGTACTAAATGTGAATACATTGAAGACCCAGGAACCATTGGTTCTTAGTTTCTTATTTAAACCAATATGCATTTCCTATTGGTTTTACCTCTGTTTATTATCAATACTAAAAGCTATATACTTAATCAGTTAACCAGTCAATCGTAGTACTTTAATGTTTAATGTGCACCAAAAAAATTATTAAAAATGCAGTTTCGTTAACATCCTACAATTTTCCTTTGTTTAAAACAAAAAATGCATGTAGGAACAAAAGTGCATAAGAGTTTTACAAATTTAGGGAGAATAGGACAAAAAGAGGTTACTTGTAGCATAGCTGTAGCATAGAAATACATTTATATCCATTAAAAAACAATTTGGACTCAATTTCTTTAGGTATATGTCACAGTGGGTTGCAAGATAACTTCACAGCTCCAGGATACCCAGTCTGATCCTGATCTAAGTTTACCGTCTGGGCAGAGTTTCAAATGTTCTCCCAGTGTCTTCATGGGTTTCCACTGGGTTCACCAGGTTTCCTCCATCTTCCCAAAAGCTGTTCTAAAAAAACCCTTAGGCGTAAACATTTTTATAATGTGGCTTCATGCAGCGGTAGAAAATAAACCTGTTCTAATATTAAAATGCATCATGTGCATCGGTCCTGCACTGAAGCAAATGTAAGAAAGAAAGAAAAAAAGAAATATATAACTAGAAATGTGGGTTACACAGTGCATTAGTACATTTTAAAGAGAAGATGTGAAACGTCTCAGGAGGAAATGCAGCTGTCACTTTGATGCACGCTAAAAAACAAGTCAGGGACAGGAACAGAGCCTCCGAGTGCAGCGGAGAAACAAGAAACAAACATATGCGAGATGAGGTGCAGACGGGTGCCATCTTGCAAAATCTCCAAAGGAAACCGAAGCCAATGGAGCAGAAAGCCGCACAGTGTACAAGCGAGCTGCGCAGCTGGGACTAGCCTGATTACTTACTGCATATCTAACGCACGGATAAAAGGGAAATCATTTGATGGGGGTTTAGCTCTTTTTAATCAAATAACCAACCATAAAATCCATATCCTAAATGCACCAATAACATCCGACACACCTGCTTGTTTAGCGTGACAGAAAATGCGAAAGAGGAAAGAAAAGAGTGTGGAAAGGGAGAAAAAATGCTTGGAAATGAATTTAATCTTCTCAAATCCAATCTCATGCAATGCACTAATCTGTAATAGCGTGGAAGGAACGGGAGGCAAATCCACTCCAAGATTAGTGATTTGACAACACAGAGAGAGAGAGAGAGAGAGAGAGAGGGAGAGAGAGAGAGAGAGAGAGAGAGAAAGTGAGAGAGAGAGAGAGAGAGAGAGAGAGAGAGAGAGAGAGAGAGAGAGAGAGCGCATGCATATGGGCTCAGGAACAGTGATTTGTATTAAAATGAAAGGGCTTGGAGGGAATCTTCACGGATGCCGAGATGCCAGTGCTGCTGTGTCCACTCAGTCGAAAAAGAATCGCTAAATGGCTAACGGAATATTAAAGCTAGCAGGGTGTGAAATCCACTAGCTAAGGTGGTCATGCTAACATGACTGGTTCATGTCTGGTCATTGTCAGAGACATTATAATTTGCCTGCAAATTGCTTTTTCAAGCCTCGGGGTTAATAACAGTTAGAAGCACAAGCTAGGCAGTGTGATTAGCACGAAAGGAGGTTAAGTATCGGAGGAGGTCTGATATTCTCTTAGTTTTGATTTGAAAGTTCTGTCCTTTGCAATGTACCATTGAGGGTATGCCTCTGTTTGTTTTGAGCCTTTGTTTTTATTTTCAGTATACAGGTAAAAATCAGTTTTAGAGGTAAATCAGATATAGGTACAATACCCACTTCTGTTTATTGCATTATGCAGGGATGGGCAGTATTTATGGTGCATGTATTTCAAATACGTATTTTGAAAATAGAATTGGATTTTGTAATTTGTATTTGATAGGGTCTAGGAAAATGGCTTCATGTTTTGCATCAAAATACTTTAGTCAATTGTATTTTTGTATTTTAAAATACAGTAAAATACTTTGTAAGCAGTCTAGATGATGACGTCATAAAAACACGGCCTCTGATTGGTGCTTACTCAGTAGTTTGCCCAGACTTGTTGAGATTAGAACAGAAAATGTATCTGGAGGTGCTATCAGTTTTTTTTTTTTGAATGACTTGTTTGTGTTGAATGACTCAGTGTTGCTGATGCAAAGTGGCCCTTCGTTACCAAACACCTAGTAACTAAATTATGATACATTTATGAGTCATTCGCAAACTGTTCAACATTAAACTGTTGGTTACTTTAAAACTAACCTTCCTCTGGGAGATCACAGGGATTATGTATGTGAATATATGATCTGTAAATTGGTTGAATCTATCAGAGAAAACCTGTTGCTATCAAATATTGCTTAATCAGCTGAGTCGGTGTAAAGGTGAAGGAACAGATCAAACAGGCCAATTGATGGAAGGTTCACGAAGAAATTTCGTTTTTTTTTGTAAAAGTATTTTTTTAGTATTTTTAAAATACAAAAATACAGTAGTTTATTTTTATACATGGTGTGGCTGCTGTATTTTGTAGTTTATTTTGATACACTTATAGTTTATTCTAAAATACATTTTAATTTATCTTTGCCCAAACCTGGCATTATGTATACCAAAATAGAGCTGCAATTTTCTCAAAATGGTCAGGGAGCTGATTTATTTTCTATAACAACAGCTCTGATTATGTTTGCGTGCTTGTCCTTGTAATGTAAATTTTCATCTCTACAGAAATATGTAAAGAAATGTTACAAAAATGTTGATATTGGTGTTTTTCTGGGAGGAATTAATAGCATTTTTGAGTTTTTTTACTTTGAGAGACAGAAAAGAAAGTCACATAAAGGAATGCCCATTTATAGCTGTTATAGGGTAAGAGACAACTCGTTTTCCTACAAATGCATAAATGGTCATACTGAAATTGGTAGGAAAATGTTGTTTGGTGAATTGTTTTTGGTTTATACCACATGCCATGACCTTGCAATGTTTGGTTTCTTTTTTCAAACACCATTCCAGACCCTTTATAAAAAATTGTCAATGACAACATCTTGCATTTTGAATGGTCTGGTGACGGTAGGCAGAGCGGCTAAAAGCAGCTCGGAATGGGTGGGGCAAGTGACATGAAAAATGTAAGCAATTTCAATCTTTATGTAAGTGCAGTAATTGTGGGATCTTTTTTGTTTTCCCAGACTTTGGATCCTTTACAGCACAGAGTTCTCAACAATCTATAATATTGCAACCGCAATTCCCCAAAAATTGGGATAAAATGTAACAAAATGCAATCATATGCAAATCGGATAAACCCATGTTTTATTCACAGTAGATCGTAGAGAACATATCAAATGTTTCAACTGAGGAAATGTAAAATGTTAAGGGAAACAATAAGGTAATTTTGAATTTGATGGCTGTAACTTGTCTCAAAAGAAAAGTTGAGACTTTGCATTGTTTAGAGTGTACATCCGCTTTTTCTTCACTGTACTGTATGTCTGAGAACTGAGCAGACCAGTTGCTGGAGTTTTGGGAAAGGAATGTTGTCCCATTTGTTTCTGATACAGGATTCTAAGTGTTCAATATTCCTGGGTCTTCTTTGTTGTGTTTTTCATTTCATGATCAAATGTTTTCAATTGGTGAAAGTCTGGACTGCAGGCAGGGCAGTTCAGCATCTGGACTATAAAGCAACGCTGTTGCAATTTATGGAGTATGCAGTTTAGCACTCTCTTGCTGCAATATGCATGGCTTTTCCTGAAAAAAGACGTGATTATATTGTAAAAGGCAGAGAGTACATGGACACCAGTACACAATGATGCATTGACATATTTTATACACAATAATTTTTTGTTCAACTGGATGGCATAAAAATTTCTAATTAAATGGGTGGTTTTATATCTGGTGCTTGTATGAATATGACATGATCCTGGCGTTATCATTGTAGCCTCTGCAAATGGATAGGAAGGCCAACAGGGTAAAAAAAATCATTTCCAGTGTAAGTACAGGTTCAGTACATAGTTTTGGACCGGTGGCTAAGGTGTATGTATTTGGTGATTTGAGAAGGCATACACTTTGCACTCGTTCAAAGTGGGTCCTTTATAAACATTGTCAAAGGGATTATACTGTAGGTACAGGATTACAGTGACTCAATGACTAGGTAAAAACACAAAGAACTCAATAAAAGCCCTCAAGGCACCTGCCGCATGCAGATAGCATATCCACCCAGGGCTTACATAAAGACAACACGCTAATCTCACTTAGCAGTGTTTACCCACTGGCAGTATTGGTTCTATTACAAGTTCACATAGACTTGTGATGGATTCCTCCACTCAGCAAACACAAGCTATACAAGCACAGCTGGCAAAGCAGCTGAAGAACCCTGTGACTGGGTCAAACTTAATGCTTATAAATAGGGGGTCGGGGTTGCAGCTTGCAGGGTGCTGGAATACCCAAGGGTGCTAGATGTTGTTTAGACTTTAAAGGATGGACATAGATTTTATCAAACAAGCACGATAACTGTAAGTTACTTGTGTGTTTATGTGTGCAATAATTCATGAAGGCTGAATCGGAGCTGACCGGTTGTTTAGCTCTTCTGCTTGAAGAGCGAATGCCTTTGTATTTCCATAATTGTCCTCAACCCTATTCGCTTATAGAACATGGCTGCGCGTTGAAAACAACGGGCTTCTTTTGTTCCCCTCACTGACATTGGAAATGCAACGAGGGTGACTCATCTACAGTAATCAGAATCATCTTTGTGGTTATCGTCAGCCTATGTTTAGCAATTCCCTTTCATCGGCTGATAAAAAAGCTTGTTTACTTGACATGCTTATCAATATTTCATAGCCCGCATCAAACTCACGTTCTCCCTTTTCGCTCGTAAGAACAGTACAGTTCGCAACTTTTTTCGACGTCTTCAGCTCAACAGGGTTTTTTTCCTTTTGAGGTGCGATTCAGCAAGCAGCTGGACCTCAACCAAAACAGTAAACTGAGAAACGGCGCTCGCTTGAGTGCTCACTAGGGTTTTGTAACAAAAACATAAGTTTTTTTGCCAAGCAGGGACAAGCTACGATTCGTCTAATCCCAAATGGAATGGAAGAAAATGGCACGTAAGCAAAAAAAAAAATGTAGCGGTAATGATATATCAGAGACAAGACGAATACGATTATATTTTAAAGCGCCACCACTGATGTGTAAAGTTTGCAGATTTCCATTAGCTGTCATTGAAAAGAAACGAGCGACCATTTGCGACTCCGAACTGTTTGTGAGCGGAGAAATGTGGGAAATATCAGAAGGTCAGAAAACATCCTTCATGTAAACAGGAGCAGCAGGCGATATCAGGCCCACTACGTTTATGACGAACTTTAGTGAGTCACAGCTTCCACACTATCATCCTAGTGAGAGAGACTGAGAGAGAGCGTGAGTACTGCATTGTGGAGCTGCAGGGATCTATCATCTCTCACCCCAGCGACGTTTCCCCAAACTGCATATTGAATGTACATTTATCTGTATATTATGTTGGATACATTAAGAATATTGGATGCATAAGAAAACTACCATTTAATCTATTTATGAATAAAATGGTTAACAACGACATGATGTGTTTACTCGAAATAATATTTTATGTCTGCAAGTGTTTCTAGCGAGGAAGTGAAAAACTTTGTAGTATGTATGAAATTCACGAGTATGCATAATTATTTGCTCTTTCTTGAATCTTTCCACTTGCCTAAAAGTAAACCGGATTGCCTTAGATTTATATAAAAGAGCCTATACTATTGAATGGGGCAGCAAAGTGTAGGGCAAAGTCTTGGATCAATATCAATAGGATTTGGTTATCAAATTAATAATATTAACTCCTTATGTTTAGCTCAATTTCCTGGAATGCATGTTAAAATCCATGTTCATAATGTACAGGCTGAATCCTAAATCTTTGTCACTATGCTGCATACTCATTACATAGGTTGTAACATGGTGCCTTTGTGTAGACTTCATTGTTCATTAAATACAGTATGCACAGTATTTATGAAACTTAGAACATTTATTATTTTTTTGAGATTCAGCCACAGAAAAGGTGACAATATTTTGCACACATTGCTGTATACTGCATATGGTTTTAGAGTCATTAAACAAAACAAAACAAAAATGTCAATATGGCGTCATATGGCTCTTTATCACAACAGCCAACTATAGGGAGTGCATTCTTCATTAGGCAACAAAACAAAAATAATTTGAGTTCATCTTCTGGCTTCAAATACGTCAATATTGTGCACATTTAAATCCACAGATGTTGTTCTAACTCAATAAACTACACTACTCGAAGTTCATGGACTTTGTGCCCTTGTCATTAAGTGGAGATTCAGCCACCCAGGTGCTATGATAGATTATTGAATCACACACACACACACACACACACACACACACACACACATACACTCTCTCTTCTTATT
The DNA here is from genome assembly GCA_039877035.1 of Silurus lanzhouensis. Taxonomy (NCBI): domain Eukaryota; kingdom Metazoa; phylum Chordata; class Actinopteri; order Siluriformes; family Siluridae; genus Silurus; species Silurus lanzhouensis. The sequence continues at coordinate 3,058,802 of JBCEWE010000333.1, forward strand.
ATCCATGTATATTTCTATACACCCTTTGGGTTTGCAACCCGGGCTTCGCTGTACTTGTTGTCCAATCTGTAGCGCTTGATTGCGGCTTCATTTAACATTCTGCTCTGGCAGAAAGACCTCTGAAGCAGACCGAGTGTGTAATCAAGCAGCAGCGATACAAACCATGTCTCAATCTGAATGGAAGTAATTGAATTTCCAAAATGAAAAAGCCCCTTTGTGCACATCTATAGAAAGAAATAGAGGCTCGCTGCTGCCGTCCTTGATGTACTCGCAATTATGTCTATAAAAAGGAAGTAGATTACATTTATGCAGGACAAGTGACACAGCCTATAATAAATGCTTAGGACCGAGCAATGGATGGCGTTCTCCAAAAAAAAAGAAGGTAGAAGATGTACGGTGAAACGCGTCTTCACACAATATACGCATGATAAATATTTTGCGGATATATTTGAATATCCGTGGTGAATTTTGATTAATTTACTTAGCGCAAACAAGCACACAGCTCATCCAGTGAGAACACCGCTTTATTAATGCGTCACGCCATGTGGACACGGCAGAGTGTAGGAAGGAGAGAGATCCCAGTGCGGAGGAGGAATGCATTTGCCAGGAAGGGTGGTGTGAAAGCAGCTACGTGGGAAAATCCTGCTTCTCAGCACAGCAACATCGTGATGCTCTGCAAGCGGAAGCATCGGAGTCTACGTGTACTTTTTCTGTCACGACCCTCAAACACACACATACAGAAATTTATGCAGAAAATGGTACTCAGACATTACTCACACACTCAGTCCACACACATGGTACGGTTCAGATTTCTGGCCAGAAGGACTTTGCATGTGTGGAACCTGATTTGATATGTAGATGTAACCCATTAGATTTAAGAATCAACATGGTGTGCATTCTGAGGTGTTTTTTTCTGCTTACTCTGAAAGAGAGATTATATTCGAGTTGCTGTAACTTGTCTAACCATTCTTCTCTGATGTCTTCTATTACGGCGGTCCACATTCTTTTTTGCGCTACGGACCAGTTTAATGTCAGACAATATTTTCACGGACCGGCTTTTAAGGTGTGGCAGATAAATACATCAAAATAAAATGATACGACCGGCATAAAAACTTGTATTTTATAAATATAATAATAAACGCGAATCCACTGTGTTGTTTTTTGTTTATTTTGCTCGCTTGGGGGTTTAAATTTAGCGATAATGTATTATGTGTTAGCGGCCAGAGCAGCCCCTTTAAGAAGGTAGCGGATGGAGGCATCATGACATGCATCAAGAGTGAGTCATAGACAGATGTGGTGGAGAAAATCCAGTAATTTTCCAAAATAAAACATCGTTCAAAATTAGATAACAAATAAAACGGAAAAAATGTAAGTTATATATTCTTCCTGTGTGGCCCGGTACCAATTGACCCACGGACCGGTGCCGGTCCACGGCCCGGGGGTTGGGGACCACTGCTCTAGAGTGCAGATAAATCATATCCTATGACCCTCACACAAACCATTTGAACATCTATATGTGATTTTCAAGTGACGTGCTAGACAGCGTTTTCCCCCACTATTAATAAAACACTAGTTGAAGAAACGTGTTATACAGCCATATATCATACAGCCATATATCATCTTTCTTTATGAGCGTATTTGTAATTACTCATGACACGTTGTACATTTAAAAACGTCATGTCAATGTAATTCATTGCTAAACATGCACTCAGAGCCTCTTTGCGGCACACAAGACCACATTTCCTGTGTAAAAAAACAAAAACAAAACACTTCTGGCAAATAGAGTCGTAAGTGAACGCTAATTTTACTCATGAATTTGCTCATAAATAAAGTGAAATGGTATACAAAGCCTGCTTACCTGGCTACTGACATCGCCTCAAGCTGGAATATGAGCAACAGTAACAGCTGTTCAGTTTTTTTTTTTCCCAATGTTTGCTATTCTTTGAGAGAAATGGATGAATGCGGTGTATATATGCTGGTCGTTGTGTATAGTCTTAAGTCTTACAGCTGCTACAGGTGTTGTATTGTATACTGGTGAATCTCTGCTGTTAGTTAGTGCTAGTGTTCGTAGTGTTAGTAGGGGCGCGGTGCGGCTTTGGGAAGAAAAGAGCAGCCGTTGAGAGAGTGCCAGTGGGAAGGCACGTACCGGGAAACGCATGAGCGATAACAACGATCGCCGTGAACCAACATATACCAACAATAACGGACAGTGAGAGTGTGGAAGTTTAAATAGGAGCTGGTGATGATGATAAACGAGCACCATATGTGCACGATTGAAGCCGCAGGAGCTTCAGAGAAAGCGGCCGAGAAAGATTCCTGACACCTGACACCTGAAGGGGGCCGAAGGGGGCGTGGCAGGTGGATTAATGACAGATAAACATGTACTGTATGTATTTTTATAGCATGCCTTCATCAAACAAATCGCGGCAACGCTGTTGTGTAAAAACTCCTTCAAAAACACGTGCATGCACATTCTCATTTATTAACGCACATCATGTACATAAAGAACATTTCAAGCACGTTAATATATTGCCGCCATTTTGATTTTTGTTTATCTCGATCATCGGTTACCTCGATGCTTTTTGGCCACCCCCTAGGACATCGACATAACCGGGTTCCACTGTATTGTATTATCTTTGTTCATTGTATAATACAATATATGAGTGTTATGAGTCTCCTTTACTTGTTAGTAAAGACTAGTGCTAGCACTACTAAAACTTGGCAATTGCATTTATTCATAGCTTGTCATAAATATATGAGTAGAAGCCAAAATTATGGTTCTAACTACTGTTTTTTTTTTGTTTATCAAAACAGCAGCATTTACCATATTAATCCTAATAAAGCTTAACGATGACTAGTTTTCATAAACACCATTCTTGGCTATAAAATCAAGTTCAACAGGTGCTGCTGTGTGTGAAGTGGAGACTCTGTCCTAAATCAACCCATGTGGAGATCATCTGCCATCTGTTGCCCCATCCACCCAGCTGGCTCGGCTAATGCACTATGATAATATGTTCTGAGAGCAGGCGGTTCGGCTGCCACTCCAGGAATCCCTTGTAAAGCCTCTTCACCTCAGCTGGGGTCACCACCCGAAATTAGTGATATGGAACACGTCGCATCCAAGAGCCCGTTGGCTTGCCGATGAGTTTTGGTGGCCGGACGTGAAGCACTAATTACGAAGTGCTATTAGGATGTGGTGTGTAATTAACAACTTTGTACTAAGAGGACTCGTCGCTTTGACCCAAGCCGAGTGCTGAGCTCTTTTATCGGGTTCTGCTGCGGCTCGGCTCGTCTAATCAAGGCCCGGCAGGCAAACGAAGCCGAGCGCTGAATAATTAATTAATGTGATTACAATGATAAATGCGCCAATCGTCGCAGCACCGGTTGGGGACGGGGGAGAACGAGAGGCAGGAAATGAGGAGTGCAGATGGGGGGAAGGTGGGGATTAACAGGAGGGAAAAATAGAGAGAGAGTAGAAAAGATGAGAGAATGCAAAGAATGAGCAAAAAAGAGAGAGAGAAAATGGGATAGTAGGAAGGCTAAAGGGTTAAGAGAATTGGGCAGCCACCCGCTATCAGGCCATCTGTGCTGCAAAAACACAGCACATGCAGGCACATTTATGTGCGTGTGTGTGTCAGTTTATTCCCAATTATGCATCCGTACACCGCATTGTATTTTGTTCCTCATGCAATTAAATATAGATGAGTAATGTGGAACACTGATGGCCCAAAACCTCTATTACAGAACAGAACATAATGTATGACACCCCAATGCCACAGAGCTGGTAGCAGAGGTTAAAAATAGCTGAACTCACCCAGATTCAGACTGTCAGAAGGGGTTTGAACTCTCAAAGGCAGAACCTTTCCCCACATCCATATATCTCAACTGCGAAACAAGGCCTCATTACAAACCTACATACTACCGTTGTTCCAGTCATGAAGACGGATGGTGTGTCAGCATTGCACCAGGGTCATGAGACGCCATATGCGCATATGTTCGAGGTGTTGTTATAGCTGTCATTTTGATATGGCACCTCATTAGATGTGTGAAAAATTCACTTACATTTTATTAAATTAAAGCTGCCTAAATAAATATATTGCGTTGTTCTCAAATATGATGCTAGATGTGATTTAGTAATGTGCACACAATAGAATAAATATTCTCCCACCCCATTCAGTGCAGTTTAATGCTTACTTATGATTGGTGTTGATTTTTATATTTTTTTATAACAGCAGCTCTGACAATATGAATGTGATGAGTGAGGAACATTACAAGGTATTGATACTGCTACTTAACAAAAACAGTCTCCAGTGTCAGGGCTTTGTAACAGTCAGTAAGCTTTCCAACGTATTTTCAGAATTTCTTTTAGTAGTAGTAGTATGAGTAGTTGTAGTAGTGTGGAGGTGGTAACTCAGTCATTAAGGTATTGGACATTGGATCAGATGGTCATAAGTTCAAATCCCAGCACCACCAAGCTACTACTGCTGGGACCTTGAGCAAGGCCTTTAACCCTCAGCTGCTCTCTGGATAAGGCTATCTGACGAATGCCGTAAAGGTAGTGGTAGTATTATTTACTATCATTTTTTTTGCTTGCCAGAAAACCTTGGATTGAAAACAGCCGTAATATAAGGTCTAACACAAACTTTTCTCCTGTATACCGTGACCTTTATTATTGTCTAACAGAAGAACTTATGTAAAACAGAGAACAGAGAAGATGTTAGCAGACTGCCTGAAACCCGCAGTCAAACCTGGAAGTGAAAGCTTAAAGGTTTGGGGATATTTTGGATTAGAGAAGGTTGGAGACTGGGTGAAAGAAAAACTGAACCAACATCGCTACCATTCCAAACTTCAACACCATGCAATTCCGTCTGAACTGAGGCTCATTGGAACCAACATGACCATAGCAATGACCGGAAGCGTCCATCCAAGCTATTTAAGTGTTATTAAAAAGCTAACAGTCAACTGGAGTTATCTATTGTTTTTTTATTTTTTTATTTTTTATTTTAGGAGCTAATGTAAATGTTGAGCTATTTTATGAGTTGCTCAGTAGCTCCTAGTTTTATAACCACAAATGACTAAAAGACTGTAGAAAGATCATTACCATAATACATCCCAGTGCTCATGTTAGTTCTCACTCTCCAGTGTTCTGTATTGTTTTAAAAACTAAAATCACACTCTTGATGATGGGTTCCCCTTTTGAGTCTGGTTCCTCTCAAGGTTTCTTTCTCATAACATCTAAGGGAGTTTTTCCTCGCCACAGTCGCCATGGCTGCTCATCAGGGATAAATTGGATTGCAAGGTCAGAATGAAATCTCCAGTAGTGAAGAACAACGGATGCTAAGCATGTGTTAAGATGTTATTAGATTTTTCTACGAGAATAAAGTGTAATATGTGTATATTTATATATTTGTTTGGTCAAAGTAAATCTTCATACTGTTAAATGACTTAGTGTGTTGCATGTATCAATTCAACACCAATTGAGTTGTTAGCAAATTGAAGTTGTATTAGAAAAAGTGATGCAGTACAGTGACAATGCTTTACATGGCCATTCTTTCTCAGTGATTAAAAAACTCATCACACCACCTCATCATTGATTATTTCTATCTCGCAGCATTCCTCAAATTGTTTAACCTCTACCTTTATTAACTTCATACCTTACAATAACATGAATCAGCTTCAGTTGTGGTAGATCACGTTCAAATCAGTGCACATATAAACACTAGCAAATTGGTTTGGATTATTCGCTTAGCAACCAAGATGTAGAAGTGCGAATGAAGTGCGGAAACGCATCATCACAACCGAAATGTTTTGTTTTTTTGTTGTTGTTTTTTTTTCCCCTAAATTGAAATGTTTCACAGTGTAACATGTTGACAACGGCTGTCTAGAATGACACATAGTGCATGAGATCATCCCTGAAGCTTGTGTCCAAATGGCGATGAGTGCATGTGAAGACGTAGAGCTGCATTGCCCCACACAAGCACTGTGTATTTACTGCAGGGCAACCTGATTGATTAAACCAGCTTGGATTAGTTAAAAGATTTGTGACACATGACAGAATAACGTCAGCTCCCCCGTCGCTACACTAGCTTAGTCGGCAGGGATTCACGGTTACGTCAACGCTAAACATGAGGTCATCCTGCTACAAAAAAAAAAAAAAAAAGGCAAGAGGGGGAGTGAATGCTTAATGGAGCAGAACTCGACAAGGCCAGGCAGTGACAGTACCACACTGGTCGTGGTACGGTGTACAGGCATTTACAGTACCATTCGCAGAGTTACGCAGCAGGCTCAGGCAGAATGTGCGTCTGAATCTCTGTGTGTGTCGTACACTAGTTCGGCGAAGAGCTCTTATAGAGAGGAATAATGGCCGCGCTATTTGCAGTGCTGTTTGATTAATGGCGTGCCATTGTTACTGATGAAGCTGAACTGCAGTACATCAGGCTTGCTATCTGGCTGATGGCAAATAAGTTGTGCTCAACTCTTAATATACTTGCAATTGTTAGTGTGCTTTTTTAAAATAAAATGATGGTATAAAAGTTGACATTTTATTATTATTGTTATTAGTAGTAGTATTAGTTTAATTATTATTTTGATTGACCGATTGCTGTATTGAACATTCAGAAATCTAAACTCTCAAATTAACATAGAAACTATAATAAGGCAGGGTTTTCTTGAAATGTCAAAAAATCTTATTAATAAATCTTAATTTTAGGTCTTATTATTTGCAGTTCTGAGTCTTAAATAATGTTAAACAAGGCTTAATTTTTGTCCATGTAACACTACTTCTAATGCTGATTGAAATGCTTCTATAGCTTTAGGATGTTTTTGTTTATTTTTCATAGTTTTGTACTTTTTCTTTATATTCATTAATATAAAGAAAATATACAGTACAGACCAAAAGTTTGGACACACCTTTTCATTCAAAGAGTTTTCTTTATTTTCATGACTATGAAAATTGTAGATTCACACTGAAGGCATCAAAACTATGAATTAACACGTGGAATTATATATGGAATTATATACTTAACGAAGTGTGAAACAACTGAAAAATGTCATATTCTAGGTTTCCTTAAAGTAGCCATATTCTAGATTTCCTTAAAGTAGCCATCTTTGATTACTGCTTTGCACACTCTTGGCATTCTCTTGATGAGCTTCAAGAGGTAGTCACCTGAAATGGTCTTCCAACAGTCTTGAAGGAGTCCCCCGAGAGATGCTTGGCACTTGTTGGCCCTTTTGCCTTCACTCTGCGGTCCAGCTCACCCCTAAACCATCTCCATTGGGTTCAGGTCCGGTGACTGTGGAGGCCAGGTCATCTGGCACAGCACCCCATCACTCTCCTTCTTGGTCAAATAGCCCCTTCATAGTCATGAAAATAAAGAAAACTCTTTGAATTAGGTGTGTCCAAACTTTTGGTCTGTACTGTATATATAAATATATAATAATATAATCCACTGTATTACGACTACAAATGAGACCAACATGTAACAGCCAATCAGCTTTCTGTTATTGGTATGAATGTCTCTTAGATTGTACCACAAACATAAAACGGATTTTATTTCTCAGGTACGGGCAAGTGCAAGTTTAGCAACACTCTTCTTAAGAAAATCATAATTTAGGGTGTAGTTAAGGCCTTTTGCTAATAATGTATTTGTGTGTTTTTGATGTTGTGATACAAATTTAAAATTCAAATATTAATGGTCTTAAAAAGGTCAAAAATTCTTACATTTGACTTTGTGAAACCTGCAGAAACACTGAAAGAAATCTCCATGTTTTGAACTTGCACTTATCTTTCATGACATTGCATCGACCTTGATATCGTATTTTTATCTAATTCTCATTGGTTGTAATACGATTAGCATGTTTTGTGACCTGTCAGAAGAGCGTCTGTCTCGGGGCGAAGTTCGCGTTAGCATTAACAGATTTTTTTTATCTGTTATAGCTTGTCATGTATTGATGCACACTGAGTTTATGTGAACAGCCAAAATATGAAGGAAAAAAAAACTTCAGGCAAAATATGAGCAAAACTACAAAACATGGTTATGCAAATATTACTGTCATTTCTGTTTAAATGACAGTTTCTTGGTATTTTGGATTCTATAAAATCCCTTTCATAATCAACTAAAGAATGAAGTTTGTCTTCTGGGAATTTTGATATGAAGTTATGGGTATTGGAGCTGAAGTTCTACCTCCTACTAGTGTACTTGTATTCTGACATATTGGCGCTGATGGTTTTCAGCATATTGGCCTGTGTGTTTGTGTGTGTGTGTGTGTGTGTGTGTGTGTGTGTGCTTCATTATCACGCCACTTTTTTCGTGCAGTAGTTGGTAAGGATACAACAAGTTCTAGCTGTCAAATTAAGCAACTCTTCTTGGAAACAGAACAGGACAAGCGTGGGTGGACAGATTGCTGAGCATCTCACTCAGTCCACCTCTTTCTCTCTCTCTTTCTTTCTCTCTCTCTCTCTTTCTCTCGTGCTCTCTCGTCAGTCTATGTGAATAATAAAAGATCACAACGTCCAAACATGCAATGACGGCTCAAAAGCCTACACTCCACTCATTACGTTTAGAAGCATTTATGGAATTTATATAACAGAACACTGAGTGGAAAATAGGATATTTTTTCCTTATAGATTAAAGCATCAGAATTTGTTTATGCTTATTTATATGTCAATAACAATGAATCTGTAGTTATTATTTTTCCAACATTGTTTTAACACCCCTCTCGCCATTTCCCTCGATGGCAAATTTGTTGCTGGTCTAATGTTTAATTTGCCATTGAGTTGGCTGAGTTATTGTTTCAGCATCAATAGACTTGTTTAGTCCTCATTTAGTCCTTGGATAGTCCTCATTTGCATTTACATTAACCTTCACTATTCTGAGAAGATGCTAATCTAGGATTTGGAGTGTAACTGTGGAGATATTTGCTCATTCAGCCACGAGGGTGTTTGTAAAGTCAGGTGCTGATGTAGGATCAGGAGGCCCAACATCCCAAAGTTTTTATAAAGTTGAAGTCAGAGCTCTATAGCAGGCCGCTCAAGATTTTCCACTCCAACCCATGTAAACCATATGCTAATGGAGAGGCATGGAACAGGTTTGGGTCTCCTAGTTCAAGTGAAGGGAAAAATTTAATGCTACCACAATTAAAGACCTCCCATACAAATGTGTGCCTCCATCTTTGTGGTAACAGTTTGGAATGAACCATATATGGCATCTATCTATCTATCTATCTATCTATCTATCTATCTATCTATCTATCTATCTATCTATCTATCTATCTATCTGTCTGTCTGTCTGTCTGTCTGTCTGTCTGTCTGTCTGTCTGTCTGTCTGTCTGTCTGTCTGTCTGTTCGTCTGTCTGTCTGTCTGTCTGTCGAGAGAGAGAGAGAGAGAGGAGAGAGAGAGGAGAGAGAGACCAACAAAATGGAGAAAAGAATGTAGCAGAGTGAATACGTTCACAGCAGTCATCTTAGAGTCACGATTTGTTCATCCAAATTTTTTTTTACTTTGCGGTTTAATCCTCCACCATTTATTTCATCTCATTTCGGCCATATTCTGAAGTCTTGAGAAACACTTTAAGTGTAATTAGCCGCTTATTTGATTATAAATGCCTACATGCCCATAATGATTAAGCTGTAAAAGAGTTCGGCTAATAACGTTATGATTGTTAATAACATTTTAACTGCTAATGCAGTGGCTTGTTTGAATATTGTGAAATGCTAGAGTCGATAGGCTTCATTTTCAGTATGAAGAAAAAAAAAAAGTCCTGATCGGAATGCTAATTAAAAGCCCATAGGCCTGCTGAATGCTAGCCAGTCAGTTAGCTTTCTTTAAGTTCCTGATTGGGTCAGATGAAAATACAGTACATATAATTGCAGATACAAATGAATGTCAAAGGATCATGGTGAGGAAAAGATATTCTGTGTTGTATTATGTTATCGTGCGTGTGTTGGGGTGTTTTAAGTGTTATAATTAATTGCTAATAGTGTTAAATGAAATAAATATGTGAAAAAGTACAGTTGACAGTTTTTCCCATTAAGATGATTCGTTTCTGATAGCAGCACCTCCTGAAGGGTTTTATTCCTCTTATAAAACAGTAAATTGCCATCGTACATGTGTACATAAAAATATTTGACAAAAATATGCAAATTAAAAAGGTGTCTTGAAGTTGTTACTATAGCAGCAATAGTCTATTCGATGGAGTGCACTACGTTAATATATTAATATCAATAAGCATACAAGAGTGTTGTGAAATAAAAAAGTAAAACGAATGATATATTATGTATCACAGGACCATGTATTTGTCCTTGACCGATGTAATCTGAGCCTTGATTTGAAACAGGTCGTGCATGTGCACGTTTACTGTTGTATGCGTGTGTGCATGCAATCATTAAGGCAGACCCTTGGGCTCCTGATGTAGTGATCAATAACAGGAATGCTGTCATAAATCAGCAAGTCTAAGTATTGAAGCACTCAGGGAATGCGAGTGCATGCGTGCAACGTGTGTCTGTGTGTATGCGCATATGCCGACGTGTATGAGGAGGGGTACTCCGAATCAGAGGGTGAACAAAAGAGTTATCTTCTCAGATATCCGGAAGTCAGTTGTGCGGCATTGACTTTCCTCCTGCGTAGAAAAAAAAGAAAAGAAAAGGAGAGGGGGGGAAAAAGAAGCCATCCATTTAGCCATTAGCTGAGCAACCAGATATGCTTGATTAGCTAGAGTAGCATGCCGTTATCTTGGCTCTCCAGAGACCACAGAAGCACATTATCCAAAACAAACCAATCCTTATGCATTCAAAGCCTTAAGGTTATTAACATATTAGCACCATTGACATGGTGCACAATGTTTTTTCTTTTTCTGTACAGCTGTGTGTTTTTGTCGTTCTTCAAAATAGGCTTTTATGAGTGAACCAGATTTTATTGTGTCTCTAGAGTTACTACAATGCTTTTTATGAATCTTGTTTTCATCAATAATTATGACAGTGCTTATAACAGTTTTACGTTGTCTTTAAAACAATGTGTTATAGGTGTGTAAAACTACTAATGTGTCATCGTAATAAAACTACATATTATATTTAAAGGTAATAGAAGGCAGGGGTATAGTTAATCTCCTGATGTAATTCACTTTGCTCCCAGTGGTCAGTTACGATTCAGCTCTAATAATCCCACCATGTTTTACATGAGCTCTACGGAGTTGAGAGTAAAGAGCTATGTTAGGACATGCCTTTTATTTACAGATAGAAAATAAGCTTAATGCCTTTAGAGAATTCCTAGCCGGATCTTTTTGTACCTTCAGACAGCACTGCATCATGGGAAGTGGTCCAATACAAATGCAGACTCAGCAGTTCAGGAAAGAGGAGGGGATTTTGGAGGGGATCTTTTTTATTTTTTTCATCTAGCAGCTCTAATAGTGCTCTCTACGCATATTGTTATCTCCCTGCTCATGTGCTAATGGGTTTTCTCATTTGGTTTACTGGGTGGGTGTATATTTACATCCTTCGCTATGTATATATTTATGCAAATGAAAAAAAGAAAGAAAAAAAAATATATGTATATATATATAATATATATATAAGATAAGATATACCTTTATTCATCACACAGAGGGGAAATTTCTCTCTCTCTCTCTCTCTCTCTCTCTCTCTCTCTCTCTCTCTCTCTCTCTCTCTCTCTCTCTCTATATATATATATATATATATATATATATATATATATATATATATATATATATATATATATATATAGTTTTCTCCTCATACATTTTAAGTAGGACTTTAAAGATTTTTACCCAGACCAGTAGTGACACTTCCTCATTCATCCATTTTTTTTTGTATCCGTTTCCCCCCAACATCTGCTGTCTCAATGGTGGCTTGAGTGTGACATCTTCTCATCAATCTTCCATCCTTGCATTTTAGATAATATAATGGTATAATCAAGTTTGGATAAAATATTAGTATAATTTAGTTTAGATAATATATTGGCTGAATTAATATTATAAGATAAGATAATGTATTTGTATTTTTAAGATAAGATAATATGTTGATATTATCCAGTTTACATAATTTTTCGCAATGATTAATTTTTGATATGGCAATAAGATAAGTTTAGATATTACATTGACATTATCAATTTTAGATAATGAATTAGTATTTTCAATATTAGATACTATTTTGGTATTAACAAGTTTAGATAATATATTGGTTACAGACAGACTCAATGCCAACTAACCAGGAAAAAACATCTAAACAAACAACTCCACATAACCTACCAAAACCATTTAATCAAATATATACACCTCACCAATCAAATTCAGTCACTAAACAAACTATTAAACATAATCCAACTCAAATAACCATTAAAATCCAGCTCCTCACTTTACCCTTAAACACAAACAATACCCATTTAGCCAGAGCTAACCAGTTTATCAAACAACATCTCACAAATACAACCCAACAAACCAGTCAGATCGAACAAATCAATCAAGCTCAGCTAATCAATTGAGCGCACAGCTTTGGTTTTCACTGCACTTTTTCTCTTATCCCGTCTGTGATTTTTAAGTACTTAAGTGGCCGAACAGTCGATTAGCTTGTATTAACACCTGACTGTAGCCCTGAATTACTGCTCACTCCAGCTGTATGATGGTCCCATGGGCTTTTACCCAGGAACAAGAAACACATCCCAGATCAATACCAACATGCTACAGTCAAGATGGGGGTAGTGTCTGAGAGGGAGTACGAATTCAAGAAGGACGAGGAAGGGACAAATTAGAAAATCCTTTTAAAAAAAAGGACAAAATAGGGCAGGAATGAGGGAGGGTATTAAAACATTCTACTCCATCAAGGAATTGCATTTAGAGGAACCACAGAGGAGCATAAAAGAGGGCAAAACCTTTAAAGGTTGAGAACCAGAATTAAAAGTCACTGTAGCTTTAAAGCTCACTGGACAATTACTAGTTTCTCAGCTAATCACTGAATCTCCTACTGCCATCACAAAACCATACTGGATGTTTTGGTAAATTATCTCAGCTTAATAATCAGTCCATTCTTCAATAACTATTTGAGGATGCAAGTTGTATCTCTGGGGAAGGGCATGTGTGGACTACAGATAACAGAAGATAATAGGCAATGATTAAAGAATGAAGACAGAACAAGAGGAAATTGATGAAATTAAGGAAGGCTTGCTGTGCTGTGTTTTGTTTGATTGCTATTTTACCAGTTCCAAAAGAAAGAGTGATTTTATATATATATATAAGGGCTGTCAATCGGTTAAAATATTTAATCACGATTTATCAAATGATTGTCATGAGTGAACTCATGATTATTTTCAACTTAATCGCACAATTTTATCTGTTCTGGATGTACCTTAAATTCTAATCAACATGGGCGTGGACAAATATGGACGCTTTATGCAAATGTATGTTAATTATTAATTAAACTAAACTCAACAGAGCATGAAGACAAAATATTCTTGTAAATGTTTCAAAGTAATTACGGTGTTTTGAATTGCGTAAATCATCAGGACACCAGGCGGGTCTTTTGCTATGTTTTCACACGGACGGTTTTAGTTGCCGGATGTGTGCATCATGCGATTAAAAATGATTTCGGTAGAGTTTATTTATTTTTTATATCTGAATAAAGAAAGAATGTTTAATCTTGTTTAAATGAAACATCTCTAAAGCAATGGGATCTTATACTCACATTCTAACACTCAAACACTCAGAATGCTAATTGTCTCTGCTTCTCCCTGTCAGGGTCTGGCTATGACTGAGGTGAATGGACCAGTGGGAGGCCCCCTAGTGGTTGAGCCTCAGATTGCAATGTTTTGTGGCCGTCAGCTTCTGCACCTAAACACTGGGACAGGTCAGTGGGAACCAGACCCACAGGGCCGTCAAGGCTGCTTTACCCAGCCCAACAAGATCCTGTCCTACTGTCAAGAGGTACAGTAACAAACTCTATATAACACTATATTTGAATAATTGTTGGTGTCTTTGTCATATCATGCATTATTTTCCTTGCTTTTCCTTGGTTTCCTCACACTTGGCAAGGTGTATATCATAGATTAAATAAAAAGGGATACAAATAAAATTTATAATTAAAAAAAAAACATTTTTAGCCCCCCTCACCACTCAGATCTCATTTCAGCTGAACACAATACATTATTCCAAAATCCCAGACACTTAAATAAATATTAGAGTTGAATCAATTAAAAACTGCAGATAGTTAAATTAAACTCAACATATATACAGTAGATAGATATATATTAAATATAAATACCCAAGTTGATCAAACCATTGCAACTAATAAAGACCTAAATAATCAATTAACTACCCATTAAAAACCAACAAGCCAATGACACTAATCCTAGTTAGTTCCGCAAACATACATAGCCAATGAATAAGCCAAGTGAACCTAAGCTGCCCAATCAAATATGACAAAGAAGTAAAATTTTTCTCATCGACTTTATATGATGCACCCTCATATTTACCAGATTTCAATTCAAGTACCGTATTTTCCGGACTATAAGCCGCTACTTTTTTCCCACGCTTTGAACCCCGCCGCTAAAACAATGAAGCGGATAATTTATGGATTTTTCCTGGGTTTTTCCCGGTTTCACAAAATTCAAGCCAAAAAACTGAGCCCCATAACATTAGACCAATGAAATTGCTGAACGGGTTCAGGTGAACCAATGAAACTCTCTATATTAAATCAGATGTGCTCCCACTGAATCGGGCCGCACCACATCATAAATATGGATGAGGTTCCTCTGACGTTTGACCTGCCGCTCACTCGGACTGTCTACAGGAAAGGCGAATCATTCGTCACGCTGAAAACAACCGGGCATGAAAAAACGCACTTCACCTGTGTTCTGAGCTGCACGGCATCAGGAGAAAAGCTTCACCGATGGTGATTTTTAAACGCACACAGATGCCAAAAGAAAAACCCTCGAGAGAAATTGTTGTGAAAGAAAGGAGGAAGACAGTGAACAATGACTTTCTTGGTAGGCTACTGTTTAGATACAAGCCGTGTAACAGACACTGTCTTTCATTAAAGCCTGTGTAAAGTTCATTAGTTTCATTGTAGTCAAAAATTTGTTTCAAAAATTCAGTGTGTGCGGCTTATATTTGGGTGCGCTTAATAGCATGGAAATTACGGTACACCTTTTTTGTCATTTCAACCATATACAGTGCAGAACACAGTGAAATGAAACAACGTTTCCCCATGACCAAGGGTCTACAGCAAACAACATAATTAGCAAAAGGAACGCAGAACTACACAGAACTCTAAACTACAGTAACAACACAAAGTGCACAGTATTTAGTGCAAAAAAGACAACATCGGACAAGGAAAAACAGTAGCACTGACCAGTACAGTACAGAAGTTTGTGCAGTGAAGCCCAGCTTAGAAATTAAATCGATCACTGACGAGTCAATCAAACTAAAACTACCAAAATGTGTGTTAACCTTGCGTGACTGGTTTAAACCCAATGTAGCCAATTAAACCTTGCAAATCTAGCAAACTCTTGACCAATCAAATCCCAGCTAGAGAATACATCTGAGAAAATGAATTTAATTGCATTTTATCAGTCAGATTTTATGTCAGTAAACTTTGAGCATTCGCGCCGACCAAATCGCTGCAAAGCAGTGCGCCGTTCAAACCCTCGTCACACGACGGACGCACCGTATTATTATTCTGAGAGCGTACTACACGATCTTGCATTGCTCCGTTTATTCATCGTTTCAGTCTGCTGCAAATAAGCAACGGTGAATTAGATGTGCAATAAAATGATGATGATTTTCACCATCAATCAGCCACAGAGGTTTATTTTCAGCGTGGCCCTCAGGGGGAGGACTATTGCGTAGCTACAGTAGTTTCTCTCCTCTAAGAAGATTTGTGTTCTGCCCTGATCTCATATAGACGAAAGATGATGCTGTGTTGTTTTTTTTGTTTTTTTTACTGTCTCACAGTGGAATCTGGTGCATTGTTGTATCGCCATTTATACAAAACGTGAACAATATTGGTGCCACATTTGTGTTTAAACGTGCTTATTATTAAAAAAAAACAAAGGCATGGGATATTATTAGATTCCTTTTCTTTTAGAAGCAGAAGCAAGCTAGCTGGATAATTTGGGAACGGTTAAAGCTGAATTTGCATTTGTGCGCATTTGTTTTTCCTTACATGTAATTTCACATTCTTAAAAAAACAAAAATATGAAAACCAATTTTTGGGTATTATACTGTAGAGCCAGATTGCTTTCATTTCCCTTAATATACAGGCAGGGTTGTCAAACCCTAAGCGCCGCAGCCATGTTAGCCTTTGGGAACACAGCTGTGCAGCTCTGATATGAGTTATACACTTATATTCTGCCTTTATGTATTAGTATTTAACATACATTCCTGTTACTTGTTTTAGACTGTTTTTATTAGTAAAAAAAATTATATGATTTAATTTATGTCAAAATTTGCTAATACATGGCATGGTTTTTTTTGGTTTGTTTTTTTCTCCAAGGCAGGCATACTTCCTTATGAGCATCCCTTAAATAGAGCACTGCTTCTCCAGCTACTGTTACATAGCCAAGCTCAAATACTTAACCAAGCAATGCTAATGTGCTAATGTCTAATGCTGGCCATGTCTGGTGCTGGCACAGTACCCCAAACTGTACACACACACACACACACACACACACACACACACACACACACACACACACACATGGTTGGTATGAGCACTCATCCCACTGAGACCTATCACATTATAGACTTAATGAAGTGATAAAGCCAAAGAATATGTCATTTCCTTGCTGGACACTGTAGAAGGCTGCACACCAGCCGAGGGCTTTCACAAAGCCAGACAGAATAATCCCACACCATATGCCTTCGCACTGAGGGAATTTCTCATAGCTCTCTTTTGAATTCTTCATACAAATGGAGCTTATAATAAGGTAAATCTAGCTGGATCTCAGTGGAGCATTTACTGCTGAGTTTCTTCTCTTTTATTTAAGTGAGAGAAAAAAAAAGAAACTGGTATTGGAAAGATTTTCCACAACATTAAATGTGATGAGATACAGTTCTTAAGTTTAATAAACTGATTGTTTATAAGATAAACATTTTAATTGCTGGCACATTGCTGTAGTATAAGATTAACAGAATTTTTTTTTAACAATTATTTTTATAGGAAAATTGTCACATCTTATCAACGTCAGGCTACATCTCATCACCCACTCCATTACTTATTTTTTTCTCAAAACTCCTGTTGTCAAAATAAGAAAAAATCATTATAAACTAAAATTCTGTATTGTTGAAAGATTTATGATCAAACTCTTGATGTCACCCAAATGAGGATGGGTTCCCCTTTTGAGTCTGGTTCCTCTCAAGGTTTCTTCCACATTACAAGGGAGTTTTTCCTTGCCACAGTCGCCATGGCTGCTCATCAGGGATAAATACACACCGTTCATCCTGACTGTTGATTTCTGTAAAGCTGCTTTGAGACAATATCTGTTGTGAAAAGCGCTATAGAAATAAACTTGACTTGACTTGACTTAAAAGCAACAACATAGTGGCCACATAACAGCGGTGGACAGTAACAAAGTAAATGTAATTCGTTACTGTAGTCAAGTAGATTTTTCTCGTATCTGTGATTTACTGAAATATTTTCATTTGGGGAGACTTTTACTCAAACTTCAGTAAAATACCTACTTTTTACTCAACTACATTTTGCTAAATCAGTTGTTCCTTTTTATTTATGAGTGGATAAAAACTTTTATTAATAGTGTTGGGAGTATGTTTAAGGTCATCGAGGATGTAGGCTTTGAATAAGAGCCAGAGATAATACCGCGAGAACAATTTATAATTATGGGACAGAAAAGAGAGGAAGAGAGGGAGAGAGAGAGAGAGAGAGAGAGAGAGAGAGAGAGAGAGAGAGAGAGAGAGAGGTATAAAGTATGTAGTATTATTATGGATGTAATAGGACATTATAGCCATAATAAATTATACTACATTGGATACTTAAGTACATTTAAATACAAATATCTTTGTACTTTTATTCAAGTGAAAGTTTAAAGGGAGCACTTTGACTTTTTCTGGAATAATATTTTACTTAGTGAGTCTGTACTCATTTCAAGTACATGATTTGTGGACTCGTCGTCCACCATTGCCACAGATTGAGTGATTGGATTTCCTGTGCTTTAGTTACAAAAGATGGACCTTTTTTATTAGAAACCAAAATGGAAATGGAAACCAAATGGAAATCAAAGGGTATTAACATTGGTAGTAAATCTTGGAGGGTAGTTGCTATATGTCCCAAAGCCACAACAATAATTATAGAATTGTTTGCCTAGTCATATGAAAAACTATATAATGCTTCACAATGATGTCATTAATAACTGGATTTTGGGATTCACAAGGATGAAAGTAGAACATCATCCTGGACCCCCAGGCAAAGGAAAAATACAGTATCTCACAAAAGTGACTTCACCCCTCACATTTCAGCAGCTGTTTTAGTATCTCTTCTCAAGGAACAATACTATAGAAATAAAACTTGGATATATAATAGTTAGTGTGCAGCTTGTATAGCATTACTGATTTACTGTCCTCTAAAAATAACTCAACTTCCAGCTATTATTGTCTATATAACTGGCAGCAAAAGTGAGTACACCCGAAGTGATAACAGCTGTTTTTTTATGTAGCCATGCAAAGCCACAAGTCCTATTCATCATTTTCATGTTTTTGTCTGCTTGACAGGAGCATACATATTTGTGTATCTTGTATTAAAACAGTTAATATGTGGTGCTTTAAGTACACAAAAGTTTGTGCTCACAAAAAAGCAGTTTGCTGAAGACAACATGGCTAAGAGCGTAAATTACTCGTCCTGTGGTCTGATGAGACTAAGAAAAACTTGTTTGGCTCAGATCCAGCTCCTTGATGTCATTATGGAGGAGTGGAAAAGGATCCCAGCAACCACCTGTGCAGCTCTGGTGAATGTAATGCCCAGGAGGATTAAGGCAGCACTAAATAAAAATGGTGCTCACAAAAAATATCGACACTTTGCACACAAGTTTTGACATGTTTACTTAGAGTGTACTCACTTTTGTTGCTATGTATTTAGACAATAATGGCTGTTATTTTTAGAGGCCAGTAAATTTGCACTGCTATACAAGCTGCTCATTGACTACTCATTGACTACTCTAAAATATCCAAGTTTCATTTCTATATTATTGTCCTTTGAGAAGATATAATAAAATTGTTTGCTGAAATGTGAGGGGTGTATTCACTTTTGTGAGATGCTGTATAAGATGTGGCAAGTTTTCCATCTTAAATGTAATCAATATTGACAGAAATGATTAGATCTCGTGACCGCATTAAATAATCATATTTTACAGTTTCGGGTGCATTATATGATGCAAAGGCTCCTAGTGAAGTTATATAGTGATGATATGATCCTCTAAATAAGAACCAAGAATGTGGGGTGTCATTACTTATAATTATGTTCTATTGTTGTGGTTTTCCATATTTTCCACCCTTTTCCTACATCATCAAATACATCAAGGTAATCCGTTTGTAATGTAATGACGTTTTTGTTATTTCCTATACCAAACAATTGTATATTAAATATACATTTAACAGTATTGAAACATAGTCTGTACAGTATGAGTGCTTAGATTAGTATTCTGAGGGCTGCAGAGGGCACGTGTAAAGCATCCATAAAGAAGCTAAAACATAACCTGCTGGCTGCAGCATATAAAAATGCATGATGTGAGTGCAACATTGCAGAGTAAGCTTGAGGTGTGTATTCCCAAATGAGCCGGGAGCAGGAGTGCTTATCACGCCACATTAACGAGGGAAAGAGCTTGAACAGGAATGAGAGCCGCATTTTATCTGCAAAACGCATTGTGACTACCTCGGCTACTCTATAGGCAATACGATAACAAAACCGCAGTACAATTACGCCACACGACGTGTTCAAATGGGTCGTGTTTATTACGTGTATGCCAATATTCAAAATAAACAGCCTCATTTTGTTGGTATTCATGACTTTAAAATTCTCAGTTTATTCTTACTGCCTGTATTGTTCACATTTCCCGGTATACAGCAGCAGTAGCTATGATTTGGGATTGCAGTTTGGACTAATTTTAGTGTAGTTTTTATTCAGAGAGTCATTTTCATTCATTCAGAATGCTTTTGTTAAGAAATGTAACAACAAATCTCAGGAAAATGTTAATGCATAATCCTAAAGGAACAGTTTGTTGCATAGTTTTGCTTAACTTCTTTATCTATAGAAAGGTTTTAAAATATATGCTAGCTAGCTCAACTTTAGTTATTACTCAGGATGTTTTCAGCATTCATGTGTTTGTTTAGATGATAGTTAGTTAGTATATAAAACAATTTTATATTCACTTTTTTAATGTGACACTTATGGCTCACCTGGGACTTTGTGTTATATCATGATAACATTATATAACACGCAATTGTGTTCATATGTATATATTTAGTTCGTTTGTTCAGATTTTCACTATATGGTCTCTAACAACTCTAACCTATGAGCTCTAAAGATAGCAAATCCTTCAAAAACCAGGAGACTTAACACAGGAATAATATGCCTCCATAGCAAATGCTACACCTTTCGGCAAGGTCATTTCAAGGATTTAATGGTTTAATGTAAAGGTACTCTAATCTAAGTTTCAATTCATGACTAGATATAAAGATAATAGAAATGGTTAGGATGTGCACTAAGTAATTAAAAGCCAGACAATATTTCATAGGGCATAAAGTGTAAGCACTCCATCAAGAGCTTGGATACTTTTTTCTTCTCCATCGTTCACTTTTTATCTTTGCCAACGCCACCCGCTGTATCTCTACTGTTTCCGTCCATCTTTAACGTATCTTTCCTATCTCAGTTCATATCAATCCAGAACCTGACTTCTATTCCTCTGTCTGTTTGTGTGTATTTTAGATGTACCCCGGTTTGCAGATTTCCCATGTTGAAGAAGCTTCTACTCCTGTTACCATCCCAGCATGGTGTAAGAAAGGATGGGGTCACTGCCAGACACGACCTTTTATTGTCGTTCCTTATCGCTGTTTGGGTAAGTCCTAAATCAGGCGCTACTACATTGAGCAATCCATCCCAAGCTACACCACCCATAAATAATACACCACCTTTAGACAATTTGGCCTATAGACACCCTGCATATAGCAGCCCCAATCTGTAGGCCTTTAGCCACCCTATCTTTAATTAGTCCACCCTACAGCACAACTTGTCTTCATGATTACCTTAGTAACTCAGCGAACTTCATGTTTTCTAATTTGTACATTCCCAATTCCAAAAATGTTGGGACAATGTGTAAAATGTCAATAAAAACAGAATGGAATAATTTGCTAATATCATAAGCCTATATTTTATTCACAATAGAACATAGAAAACATATCAAATGTTTAAACTGAGGAAATGTACCATTTTAATGAAAAATTAAGTAATTTTTTAATTGATGGCTGCACCACATTTTAAAAACGTTGGGACAGGGCAACAATAGTAAGTATTATTAAAAATGAAACATTTTGCAACTCATCAGAACTCAATTTTAGAAGTAAAGATGGGCAGAGCTTCACCAATCTGTGAAAGACTGCGTCTACAAATTGTGGAACATTTTCAGAATAATGTTCCTCAACATAAGATTGCAATGCTTACTGCAGACTGCATCTATTACAATAGCATGACTTAGTAGTGGAAGAGTCCAGGTGCTGAGCTGGCTTCGCTGCAGTCTAGACCTTTCACCATTTAAAATCATTTGGTGCATCAGGAAACAGGAAATACAATAAAGGGCATCCAGAACTGTTGAGCTGCTGGAATCTTTTCTCAGACACATATGGATAAATATTTATTTCTGAAAACTTCAGCAATTGGTCTCCTTAGTTCCCATATAAATAGGTATACAAGTGAATCTAATATGGGTTTATGAGATTTGCAAAACATTGCTTTTTGTTTTTCTTTACATTCTACACATTTTTTCTTTTTAATGGGGTTGAAGTAACATTAGTTTTCAGCTCTAGAACAGTGCCACAACACCTATTTGCTCCAATTCAAATCAGTTGACAAATTTCCTCTCCAAACCTAGCCTCTCCACCTAGATCACTCTGTACATATTCACAATCATTCCAACACATATAATGTTTCTTCGATCACTTTAGTCACAGTCAGTCAGTAGCAACTCCTACCCTAATCAGTCCATCACCAGTCCCTTCAATACTATCGACTCTAACCCACAGACACTCTTAGCCTCAGCAAACCCATATCAACTCTAACTTGTAGCCACTACAAAGCTATGTATTCAATCCTTGGTAACACCAAACTTAATCAGCCCAAAATTAATCCTAACTCATACCAGCATTTGGATTTTTACATAAAAGTCTGCACCACCCAGATGAGGATGGGTTTTGAGTCTGGTTCCTCTCAAGGTTTCTTCCTCGTGCTATCTCATGGAGTTTTCTCTTGCCACATTAGCCACTGGCTTCCGCATTAAGGACAAATTACAGGACAATTATAAGAAACAAACCTATACATTCTTTTATACCCGCTTTATCTCTGTAAAGCTGCTTTGAGACAATGTCCTTTGTTAAAAGTGCTTTACAAATGAAAAAAATTTAACTACCACCTATACTGTAGTCTTATCTACAGTTGCTGTTACACTTCTAGAGTCTATATTCCCACTTCCTAGTCTTCGCAAACATGCTCCTGGCCACTCCAAAACTAGACGTAGACAACTTGTGAGCAGACCACACCTAACTACTCAACCTCATAAGCTGCCATATGTAACAAAGCAGTCATTCAAAACCTAGTCATTTACTGTGCCTGCTTGTAGGTCATTTTCACATTCAATCCAATCCTAGTCACAGACCCCCACCAGTCCCCATCAGCAGCAATTTCCCACCTTTTTGAGACATTTTAGTCACCCACAGCCAACCCATATTTACTGTTCCAGCCCACCAATACTGTACATTTAATCACTGTACATTTTCTCCTGCCATGCTAAAAGTTACAAAGGGACAGATGCATTGCATGTACCGTTTTGCATAATTTATGTAAAATTTCATATGCAGTTAAAGCCTGAACCCCTTTATCCCGTAGAGGAAACTGAGATTGCAATACAAAAACAGAATGCTAGATTGCAGTGCAAAGCTGTTAATTATGATGAACAAGCAGAATTTGCACTCGCAGCTGTTTCACTCTAGTTGGCCTTGTCCTTTATTCCTGAACAACACACACATCATAATTTCTGTTCTAAGTGTTCTGCATCAGCCTAAAAACGAGCATTGATAACTCTGTTTGCCATTTCTGAGGTTTTTATACTCTTCTGTTATCTGACATGAATTGAAAGTGAGATTTCTTTTTGACAGCGATTTCACCTGCCAACTGATATTTAGTTTTACACTCTTCCCCTGTCATACTGACACATAAATTTTTCTGACCATTTATATTTGTGTCTCTCTGCTGTCGCTCTTGTTTTGCCATCCCCTTTACAATCACTAATTCTTGCTCTTTCTGGACAGTAGGCGAGTACGTGAGTGAGGCTCTTCTGGTTCCAGACCGCTGTCGTTTCTTGCATCAGGAGCAGATGGACTCCTGTGAGAGCTACATCTACTGGCATAACATCGCTAAAGAGGTGGGAGGCTTTTTTTCCCCTTTAAATCAGATTTACTAGTTTATTTACCAGTTTAGGATTTGTACCAATTGGGCAGGGAGATCGACGGAACTGGAAAGGATGTGCTGCAAGCAGTGCTCGAATTGGGTGGGGGCTGGGGGGAGGGCGGGATCTGGGACATTAGGGACCCCCCATGACAAGTAAAAAGTAGACTTTGGCGGGTAACCAAGATAATTTTAGTAAAAAATATATGAATTACACAACAACTGGGGACCCCCATAAGACTCAATTCCAGGACTGGCTGCAAGTTAGAGCAATAAAGGATGCAAATGGAAGTGTGTTGACTTGTGAGGAGAGTGTGTAAAGAAGGTGAAGGGAGTATTTTGAGCAGCTAATGAATGAGGAAAATGAGAGAGAGAAGGTTGGATGATGCCGATTTTTAAGAATAAAGTTGATCAGTAACACCATGAAGTTATGGGAAAGAGTAGTGGAATCCAGGCTGAAAGAAGAGGTGACCATCTGTGAGCAACAGTATGATTTCATGCCGAGGAAGAGCACCACAGATGCATTATTTCCTTTTTTATGTTGATGGACATGTATAGAGAAGGTCAGAAGGAGTTGCATTGTGTGTTTGTGGATTTAGAGAAAGCGTACGACAGGGTGCCGAGAGAGGAGTTGTGGTATTGTATGAGGAAGTCAGTTGTGTCAGAGAAGTATGTGAGAATGGTGCAGGACATGTATGAGGACAGTGTGACAGCAGTGAAGTGTGCAGTAGAAACGACAGACTGGTTCAATGTGAGGGTTGGACTGTATCAAGGATCGGCTCTGTTCTGTTTGCAGTGGTGATGGACAGGTTGACAAGCGAGGTCAGACAGGAGTCTCCGTTGACCATGATGTTTGCAGATAATATTGTTATTTGTGGTGAGAGTAGGGAGCAGGTTGAGAAGAGCCTGGAGAGGTGGAGGTACATGCTGGAGAGAAGGGGAATGAATGTCAGTAGGAGTAAGACAGATTACATGTGTGTAAATGAGAGGGAGGGCAGTGGAGTGGTGCGGTTGCAGGGAGAAGAAGTGGAGAAGGTGGAGGGGTCCAGTTACCTGGGGTCAACAGTGCAAAGTAATGGAGAGTGTGTGAGATTAGTGAAGAAAAGAGTGCAGGCAGGGTGAAGTGGGTGGAGAAGAGTGACAGGAGTGATTTGTGATAGTAGGGCATCTGCAAGAGTGAAAGGGAAAGTTAATGGGACTGTGGTGAGACCTGCGATGTTGTATGGTTTAGAGACAGTGGCATTGAGTAAAATACAGAAGGTGGAGCTGGAGGTAGCAGAGCTGAAGATGTTGAGGTTTTCGTTTGGAGTGATGAGGATGGACAGGATTAAAAATTAGTTTATTAGAGGGACAGCCCATGTAGGACATTTCGGGGACAAGGTAAGAGAGGCCCGATTGAGATGGTTTGGACATTTGCAGAGGTGGAACATGGGGTATATTGGTAGAAGAATGCTGAAGATGGAGCCACCAGGAAGGAGGAAACAAGGAAGACCAAGGAGGAGGTTTATGGATGTGGTAAGGGAATACATGCAGGTAGTTGGTTTGAAAGAGGCAGATGTAGAGAACAGAGTAGTATGGAGATGGATAATCCGCTGTGACCACCCCTAATGGGAGAAGCCAAAATAAGAAAGAAGAAGAAGATTAACAACTTTGCCCATAAAATCTAAATTTGTTTGTTGGTTAAAATCAGTAGAAGAGAAACACCTTCTGGCTTCTGACCAGATATCATTTGGTTGATAGACTATGTTAAGAATGAACTCATACAAGTAGTAGTGAGATACAAAGAATTGCCACCAATAATTGTTTATAAATTGGTTGGTAAATTGCTCAGGAACTTAGTGGTTGATTTTCCAGTGAAAAAACGCATGAACTATGTTACATGTAAGTACAGGAATGATTATTAATACTCAGAAAGCTCGAGAGATACTCAAACAAGTGGATCTAAAGCTTGTGCCACATTTCTAATAAAATGGTGATTGTAATTGGTGATAAAACTTTACCACAGTCATAAAAAGCCATAACTTAATCAAATTATTTTTGAGCTAATGAGACAGATATTTAAGATTTGTTTTAAAAATTAAGGTTTCTTAACCATCATATTAAATAGAATTGTAATACCTGCCCATTGGAAGAATTCATTTACACACAAAATG
Organism: Silurus lanzhouensis; assembly: GCA_039877035.1. NCBI lineage: Eukaryota > Metazoa > Chordata > Actinopteri > Siluriformes > Siluridae > Silurus > Silurus lanzhouensis. Next base: position 3,084,620 of record JBCEWE010000333.1, read on the forward strand.
TCATTCCTGAAATGACTTTCAGAATGCAGCAAATCACACCACAGCTAATAAACTAATATATTTGCACTTGAAGAAACACTGCTTTGCAATTGGACTATCAAAAAAAACCGCCATAAATTGTATAATCCATAAGAACACCCGTCACAGCCTTTAAAACCGAAATGATTGACCTTTTATAGAGTTAAGAACAGGATATAAACATACCAAAGTGTTAAGGGAGACCATAAACAACAAGGACAATCATAATTCAGAAATGTAATTGCCATAAACACGGGAACAGCGCTAAAGAGAACAGCAGGAGACCTGCAAGAGTGAATTAAAGTCCATATATGGAGCCAGTTAATGACATCGCATATAACGTGGCATCATATGAACATGACATGACCATGACATGACATTCTAACATGACATTAACCAAATGAGCAGCGCTTGGCAGAGTCTTTTATTCAAAAAGGATTTTTCAATCCTGTATAAAATCTCAAGCAGTGTATTTAGTTGTGACACTTTTATGTGGAAAATCAGTTTAAGAGCGAGGGAATGGAATGTTGTTTTAATGTCATGACATTTACTTTGGCATCTTCCGGAACATTCTGTTATCCTAATTCCATCATTTCCTTTTTCTGCCTGATCTCCGGCCTGCTCTCCTCTTTGGTGTTCATTTGTTTGGCCTCTTTTTCAGATTTTTTTTTTCTCATTTTTTTCCTGCACTGGACTTAAATGACCTCAGTCCTGTGCAGGAGTCTGTCTGTCCATCTGTTCGTCTGTCTACTGTATATACAGTGTTCTGAAAAGTATTTGCCTGATCTCTCATATTTGTCACACTTAAATGTTTCCTTTCATCAAGCAAAGTTTAATAGTACACAAAGATAGCCCAAGTAAATACAAAATGCAGTGATGTCATTTATTAAGGAAATAAAGCTGAACAAACCTGCCTAGCCCTATGTAAAAAAAAATGTCCCCAAACCTAATAACTCGCTGTTGAGGAATTTTGTCCAACTCTTGTTGTTTTAATTGTTTTAATACAGCAACATTGTTTTTCAAGCATAAACTGCCTGTTTCAAGTCATGCCACCAGGGTTCTGAAGGAACATTGTATAATTTTTACTGTGTACTGTGTACCGCTGTGGCCCGGGTTGATCCCTGGTCAGGGAACCAACCCTAGCCATTAGGGTTGCACAAGCCAGTGCACTCTTAGTGCCGGTCCCAAGCCTGGATAAATAGAGAGGGTTGCGTTAGGAAGGGCATCCAGCGTAAAAATATGTGCCAAATCGAACATGCGGATCATGAATATGGATGATCCGCTGTAGCGACCCCTAATGGGAGAAGCTGAAAGTAAGTTTTACTGTGTACCAATGTGTATAGTAGAAATGACGATAAAAGACTTGCCACAGCAACTCAATCAGATTTAAATCCTTACATTGACTAGGCCAATTTAATACCTTCATTTTGTTTTTCTGAGCTATTCAGAGGTGGACTTGCTGTTGTGGTTTGGATTGTTGTTCTGCTGCTTAACCCATGTGCACTTGAACTTGAGATGAGGCAATTTTTAAAATCCACTTTTTGTTAAAGTAAAAGCAGAGTAAGAGAATGTAGGATTGGTCTAAAAGGTGGTATAGTTATAGTATAGCTACAACTTGAATTATCTCACTTGAATAATGAATGAATAAGAAATATTTTGCTCATTCAGTAAAAGTCATGTTTATTGCTTAACTGGGAGGATTGCTGTTTTTCCAATTTTGACAACATATACTTTCTAAATCATTAAGCAATTAAAAAAAAATATGATCATGCCATGGCATTGAGATATTGAATATGGTTAAATTAGTGAACATTAATGTGGCTTTAACATTGAAATCCAATCTCATTGATATCAAATATTTTTATCAGTCGTCACACTCATTTTACTTTGAAAAATAACAATGGTAGCTGTTAATATTTTCAACATGTTGGTAATCAGTTATTGCTGTAAATCTTGAAAATCCCAAAATTAAAAGATTACTTTTTCCCTCCTTAGATTAAACAACTGTCTCAATTGTGTTAATTTAACTGATACATTTACATCATGTGGCTTTTAGTCTCAGAATGCAGCTTGGAATTCTATTGAACTTCAGTGGATACAGTAAAAGTTGTGACCTTCATTCTTTCTGCTCTGTATTCTCTGGCTCTTTGTAGGCATGTGCGGCAGACAGCCTTGAGCTCCATAGTTACGGGATGCTGTTACAATGTGGCGATCGTTTCCGGGGTGTAGAGTACGTCTGCTGCCCAGGAAGAGGCGGGGCTAGTGGGCGTGGCGAATACGAAGGCGGAGACAGTGCACAGGGAGCAACTCCGCCTTTAATATCACTGGCCGGTGAGAAAGAGACCACAAGGTAGGAGCATTTACCTCCATTCTCTATAGATGCAATGCACTTATTGCATGTAAGTGTGTATATCTGACTATAAGATTCATATGTGCTATTCAAACATGCAATTCCACATTCGCTGTTATAACAATCTGCACACTTCTGAAAGGATTTTGGGTGTTAGTAAACAATTCACTCCAGAGTCGTTCAATAGGGTTGAGGTCAGAGCTCTATAACAGTCCACTCAAGATCTTACACTTCAACCTATGTCTTCCTGGAGCTGGCTTTGTGTACACGGGTTTTGTCCAGCTGGAACAGGTTTAGGTCTCCTAGTTCAAGTGAAAGGAAAATGTAATGCTACCATATCCAAAGACACCCTGTACAATTATGTGCATCTAATCTTTATGGTTTCAGTTCGGGAAAAAAACATATAGCTGGAAAAGCCAGGTATATGCCAGGCAAAATATCATGCATTGTGTCCATCCTTCATTTTAAAAGTGCTAGAATGGCAATAAAAATATATTTAATTCATATTTAAAACATACACATATAAAATGATCTATAAGTGAAAACCCAGTACAAAGATTTTGCTGTCATTACCTCGTATCAGTACGAGTGCTTTTAGTGATTAGGAAGGAGGAAAAGAGGAAGGCCATGGAGGCGGTTTATGGATGTGGTGAGGGAGGACATGCAGGTAGTTGGTTTGAAAGAGGCAGATGTAGAGGACAGGGGGTATGGAGACGGATGATCCGCTGGGGCGACCCCTAATGCGAGAAGCCGAAAGAAGAAGAAGAAGACTGTATAGAACAGCATCATTTGTAGTCATTAAATCATAAAAGAGCAGTATTAGGAATGTACATGTGGTATGATGTGAAACAGTAAATATACCATGTGTGTGAACAGGAAACTAAAGAATAATAAATAATGCATAATGAAGATTAAATAAGATATCTGTTAGAAAACTCATGAATAGCTGGAGGCCATTGTGTAAAGCAGATTGATTTTCACGTATCTGGATCCTTCAGTGGCCATTATCTTACAAGGCCATTTGCTAGAGTTTAGGAAATAGGGGGGTTGTATTTTTCCGCTTACACCAATGCCAGTGCCGTAATGAAGACAGTAAAAAAAAATACGTGTTGGTCAAGCATAAACTAAACTGTGTGTTTGTTACCAGATAAAGTTGCACTTTATCAAGAGCAGAACACTTAGTTTAGGGCAATGTTATGTGTTATGGACATATCACAAAGAATAATAACAGTGTGTTATGTGGTATGTTTAATAATTGTTAAATGATTTTATACTATAGTCCTAAATAACTAATTCTTGATTCTGAAAAATAAAAGCTGGGGAACGATTTAGTTGTTAGAATGTAAGCGATAAACAAATAAATAATAAAGTAAAAATTTGTAATATATAAATTAAAAAAAATATTGTATAATTGCTGTATTAAAATTGGAATTAAAACACTCCAAGAGGTGGTGTTTTTAGAAACTAATCAACTCGGATCAGCAATATGGATCAGCAGCAACTGTATTAAAATGCTAACATTTCATGATCTACAACAGTTTTGTGATTAACATAGACATAAATATAATTCTCTCACTGCAGCGTGAAGGTGACTCCATCCACACCAAGCCCCTCTCCTGAAACAGACATAGAGGAGGATGACATGGAGGAGGAAGAAGAAGCCGTGGAGGAAGAAGAAATCGAAGAAGATGAAGATGACGAAGATGACGAAGAGGCAGCACCCACAACGGTGAAGGATCCGGAGGAATACGAGTACTCCATCGACTCGGGCACCTATCAGGCTTCCGATTATCTGGAGAACTTCTACTATGAGAAGAACTCTCAGGGTGCCAAGACCCCTACACAACAACCTCTGCCACGTGGAGACGGTGAGTGGCTCTGACATCAAACTGTAATTCAAACTCTAAATACAGATTTACGAATCAATGCACTGAGGCTGTGGGATTCTAGAAATGCCCTTGCATCTTTTTTGAATGCTTTACACACTTATACTGGCAATGTGTCATAAAGCCTCTGTGAAAGATTTTGAAAAGGCTTTGCATTCTAAATAAAGGCCATATCTTTGTATTTGTAATGTTCCTCATTTTCTCTTTGTAGCCAGATCGCAGTAAATGTGGAAGAGGTATTGGGCTCTTCTTCATCACAAGTGTTCTGCATCGTCAGTTAATCGCCATCTGGCTATATTAAAGAACTCGGAATGCCAATTTGTCTAGTCAGCAGTGTGTAACAAAAGTTGAACTTTTATTTTGTCAGTTGTGAGACTAATGAGTTCTGTTCTTACCCATTCTAAAATAAGTGTTCTGATGCTGTTTACAATTTGTACACTTTATAGACGAAATGACTAGAACACCTGACTTTTCCAGCCATATATAGTTCTTCCTCAAACCTTTACCACAAAGTTAAAGGCACGCAATTGTACAGCATGTCTTTGAATGCAGTAGAATTAAAGTCTCCAGCATGACAATGCCTCTGTGCACAAAGCCAGCTCCATGAAGTTATACCTTTACACAGGTCGGAGTGGCGTTTAATGTTGCTCTGATCTATTGAATACCTTTTCAATAAAATGCTGATTGAGCACAAATTTCCATAATCACACTCCATAATCTGGTGAAACGTCTTCCTAGAAGAGTGGGGGTTCTTATAACAGAAAATAGGGACTGAATGTGGAATAGGATGTTCAAAAACACGTACAAATCTTATGGTCTGTTATCGACAAACTTTTATCCATATAGTGTATGTATGTGTGTTTAGTGTTTAGGCTGTACATATATCAAAGTATTAAGAGGTAGATTTAGTAGTTTATGTTGTTATTTGCATTTGGTGATATAAAAGATCGACTTGAAAACCGAAAGCAGCTCACTCATCCTTCCAAACTTGCAAATAATATCAAAACAACCTATAGTGTTACAGAGACGTGATGTATTCTCATTTTTATGCTAGACAATACTTTCAGAAATCACCATTAAACCCATAGCATAGTGGCAGCTCAGTGTTCTGTAGGTTCCACTGTAAAGATGTCTGCATACAGAGACTTTTTTAAATGTTAAACAAACATCACCGCTCCAAAAATTGCGGCACATCCATTAATGCAAGTCTCCATTAATTACTATGGAAACACATTAAAAACGAACGAATTGATACAAACCTCTTATTTGATCAACCTGCCGCCTGAGTCTGAGCTTTTGTCTTAGAAAAGGAATTAGCCCGATTCGCACATTTAACAGTGCAGTGGTATATAAGGTATATAATATAAAATATTTTAGTATTCCACTCAGTGTGTGTGTCCCCTGTGCCCAATCCTCAATATAATAAATCCTGAGAAAAGTAAATTTTTATTAGGTAAAATTCAAACGTTGCAATGCCACTCACTAGCATGCTAATAGGAAGTTTAGTGAAGCGAGTGAGAATTAGCTTACTTCATTTGCCCAAGATTGTCTTTATTGTTTAGCACAAATTTCAATATCATTCTTACATGGAGTTAATTTCAAATGCTGTACATTTCTTATAAGAGAATTTTATTAGATCTTACTTCCCAATGGAGGCTGGTTGAGGGCTGTGGTGGGGTGTCCCATACTCTACTGTTCATAACACACATACACACACACCGGAGAGTATACTGGATAGTGCAAATGCAGTGCCTCCATCTCGGCTTCATCTCTAACTCAATAATGCTGAGTAGTCTGACATTATATCTGTATTGATTGATACTCTTCCTCCTAGCCTCCACTTTCAGTCTTCACTGTCAGGTTTCTTTGTCCTTCCTTACATTATCAGACACTACACCTTTCATCAAGACAGATTTGCTTTATATATCATGTTAGTTATTTAGATATAATAATGAAATTCACTTATTTAAAGCGTGCTGAAACCAGAGTAGAGTACTGTAAATGCGTCTTATTTATGAGTCTTTTTAAGGAGAACTAAATGAACCAGAAGTGCACTTACATGCCAGTTTTCTTTCTTCACTATTGAGTATTTTGAATGCACATTATACTGATACGCACATAATCAGCATAATCAGTCGATTTTTTTTTTTCGATTTTTCTGTAGTGTTTCATTCAAAGTCTAGACACAAGTGTAATTAGTTAAATGCAGTTGACTCTAAATCATCAATCGTTCATTAACCGGCTGCTTGATTGATCATGCTCTTCTCTCCCAGTGCCCACGGTGCGTCCTACAGATGGCGTAGACGTCTACTTCGAGATGCCCAGTGATGACAGTGAACACGCCAACTTCCTCCGCGCCAAGATGGATCTGGAGGAGCGACGGATGAAACGCATCAACGAGGTGTGGAAAAAACGCATTTTGTACTTCACGTTAAGGTTTTTTTTTTTTGCGTGTCAGTAACAGTGTCGATTTGTATGACTCTAAAATGTTTGTGTGTGTCGGATCAGATTATGAAGGAGTGGGCCGAGGCTGATAACCAGTCGAAGAACCTCCCGAAATCAGACCGCCAGGCACTGAATGAGGTAGGGCAAGCAGTGAATATTTTAACATTTTGAATAATCTAACAAAAAGTGAGTACAACCCTCACATTTCAGCAACCATTGTACTACACCTTCTCAAGGGACAATACTATAGAAATAAAACTTATTTCTTGCAAGATATACAGTACAGACCAAAAGTTTGGACACACCTTCTCATTCAAAGAGTTTTCTTTATTTTCATGACTATGAAAATTGTAGATTCACACTGAAGGCATCAAAACTATGAATTAACACATGTGGAATTATATATGGAATTATATACATAACAACAAAGTGTGAAACAACTGAAAAATGTCATATTCTAGGTTCTTCAAAGTAGCCACCTTTTGTTTAATTACTGCTTTGCACACTCTTGGCATTCTCTTGATGAGCTTCAAGAGGTAGTCACCTGAAATGGTCTTCCAACAGTCTTGAAGGAGTTCCCCGAGAGATGCTTGGCACTTGTTGGCCCTTTTGCCTTCACTCTGCTGTCCAGCTCACCCCTAAACCATCTCGATTGGGTTCAGGTCCAGTGACTGTGGAGGCCAGGTCATCTGGCTCAGCACCCCATCACTCTCCTTCTTGGTCAAATAGCCCTTGATGCCTTCAGTGTGACTCTACAATTTTCATAGTCATGAAAATAAAGAAAACTCTTTGAATGAGAAGGTGTGTCCAAACTTTTGGTCTGTACTGTATTTAATAGTCATTGTGCAGCGTATATAGCAGCATAGATATACTGCCCTCTAAAAATAACTCAACTTACCGCCATTATTGTCTTGATAGCTGGCAAAAAAATGGGTAGTACAACCTAAGTGATAACAGCTGTACATCTTGTAACCATGCAAAGCCACAAGTCCTATTCATCATGTTCATGTTTTTGTCTGCTTGACAGGAGCATACATATTGTTTATCTTGTATTAGAGCAGTTACAATTTGGTGCTTTGAGTATTATTTTCTCATACTGACCACTGGATGTTCAACATGGCACCTCATGGTAAAGACTGTTTGGGGATTTGAAAATTTGAATTGTTGCTCTCCACAAAGATGCAGAGGCAAAAAGAAGATCAGGAACACCCTTAAACTGAGTTTAGGTACAGTGGCCAGGGTCATTGAGAGGTTTTTCAAGACACGTTCCACTCTGAACAGACCTCGCTAGGGTCCATCAAAGTAGTTGAGTCCTCATGCTGTGCATCAGGTGCAGAAGCCGCTTCCAAAAAAACAGATGCATGAGTGCTGCAGCATTGCTTTAGAGGTTGCAGAAGCAGAAGGTTCGCTTTTCAGTGTTCAGACCATACGCCACACACTGCTAGTCAGTTTGCATGGCTGTCATCCCAGAGGAAGCCTCTTCTAAAGCTGTCTCACAAGAAGTGCCATGTGTCTAACATCCAGCAGCTCTGTGATGCCATTATGGAGGAGTGGAAGAGGATCCCAGCAACAACCTGTGCAGCTCTGGTGAATTCCATGCACAGGAGGATTAAGGCAGTGTTAGATAACAATGGCGCTCACAACAAATATTGACACTTTGGACACAGTTTTGACATGTTCACTTAGGGTGTACTCACTTTTGTTGCCAGGTATTTAAACAATAATGGCTGTATGTTGTTATTTACAGAGGACAGTAAATCTGCACATTGACTACTCTAAAGTATATCCAATTTTGATTTCTGTAGTATTGTCGGTTGAGAACAAGTAATGAAATGGTTGCTTAAATGTGAGGGGTGTACTTACTTTTGTGAGACACAATATATATATACACACACACACACACACACACACACACATAAAGACAAAATATTTGACATGCACATTAGCTGACACGAAAGTAATTTTTTTTTAAAAGCTGACAAACTCTTTCTGCATTTGTGTCTCTCAGCATTTCCAGGCCGTGTTACAGACTTTGGAGGAGCAGGTAGCAGGTGAGAGGCAGAGGCTTGTGGAGACTCATCTTGCCCGCGTCGTAGCCACACTGAACAACAACCGCCGCCTGGCACTCGAGAGCTACCTGAGTGCTGTGCAGAGCGATCCACCACAGGTAATGCGTGTGTGTGTGTGTGTGTGTGTATGTATGTATATATATTGCCACAGTTGCCACGGTTCGCTCATCAGGGATAAATGCACACTATTCACCTTGACTGTTGCTTTCTGTAAAGCTGCTTTGAGACTGCTTTGAGCTGCTTTGAGACAATGTCTGTTGTGAAAAACGCTATAGAAATAAACTTGACTTGACTTGACACACACAGCAAATTTAAGCCTCATACCCACGCATGCACATACTGTACTCTTTAAGCTTTAAGCTCATTTCAAACCATAGTTATTCACTGACTTGCAACCTGGAACTGAAGTGGATTTAATAGGCTCATGTGTCATGAAGCTTATATTTAGCCTATAGATTATGTCAAGTTATTCAACAAATGTTGTTACTTTATATGGGAACTGATTAACTAATGTAATGCATGAAATGCAGCAACAAGGGTAAAAAACGTAAACGACTGCAAGCTTTTGTTCACTGTTTGTAAACAATAGTGAATAATTTGTGCAAATTATATTGATTTTTACTCCCACTTTCTCATTATGAGATTTTTTTTACTTCCATGGCATTAAATCCCAGTTAAGTGCACCTCAGGTAGTAACGTTACAAAATGTGGAATTTTAAAGGGGTGAATAGTTTTGCGAGCCACTGCAGACTTCCTAACAACACCATAACCTTACTAATTTACTTAATGTTTTGTTATGAATGTCTGCTTTTTATTGAACATCTACTATTAGTTTACACTATACACACATAATATTTGCTAAAATGACTCATAAAATTCATGTACTAATCTCTAACTTTCTCTCTCTCTCTCACTCACACACACACACACACACACACACACACACACACACACACACACACACAAACGTTTCCCACATATAGCCAGATCGAGTGCTGCAGGCTCTGAAGCGTTACTTGGCTGCCGAGCAGAAGGATCGGCGACATACACTGCGTCACTACCAGCACATCGAGTCTGTAGACCCTCAGAAGGCTGAGCAGATGAAGTTCCAGGTGCTCACTCTTTACGGGTTTTTGTCAGTCTGTCTTCTTTCCGTCTACCAAAAATCCAGTCGCTTCGACCAACCTATTAGTGATCATTTATCACTTTCTGCTATTTATACACTCACCACTTCCACAGTTAGCTCTGTTTGTTCCCATATGTATAATTGTATATTATATTATATTATATTATATTATATTATATTATATTATATTATATTATATTATATTATAGAAGTAATATTATGTAAATATCAGAACAACAATTATATTTAAAAAAAGATCAACATTTATAAATAGTGAAATGCTAGCTAAATATATTATTTGAAAATTATTGTTCCATCCATCCATTCATCCATCCATCTATCCATCCATCCATCCAGCCATCCATCCATTCATCCAGCCATCCATCAACCATTTGTCTATTAATCTATTTTTTTCATACATCTAACCATTTATCAATCCATCTATTCTTAATTTATTCATCTAATCATCCATTTATCAAGCAATTGATCCACCCATCCATTCATCCATCTTTTTATTCATCTAACCATTTATCTATTGTATATTCACCCATCTGTTCATTTGTCAATTCATTAACCATTTTTTCTTTCCATCCATCCATCCACTCTTTTCCTAAATTAAATCATTCTTCTGTCCATTAAGTTTTTTTATGTAAATAATAGAAATGTGCATTTACGCACTGATTCTGATTTATACACTCACCACTTCTACAGCTCTATACCTCTTCCTCATTGCAATGTTTTCTAATTAACAGCCCAAATGAAGTCAATTAGAAATCATAAAAATAACACAACCTAATTAAAATAACAATTTTTACTAAATATTTGTAGTCGACGGATTTTGTTCAGCTTGTGAGCTTTTAATAGAGCTTTACATGAAGACCTGGCTGCTTACCTACTCGCAGAACAATCGCGTAGTACAGCAAGGTTCCTGTTATTTTTCCTGTTATATTCCTAGTTTTTTTTTTTCCAGCTCCTCTGACAGTAGTGCATTGTGTAATTCAAATACCAGGTTAATGTTAATAACTCAAAGACATGTAAGGTGTACATGGTATGGTCTATATAACAAGAAACTTGAAAAAAAAAAAAATGCATGCTATTGATCAAAGAAATATATATGATAATTTTTCAAAGCTTTATGGAAGGAGTCTCCAGTGTGAGTTTACACTTTATAGTGTCTTTTATATATAAAAAGCTACAGTTACAGTAAGTTAAAATGAGAAAAAAAGAGGTTGTGATTGAATATAACATTAGTGATAACAGGATTGAACAGGAATGAACAGAAATGAAAAATTTAACTAGAAAAGGATGTCGTCATTTAAATAATTAATAAAAGGCGTGTCATCAGGTTAATGTGTTGTAAGAGGAATAAAAGTTTTGCTGAAAAATGTATCTGAAATACAATAAAACAGCACTCCTTGTTTTTTATTCCTGATTCCGAATGTTTCATTCTAAATGAGGAAACTTTGTGTTCCTTGTCACTTCAGTAGGGTTACACTTAGGCTAACCCTAACCCTTTTCCTTCAATCAAATTTTACCTTCATTCAACAAATTTATTAACGCCACCAGAGGTGAACTGGTGTCGCATTCGTGTAAAATCCATACGACCTCATTACACTTAAGGTCATTTAACTGTCTAAACCAGGGCTGTCAAACTCAATTGCACAGGGGGCCAAAACTTAAAACACACTTCAGGTCGCGGGAACAGGATAAACATTTATTGAACACACTAAAACTAAATGTTTTTTGAACATAAATATGAATAAAAACAGACAGGAATATTATTCCAAAATAAATCAACTTAAACGTTAAATAACTTAAAATATTTTGCTCTCCATAAAAATATCTCCTGTCAAAATTATTCAAGTTAGAAATATGAACATGCTGCAAAGTCAGAACATGCTGCAAAAAACAACAACCTGCAAATATAAATAAAATTTGTGCTTTTTAACTTATACATTTTTTAACAAATACATTTTTTGCTTTTCAGCTTTAAGTTAAAATAACAACAAATCATTGTGGGGCTCCGCAATAACTTTCCAATAGTGTTGTATACATCAACAGAAGCTTGACTTGATTGATGCGGGAAAGACAGCTGAAGTGCTGCATTATGGGATCTGTAGTTTGTGTGTTATCAGCGTTTTATATCGGGCCATTAATAACAATAATAATAGATCTATATAAAATGATCTCGTGGGCCAGATGTAATTGACTTGAGTTGGACACTTATGGTCTAAACTCTTACATATTTTTTTTAAGTGGAAGCCATGTTGCTAAAACATGACACAATTTATTTAAAATGTTACAATTTAGAAACTTGCATTCTTACTTTCCGCTCACTAAGTGTGTTTTGATGATTTCAGGTCTATACTCACCTTCACGTGATCGAGGAGAGGATGAACCAGAGTTTGGCTTTGCTCTATAAGGTTCCCACTCTGGCTGAAGAGCTTCACGATGAGATCCGTACGATCTGACATGCCCTAAATCTTGTCTTAGTAACGAGAGCTCTTAGAAACGATTCATATAATAGCATTGCGAGTACAGATACTAAATTCACATTGCGTCTTCACACACATTGTGTCTGCTTCCATGCAGAGGAGTTGGTGCGGACGGAGAGAGGTGACATCAGCGAACTCATGACCACGTCGTTCTCGGAGACGCGCACCACAGAGGAGCTGCTTCCTGCCGAGAGCGAGGAAGAGAAGGAGGATGAAGAGGAAGAGGAGAGAGCTTTTCAGAACCGTCCGTATCCACCTCGCATAGGTGCTCACTAGTTATTTTTGGAATCTGCATGAAGAAAGATGTGTTGAACTCATTTAATATAATTCTGTCTTTTATTATAATTCTGTAGCTGTTGCTTTAATATTATTATATGAATTTCCAATCTCACAACAAAATTATCTAAACAACTAAAATGACCTATTACCCTATTTACATTATAGACTATACGCTGTAGCCAAAAGTAATGGGACACCTGATTTTTTCAGCCATATGCGGTTCTTCCGAAAAAATGTTACCACAAAGTTGGAGACACACAATTGTATGGAATGACTTTTTGCACCATTCAATTTTAGATTTGAGGGGAAGATCTTGAGTGGCCTGCTGTAGAGCTCTGACCTCAATCCTTTTGAACCCCTTTTGGATGAACTGGAACGCTAATTGCACCCCAGCTCATCTAATTCTAGATGAAGTTTTAACACCTGAAAAAATGTTTAATGAAAAAAAAAATACAAATTGAGTGAATTTCCCTCAGTTTTTTATGGTTTTAGACTGTAAATAAACAGTTATTAGTCTCTCGAAGCTTAATGTTTATTGTTTTCTCTCTCTACCTCATGCCATAAAGATTCTCAGCCAAGCAGCAAGAAAGGTAAGCTCTCTGTCTAGGTGCTCTATCTGCCTCCATATTTAGTCTGCCCTCTTCTGCAGCTAATTGAATTCTCTCCCCACAGCGTCTGCTGTAGACGAGTACGATTACAGCACGTCTGAGAGAGCTCCCACCTATGAATATGAGGAGAAGGTGACACATGTATCAGTAACCTAATACCGGCGGAAAAGCCTTAGTGGGCAGTTTAGTCTACCAGTGTATTTATGGCATGTGGTATTGTTTTTACTGCCGGATGTGACTGCTGTCTTAAAGTCAGCTAGAAGTCAGTAGACATAGTTACATTAGATAAGTAACATTAAATATGTGAAAAATGGGATTTAGGAATTAGAATGATGATTTTGAATGCTTTCTTCTTTTGTATTGAGAGGGTTTTTTCTGTGGTTTACAGTTTAACACTTCTGTGGAGCTGAAGCAGGTGGTCTACAAGTCTCCAGGAATCCAGCGGGATGAGCTGGTTAGTGTTTTAAAAGCATGACATGATAGAAGTAATATGGTGTAAATATAACAGGCACAATGATTAGAACATGGAGACCAACAATTATGAAAATGTTGGATATCTTTTGGGGAACTGCATCCAACTAACTTAATCCATTCAACCATTCAATCATTTGTCCATCCATCCATCCATCTGCCCATTTATTTACCCATCCATCCATCCATCCATCCATCCATCCATCCATCTGCCCATTCATTTACCCATCTATCCATCCATCCATCCATTTATCCATCCATCCATCCATCTTCTATCCATCCATGCATTTGTCCACATATTCATACATTTGTCCATTCTTCTATCCTTCCATCCATCCATCCATCCATCAATCCATTTATCCATCCATCCATCCATCTTCTATCCATCCATGCATTTATTTGTCCACATATTCATACATTTGTCCATTCCTCTATCCTTCCATCTATTCATCCATCAATCCATTTATCCATCCATCTTCTTCTTGTTTTATTGTTTTCGTTCCTTAGCAGCCAGACGTTCTTGAGACGTTTAACCGTGGTGCCATGGTGGGGCTTCTGGTGGTTGCCGTGGCAATTGCCATGGTGATGGTGATCAGTTTGCTGCTGGTGCGTCGTAAGCCATATGGCACCATCAGCCATGGCATCGTGGAAGTAAGTGTATCTGTACTTGTTTCAAATGGGTATTTAGGAATTCAGAGAGATATGATTCATGTTCTGTAGCAGACACTTCAGCAGACAGGTCGCGCTGCAAGGGAAATCACAGGTTTATCGTAATTCACTCATTCGAATGTTATTGGGTTTGTAGTAACAAGTTTCCCAGGGACAGGTGCACTTGCAGATTTGGTTGTTTAGAATCTCAAACAGATTCGTCATGCTTGTGTGTATGATGCACTGTTATCTGTAAAAATGCACAAAACACTCTCATTATTCTCTCTGCAGGTGGACCCCATGCTGAGCCCAGAGGAAAGGCAGCTCAGTAAGATGCAGAATCACGGATATGAAAACCCCACCTACAAATTCTTTGAGCAAATGAACTAAAGTTTAAAAAAAAAATTATAATAATAATCATACCCCCTTTTTTTCACTCACTTCCTGTTTACCAACAGGGGTTTCCATAGCAACCCCTGTCCCCTTCCCAACACTGTATGTACGTTTCCATGCCCAATGATTAAACCCAAACAACATGGCAGGCAAATACAGAGTTTTCACTCAGATGCTCTCGGAAACAAAGAGAGGCAAGGAGTAGATCTATGCGGCTGGTCTCTCTAAAATGATTCCTTTTTGCTTTGGAAGATGCTGAAACCATATCAGTAGTTTCTGCTACTGCTCTGGGTTCAGCATTGCATTCTGTTTTTATTATTTTTTTTATGGAATATCTAAAAAAAAAAATCATCATACCTTTCATTTGAAACTTTTTTTTTTAAACTGTGATGTGCGTGAAGTCATAGTTTATATTGCAGCATGTAAACATAACCGAGGGGGGAAAAGAATCACTGTAGCTCTTATAACATGCAAACCCTGTCTGCCGGAATGCAGAAATAACACTCGACTAATTGCATTTCGAAGCTCTACTGCTTAATACATGAGGGGAAAAAAGAGCCTGGTGATCCCTCTCAGACATCTTTCACTTCACCACATCATGAATACTCTTTCATGTGAAAAAGGAATCGAATCACAGGAATCCAATCATCGTTCCAAATATAACACAGACCTACTCAATTAGTGCTTATTTTTAATGACTATTATTCATTGTACTGCTTCTTAGGGAGAAAAAAAAAAAATCGGTGATCTGCAGTCCACTAACGTAAAGAAGAGCATGCTGAATTTGGTGTATTATGCTATAAACGTACTTGTGTTGTTCCTGTTTTTAATGCTTTTTTGAAACTAAAATGTCACAGACAAAAAAAAAATAATTGCGTGTATTACTGAAAAGGTATCTACAATAGACGTTTCTGTTGTTAATTTGTATCGACTCGCTATGTGGAATGTCAAAACTTTCAAAAGATGACTTTGTGCTGCTCACACAGAGAGAGTAAAATAATAATAATAATAATATTCATAATAAAAAGAAAAAAAAAATCCTAACATGGCTGAATGAAAACGGACTGTTGTATAAACCAGCACAAGACAACGACACCGTAACTTGACTGAATGTATATTTAGGTCGACATCGACTTCATAGGCTTTTCTATTGATTTTCTTTTCTCCCCGACACACACGTTACATGGTCTGCTAACACTTGTGTGTGAGCAGTTGGACTTTACAGGTTCTGTTTTCATACTAAACACCGATGTGGAAGGGATCGTTTTGTTGGAAAAGTACGTTTTAACGCTAGGGGAGAGGTAGGCGTTATGTGGATTCGCACTGTTGGGGAGATCAGGGTCGTGTAGCTCCAATCCTCAGACACTTAACAGGAATGATTTGTTTGATGTCACATTTCAATTCTAGTAGGATTGCGAGAAATGGTGTCTGTAACGGAAATGACCTCAGAATTGCGTTTGGGGAAGAAAAAAGAAGAAAAATCTGCGCCATTTTGTTTTCTTTCGATTTTCTTCGTCGTAAATTTGCAACGTTCTGTAAGATCTAAGTCTGACTTTTCCCTAAAATTCCCTAAAACTATTGACAGGAAACTTTAAATTAGCACTTTTAAATCAATTGTTCAAACACCTCATCCCCAGCAAATTGCCCAAAAAATAGCCCCCAATTTTTTTTCAGTTTTTCAGGGATTTTTTTTTCCCACACACTTCAACAGGAGCGAGTCCATATAATTTCAATTAAAGGACAGATTATAAGTTTGGGTTTGAATATTTGACTATCAGGCGTTTTACGTAGAGAGCATCGCTGTGGCTGCATTATGATATGTAGAAAGTAGCCTGAGTTTCCTATATAGACTGTATAGTCCATTCAGGAGATGGGAATAGTACGACACTCTTTATCCATTTAATGTAGTGAAATCTCAAAGGTGAGAACCCACCTGATTGTTTAGCCCCCCAAAGTGTTCACTCGTCAGTAACACTGCGTTACAAGGATGCAACTCGAGGCATAACGCACATTTATAAGGCAAACATCAATAATAAATCTCATTCACGGGTTTGATCGTGTCAAGTCACCATGTGACCACAATCTATGTGATGTGAAACTCATAGTGGAAAATCGGTCAAATACATCCAACTGTTTGCATAAAGATTAATGAATGTTCAACCATCGCCTGAATAGAGCTGTCTTATGAATGTGTTTCGATGTCCTGGTTTAGGATCCTTTAGCTAAATCGTCCGTTTTTTACCAGCATTTAGCAGAGTTAGAACAGTGTATTCTGTAGTGATTCAACGGAAAATTTGTATAGTTCTCCTAATGACTATTTCCTTCTTCTCCCAACCCAATGGAAATGTAAACATTGTAACGGAGATTTTAATTGCTGAATTATTGCCTTTTTAAATGCTGTGTTTTTTCTGGTTGTAATTATGTGTTTTTATTTATGTCATTCTCGGTTAAAGTTCGGGTCATGCTACTTTGCTCACGGAACACACGAATAAATGAACAGATTCGATAAAATACGTATCAGTGCTTTTTGCCCTGGATTTCATCTCATATCCCAAGGATGTGGTTTGCTGTAAAATTGAAATTAACATTTTAACCTGGGCTATAAAAAATAAACTAAGCACAAGTGCATTCAAATTGTTTCCTTCTCATGTACTCATAAGAACAGTTCAAAAAATAAGTCACTTTTTTTTTTCTAAAAGATGTGTTTCGTCAAATATGTGTAGAATGTCTAATTGGCATCTGTTTGAATAGTTTAAAGGATATAATAAAAATATGACAGAAAGCATCACTTGTAAAATTAATTGTGTTGGTAAAACTGTATATTGATTTGAAACCTTTGGTGAACCCGAGCTTTGACTTTTCAAGAGCGTCGGTTGTGATTCAATTCCCGAACAATAAGCTGTATTTAAATTTTTATTTTTATTTTTTATTTTTTTTATTTTTTTTCGCCAAAGACATGTTCCTGGATGCAATTGAAAGGTTCACTGATTTGCTGTATTTCTAAATGGAACTAATTGGGATTATATTGTTCAAGCAATCTATCTGAGAACTGGTTTGGCTGATTGTACTTACATTAAAATGTTAATAAAAATTACAAATGACCTACAAAACCAACTGGGAGGTTGATGTCACTTTGTCAGACATAAACTATGATCGTATAACACATTACAGCCCATTCAATCACAATAATAGTAGTCTGAGGTGGTCAGACATGGGGCTATTGTCTTGTTCATGATAGTACATGGTTGTAAGATCAAATTGAAAGCAATGTAGTTAGTGCTTTAACATGCAAAAGAGGGAATGTAATCAACACTAAACTATATAATATATATTCTATAGAATTCTTATATACAGGCACAAGCAGGAATTATGAATAGGAAACAGGAAAACAACAGAAACCAATGACACAAAACTACTACTGTGAGCTAATAACAAAAATAAGTGCAAACATGTTCCCTTTTGTAAATCCTCTGGAATGTCAAATGGTGTTTGTTCATTGTCTATAAACAAAATCTGACAAATAAGACATTGGTTAAAACCCTCTCTCCCAAAGCTGTATCCCCAATCATGGTGCTACCATCACCATGTCTCCCTACATGCTTTGGCTGACATGCTATCGTGTTTTTGTCATATCTTTAAGCCCAAAAACATCTACCTACCTCTTGTTAGACCATAACACATTTTACCATATGGTTCAGAGTGATTAATATAGGCTTGGATCATTTTTTGTTACAGAATCAGGAATTGGAAGGGGGCAGGAAGACAGCGGGAACCTATTACACAACCACTACTGTGAGCGAATGCCAAAACATATTTCACTTTATACTGCAGTGCTCTTAAATTCTCAGTCCTGAGAGATCAGATGTTTCTAAATCATTTTCTATAACAGTAGATCTGCTTCTTCATAGCTCAGACATGAAGAATATGAGATATTTTTGTCACATGCATTAGTACTTGCAAATATACAACAAGCTTTAGCTTTGTAAGATTTTGTCATAGATAGATTGATAGATAGATAGATAGATAGATAGATAGATAGATAGATAGATAGATAGATAGATAGATAGATAGATAGATAGATAGATAGATAGATTTTATCTATCTAGAAAATGATTTAGAAACATCTGACCTCTCAGGATTGAGAATTTAAGAGCACTGCAGTATAAAGTGAAATATGTTTTGCCTTAAAATCCCTCCTGTGGGTAATTTACTGGCATAACACTAACAGGACTGTATGTTCTAAAAGCCCTTTTTTTACTAAAGAATAGGAATCTGAGGATACAGTTGGCACAGATTCACAGAAACTTGACAGTAGAAGATCTAATCTAGAGTTTCTGGTCAGTTTCCAATATCCTCCTTCTAGTTTTGTTAGACCTGTACCCACTGTAGCCTCAGGCTTTTGGCACATACAGTATTGTAAATGTTATGCATGTAAAGTTCCCCCAGAGGGAGATATTAAGTCAGCTGCTTATCCCATTTTACAGCATGTTTAAATGAACCGTGTTTATTTTCTTTACCAAATACTGCACCAAACCAGGATATAATGCTTATTCGGCTGAAGCATTTCTGGACACCATTATTTATTCACATTAACCAGAAATTTATAATAAGATGTTGAGGTTTTCGTTGGGAGTGACGAGGATGGATAAGATTAGAAATGAGTTTATTAGAGGGACAGCGCATGTAGGATGTTTTGGTGACAAGGTGAGGGAGGCGAGATTGAGATGGTTTGGACATGTGCAGAGGAGGGACATGAATTATATTGGTAGAAGAATGCTGAGGATGGAGCCACCAGGTAGGAGGAAAAGAGGAAGGCCAAGAAGGAGGTTCATGGATGTGGTGAGGGAAGACATGCAGGTAGTTGGTGTAAAAGAGGCAGATGTAGAGGACAGGGTGGTATGGAGACGGATGATCCGCTGTGGCGACCCCTAATGGGAGCAGCCGAAAGAAGAAGAAGAAGAAGAACCAGAAATTTATAATAAACCTCATGCTGACATCTTACATTTCACAACAGAGAAGCTAAAAGTAAGAAAAACTGTTGACCTCCCTTAACATGTGTGTGTGTGTATATATATATATGCCTTTTGCTGCCAAAACAGTCCTGACACATCGAGCATTAACAGCATTAACTTCTTCAGCAATCTGAGCTACAGGAGCTTGTCTGTTGGTTAGGACCACATGGACCAGCTTTCACTCTCCACTTTCCTCAATGATCCTTGGCCACTGTTCCTTCCTTGGACCACTTTTAGATAATACCGAGCACTGCGCACTGGGGACATCCCATAAGAGCTGCAGTTTTGGAGATGTTTTGACCCAGTCGTCTAGCCATCACAGTTTGGATCTTGTCAAACTCACTCAAATCCTTATGCTCACCCATTTTTCCTGCTTCTAACACATCAACTTTGAGGACAAAATGTTTACTTGCTGCCAAATATACACCACCCACTAACAGGTGCCATGATGAAGAGAGAATCAGTGGTATTCACTTCACTGATCATAATGTTTTGTTTTATTGTTATAATGTTATGCCTGACCTGTAAATATATATATAGTAATAAGCTCTGGATGCACTGTGAGGGTTAAAACACTTAAAATAACTGAGTGAAAAATATCTTTACTTTTTCCCTTGATATCAACATCAACTTGTAATCATCTATAACTGATCACACCATTTTATACAATTCAATATATTGAGTATATTGATAATGATGATAATAATAATATAATAATAATGATTAATAAAAAAATAATAATAAAAAAAATAACAAAACAAGATGAAGAAGCGAAACCTGAAGTGTGGAATCCAAAGCAAAGAAACACCTAAAAGCTTCAAGCACAGAAGAGACATATGAGACAAAGAGTATGGTGCACGGGAAGACATAAATACAACATAAATACAGGTATGTGATCAGTGAGGCTGATGGTAGATTTACTCGTGTGGCTTTAGGTATGCTTCATTGTCAGATTGCTGGAATCTTGGTTTTGCTCTTTATGAAGTCTTTCAGTCTGAATCACTGTTGCACACAACATTCTCAAAAACATTTTAATCTCAGGCCTGGGTGAGGACAATTACCATCAAATTCTTGACTTATTTTGTTCAAAGAAGCAATGATTCTTTTAAAATCTTCATACGTCTGGAGCATCAAAGACTGAGGGGAAAAAACACACCACACATAATGAGTTGAAGTAAACTCTTTTTTCATTGTGCAAATCAAAATTTGGATACTGAATGTAATGTATTTAAGAGAAATATTACCAAATGATCTTAGTGAGCAGTGCCTCTTATAAACCAGCAGGTATTAAAGCCTGGATTGAGTAATACTTCCTTCATTCTTGGTTTACTAGAGAAGCATTTTTATTAAAAATAAATCATTTCATCTAGTTTCTCTCTCTGTGTTGTCTTGGCCAGGAATAGACGTCATGAGAATGGATAGAAATAGAACAATGCAAAAAATTAAAATAAACAAGCCACTGGTTTGATGCAGAACTGAAATTTTTTTTTGCTGTAAGAACCGAAGTGTCCACACACTGAGAGGGATTAGGAAGGTCACTGCAACATCCTGGCTATGGTTCATCATAATGAAAGAAGCATTAGACAGCAACTCCTAATGCCTCAGTCCTAATTTCCTCCATGCATGATGGTGAACCATCTGCTCTAGTGGCCTCTTCTGAAGCACACTGTTGGTATTTCGTTTCTATGCCAGGTTGCCCCACCACAATGATGTCACTGGGTCAAGCTTGGCCACTTCATTTTACATGGCCTGGCTATGTCTCGAAATGTGGAGTAGGATTACATTGGGGCATAACAGTAGTGGGTCAGTGGTAAGAGGCTCGCTTTAGAAGTCACTTTTGTATTTTTGTCACATTTTTGGCAGTAAAAGTAAAACAAATTTTCCTTTCTGCTGCCTGGATTTTGAAACTTTAATTAAATAGCCATTCCTGTTTATTTATGTAATTGTATATTACTGATTGATTGGTTAATTGGTTTGTTGATTGACTAATTGTGGTTACTGACTATTAAAACAAAAGGACGAAAATGACGAATATAATGACTCAAGGTTCCTTTTAGGTTCCTGCTGTAGTGCCATACTTGAGCAGCAGATGGCAGCAGTGTATAGACGACCTTTCAGACAAACACAGTTTATCTTCTTTCACCTCCTAAAACAAAGAATAGAAATTCAATTTAATGAATTTATTGAGTAATGAATTTATTTGGTACCAAACAAAAACCATAAGGATTGTGGTCATAAACAATCCAGCAGCTTTTAATGGCAGGAAAATGCCCAGTACCCGTTTGTTTTGTTCCTGATTAAATGCTGTTGAGTTGGCATGGAACTAAAATGTATGGTCCAAGAACAGCATGGTGAAGCTAGCACATAAAGTGAGATTCACACCATGATGACCTGATACTTCAAATATAGCAAGCTGAGTAATGATATTTCTTCACTGCTGTGTCAAATCCTGCATCAGAACCCAAATAACACTATGGTGATTGCAGTAAAGGTGAGTTGGGTTGGTCCAAAATGATGTAATTACAAACCTGTACATTGTGGTGTGTGAGTTATTTAGTATTCCTCATTATGTTTTATTGTCTCTTTGTTTTACAAAAATGTCACTTGATTAATGTTTTCTCAGAATTCTTGAAATTCTTACTTTATGCATGTTGGCGATCGCATCATTCATATTAAGAACTCTGTGCCTTTTGTGATTCCAGGCTTGCAGCCAAGTTTAACACAATGGCTCACGGCTGTTGACCCTAAAACCGAGCAGATGGCCAGCACATTAATGATCTACCAAGGCAGATCTGGTGGCCACATCCTGTGATTGGCTAGTGATAATGACTGTATTGTTTTTTTTCTTTCTCAAGCTACAATCAGAGTCTCTGCTCTCAAATATGCTCAAACATATTTCTCAAAAAATTTAGGACATACTCAGCTTCAGTTTGCTGGTAGGTTGTTATGAGTTTAAACAGATGATGCTGAAAAAGATGCGGAACTTTTTTCTGAGTAACATTGGAGCCAAATGCTGTGCTGTTCTGAGATCAAAATGTTCACTTCAAGCCCGTTTGAGACTACTGAAGCAGAAGATTGTTCTGTCTGCTCTAACGAAGGCAAAATTGAGACACTGAGAACTGACAGTTCTAGCTAAACAGATTTACAAATGCCTGACGTGATGATGCAGCAGTAGATAGATTTGTTGTACATACAGTGTTAGAAATGTCAATTTGTTAGTTTTTTTCTTAGACTTTTCCTACTGTACTTTTTTCAAAACCTGCTTGCAGCTTGGCACATCATTCATCTATTTTTTTTTTATTATCAGTTACTGTATCGCGGTCTGGGTTATGGTGCATCGTGTGATTTGAGGTGAGAATACACGCAAATGCAAACACACACTTAGTCACACCTATAGTATGTTTTATTTTCACAAGTGGGACAGACCCTTAGCATCCAAAATATCCTACAAGTTCCAGGAACAATGTAAAATTCTAAATGAAGAGTTTTATATTACAGACCTCCAGTATTTCAATGAGAATTTTATTCAATACATAGAATCAATAGCGGCTTTAAACATTTAAAAGGCTTAAGTTCCACCACCATGCTTCAATGTTTGGATGATGTTTTTAAGGTACAATCATTGTTGGATTTCCAATGTCCAAATAACATTTTTTTTGGTCCCATTAATTATTTGTTCCCAACCATTTTTCTTTATGTTTGTTATTTTATATGCTGTGCCACTATTTACTTTTTTATTAATTATATATGAATATAATTACAATATAATAGATGAATTACCAACATGGACCCCAAGCTATCTCTGCAGGAACTGCATGTTTCTGATGTTTACATTGCATACTGGAGACTTTTGCTTCTTGCATTTTTTTACTATTACAACTTTGTACATTTTAATTCATGTTTTGCATTTTTTTTTAATGTTCTTATGATTTATGTTGGCAGGAGGAGTCACAGAATAAGAACTATATTGTATGTTGAAACAAACTGTTCATATGACAATAAGAATCTTTAAATAAACTACTTAACATAAATACCTTTAGTTCACATTCTAATTAAGAAATATCTTCAAGTTCTAAATACCGGACGAGTACTATTGCAATACATATATCTGTATTTAAAGCTAATATCTTAAATGATGCTTATGTTTGGCAGCAGATGGAGACAGAGTCAGTCAACCAATATTTTCCTGTAATATTTAACAAGAAATATATGATCTTTTTAAAATATAATCTTCAAGTCAAGTCAAGTTTATTTCTATAGCGCTTTTCACAACAGACATTGTCTCAAAGCAGCTTTACAGAATTTTAAGAGTTAAGGTGAATGGTGTGTATTTATCCCTGATGAGCAGCCATGGTGACTGTGGCAAGGAAAAACTCCCTTAGATGTTATGAGGAAGAAACCTTGAGAGGAACCAGACTCAAAAGGGGGAACCCATCCATTTGGGTGACATCAACAGTGTAATCATACATCTTTAAACAATACAGAACACTGTAAACAATACAGAACACTTCTTCCAACTTTTGCTCATAAGAATTTAACAACAATGTTTTAGTAAAAGAAAATCCGATGTTGAACAAAATGTCTTTTTCACTCTAAATATAATCCAACCAGGTGAATATACACTATAGTTTGTGTAAAAAATCCCATTCCACAATTAGTCCCCATTTGCTGTGATAATAACCTTCACTCTTCTCTAAAAATAGTCGTCAAGTCAACTGGATCTTGGGGTTTTCCTGTGGGGATTTGTGCTCATTCAACCCTAAGGGTTTTAATAAAGTCAGGTACTGATATAGGGTGAGGAGGTCTGAGGTGCAGTCAGTATTCCAATTTATCCCAAAGGTGTTCAGTAGGGTTGAGTTCAGAGCGCTATAGCAGGCCCCTCAAGATCTTCCACTTCAACCCAGGTTAATAATATCTCCATAGAGCTGGCTTTGTGAACACGGGCATTGTCATGCTGGAACACTTTTGGGTCTCCGAGTTCAAGTCAAAGAAAAATTTAATGCTACTGCATAAATTGTGTTCAACTTTTGTTTGAACAGTTTGGGTAAGAATCACATATGGCTGGAAAAGTCATGTGTCCTAGTCATTTAGTGTAGACATGCTACATGCAGCAAGTAAGGAAATTTTAATATCATTAAATTGTTGAAATTATTTAATATTGTGTAAAGAAGTTAAACTATAAATATATATACTAGAAATGGTTTTATAAAGTGCATTTGTTTCTAAATGTTTTGTAATAAAGTATAATAAAAGTTTGACTTGGATTAAAGCCTAAAGTCAAAACAGCACAAAGGCTCTTTTAATAAATATGAGCATTTTCTGAAAACTCAATACAGCAGAATACAGAACATTAGAGTGAAAACTAAAGTTCACTTGTTCAAGCAAGTGAAATCCTGCATTCATATCTAACAAATGTGAGTCATTTATTGCCACACAAACAATCGAACAAACAATCAGACACATGGCTGTGATTGTCTGCATTTTTTAAAATCATTATAATCATAATAAACAAATAATACTTTATTATAATTTACTTTAATTAAATAGCCGAATGCGCTATGAGTTGCTGTCCATGGTGCTGAAGCACCCTCCCTTCCCTCTCCCGCTTTTTTGTCTCCCCTCAGAGAGAGTGTGTGTGTGTGTGTGTGTGTGTGTGTGTGTGTGTGTGTGTGTGCGCGCGTGTGTACGGGCGTGCGCGCGCGCGTTCCCCACAAGGATAAGGAAAGCCTTAGTTTTGACCTTGTGCTAAGATTTGGTTGGTCTCCACATCTATCTATCTATCTATCTATCTATCTATCTATCTATCTATCTATCTATCTATCTATCTATCTATCTATCTATCTATCTATCTATCTATCTATCTATCTATCTGATTCTTCGGTTGGTTGATTGTTAGTTATTTTGCTGCTGTTTTAACAGAAAGCTACTATTATTAAAATAATAAGATAATTAATGATTATATAATTATGTGGAATAGGTCCTTAGCAGGACATTAAGACATCGGTGTGTGTGTGTGTGTAGGTGTAGGTGTGTGTGTCTATGATCCATGTGCTTCATTTTCCCCCCTCCCCGTGACGTCACGGCCTGGTCTGCGTATCCTGGGCTGGTCGCGGCTCCAGAGCGCTCGCACGCGCGGAGAGATCCCGACTAACCTGCCGGTGACGACTTTTCTTTTCCTGTCTGTCTGTCGGACTTTAGCTCTATTTATTATCAGTCCTGCGAACAATCTACGAGAGAGGGAGTGAGAGAAGAGAGCGGGAAAAAAAGAAGAGAAAACATCGGAACATCTTTTTTTGAATCGACTTTTTCCTCTCCGAGTCGCTCCGGAGAAGAGCGAGAATGAACACGCCGTCAATGTGGGCGCGCGCGGTCGCCCTGGCGCTCGCGCTGTCGGCCGCCGTCGTCTCCAGGAAAGGTAAGGTGAAGGACGACTCACCTCTGCGCGCGCGGGGGAAGAGCGAGGGAGAGAGAGAGAGAGAGAGAGAGAGAGAGAGACTGGAGGGGAAGAGGACACAGGGCTGGGACTGCGTCCTAAATCCACCCGAAAGCAAGAAAATCTGGTACCAGTTTCAATATTGGTGCTGTAGGTGCAGGGGATTTTGTTGAACTCGTACGAAAGGGACAAAAACATATTTTCAGAACTTCAGCACAAACTCATTTTACTGCTGTATAAAAGAAATATTGTCTTTAATGTCAAATAAAGCAACAAACAAAAGCAAAATAGAATAACACACTCAATCTTTCAATGTAAAAGAAAAGAAGAAAGAGGGAAAGAAAAAAGTCATACTTTATTCAAGAAATAAAAAAATAAAATAAGAGAGAGAGAGAGAGAGAGAGAGAGAGAGAGAGAGAGAACAAAGAAAAGAAAGAAAGAAAAAAGAAAGAAAGAAAGATTCATAATGTATTCACTCTTACTACTGTTATCACAATGAATTAATCAGTATTACACCTGAAAAGTCAATATGCTTTTATATCTTAAATATATTTTAGACATTATAATAATCTCCATGCTCATCAATCATTAGATGAATGATTTCAAGAATGCATGAATCCTTTCTGACATCCCTTCTTCATCTTATCCCTGAGAGAAGGAAAGAGACACAGAGACAGAGAGAGAAGAAAATTAATGCATTGTCTCTGTTTGTTGTTCTTCCTTGATGTTGACTTTATCTCTGAACACACACACACACACACACACACACACACACACACACATGCACGCACTGCTGGAGTTTATTTTGAGATGTTTCTTTTTCTTCTCTTTTTTCAATCTTAACCTTTGTCACTTCTTCACACGTTTCTATCGCTTGATAAATCTATTTACCACTTTATCAATTGAAAATCGGCATGAACTTATTCTCACTCGGAGTTGGGTCACGCCTCTGGTGACATTGCGCATGATTGATCAGAACCATCTTCATGAAAAGGTGCATGTTTGATCTACAACCCTCATGTCTTGTGTGAACTATCAAGCCTAGAGTAAATTCTCAATGACTGGCTGCAGACTAGCATCCAGGGTGTCTGCTTTAGTGTCTGAGAATTCCAGTCGAGTTTTATCTCATGTTTTCTATCTGCTTGTAGGAGTTTCAAGTAGTAAAGTCTGGTTAAAAAAGGTTCAAATCAGAGTAGTCCTTCATCTGGAGGTTGTGATATCAATTCATGAGAAAACCAAAACATTGCACGTTATTGAGGTATCATTGAGCCATAGAGAAAGGATGTGTATCTACATGACACACGAGTTAGAAAAGTAATTTAGTTGGTTAGTAAGTATTTTAGGTTGCTTTGTGTATGCATGATGTTAAATAAAATTTTCTACTGAATGCCCACAGCATGTTTGTCAGGGACATCGTGGGACACATTTCTGTCACTGACAAACCTACAATACCATTTTGTTCTCCATCTAAATGAATAAGAAACATTTATCCTTGGCCACAGTTTGTATATTTATGTCATTTGTATCAGACAAACACATCATATATGAAAAAGAGTGTGTGGACACCTGACCAAAGGTTTGTACAGTATATACTGCTCTTTTAATAACGTCCACTCTTCTCAGAAGATGTTCCACTAGATTTTGGAGTGTGCTTGTGATTACATGCGTTTTAGTAAAGTCAGGTAAGAAGGCCTGGTGTGCAGTCAGTGTTCCAATTCATTCCAAAGGGTTAATCATCGGGTAAATGTTTGTAGGAATCTGGATTGGATTGCTCCAGGACTGATTTCATGAATTTATATATGAAATAATAATAATGTTCAATGCAGGAAATGTATATCCATGGCGTGTCATCATCTATAACATTATCTGTTTGAGCAACATCAACTTTGACAGTAAAGCTCAGTGTCTTCTTTCCAAAGATATCTAAATTGTTTATGTTGCATGTTTTTGTCAGGAACTGTTAACATTAAAAGTTACGGAGGGCATTTCAGCTGTGAGTCCTAAAATTTGGGTTGGGTGGGGCGGGGAGAGGAGAACCAGACATAGTCTCAGATAAATGTTTGTAAGAATCTAATTTTTCATAATATCTTCATTGAATTTAAAATATAAACTCATAAGAAATGTGGCTTTTGTGAAAAGAAGTGTACTTTTCTGGATTGCTCCTGGACTGTTTGCATGTATTTATATATGAAGGAAAAAAATTCAATTCAGGATTTTTTTTTTTCTTACGGTACTACATCATTTATAACTTTCTATAACTTATCATCTTTTTGAGCAATATCAACTTCGAATAATGGACAGTAAAGCTCAAAGTGTCTTCTTTTTAAAGATATTTAAATTGTGTATGTAGCCCACTTATATCAGGAACTGTTAACATTTAAAGTTAGGTAGGGCATTTCAGCTGTGAGTCCCGAAATCTGTGCCGAAGGCTAACAGGTTAAAGTTCAGAGCTCTCAAGATCTTCCACTCCAACCCTTGGAAACCATATCTTAATGGAGCTCTTTTTATGATCTTCCACTTCAACCCTTGGAAACCATATCTTAATGGAGCTTTTTTTATGTACAGGGGCACTGTCTTGCTGGAGCATGTTTGGGTCTCCTAATTCAAGTGAAGGGAAGATCAAACGATCCAAAGGCATCCTATACAACTGTGTGAATCCAACTTTGTGGCTCATAGAGTAGATCTATTTTATTATCAAATGATTTCTATGAAGTATCCGGACGTGTGCCCACTTTGAAAGATGATACACACCACAGGCTTCAGTACTTACTTCACAACCTTTTGATTAAAGTCAGATTTGCCTCGCAAGTACGACTGTTAAGTTATTAACTGCATTTGACGGAAAACATCAAACTGATAAAGCAAAGTATAATCATAGGAACCTGAGAAAAACTGCTCTTATTTACAATGATCAAGTTGAACATTATGTCAAGTTCCCGAAATGTGTAACAAAAAACGTAAATGCTGTGCAGGACAACACAAAGCAAAGCATCTGGCCACCCTGTTAGACTGATGGGATTTGTAGTGAAGAGTTTTAAAATGTGTATATTGATAGTTGCATGAATGTAATCCTCAACCGTATTTGTTCTAGTTTCTAGTATTTGGGCGAATACGATTCAGTTCCACTTTTTAAGAATCGGTTGGTCAACTTGGATGTGGGAAATGGTGAATGTGCATGGCTAAAAAAAATGCTTTCAGTATGATAGTCATGCGAATTGTAAATCTTAAACGCTGTAGAAGAAAGTAAGGGGGTTGCTGAAGTGTGCTTGCAAGGCACTTTAATGTCAAACCAGGAAAATAGTGCATTGTATCATGCATTATTATTTTTGAAAAATCAGCCCCTAACTTTCTATCAGTTGAGGATTTTTTAGAGCTCGGTGTGTTGTGCAGACATTTCAATCGACTAATTGAAGGCGACGTTAAATACGAAGTGCATTGCTTACCTACAGTATGCTGTTCAAATTGCCTTTGTGTGTCTAGTTTCGTAGATCAGGCCGAGGATGCTTCGAAGGCATCAGGAGGTGAAGTACAGTGGGCTTCATCCTTATCATCTGGTATAAAGTCAATCCCGAGATTAATGGGATTTGATTTGATATTTTGCAGATTGCACATGTACTTTTGAAGGTGAGTATTAGAGGTCTGTGATAATGAGACTGACACAGCTGGAGCAGGAGCTGGATTCAGCTCACCGAAAGGACGTCTGGGGGAACAAAAAAAAAGAAATCTATCATAAGATAATGGGATGAGGATAATGGTGCATTTTTTTTGTTATTCTTTCGAATTTGTTGAGGAGAATGGTTACAATTGTACTACTTCTCAACACACACACACACACACACACACACACACACACACACACACACACACACACACACACACACACACTTCTAACAGGTCTAAAGCAGTGTCTAAGTAGTGCACTTGCAAGTGTATATTTTTAAAGGAGATTCACAAACCAATTAAAAATGTGGAAGGAATGCTTCCTCGTGTCTAATTGATTCCCAGGGGCAATTTTTGTATTTTTGTTTTTTTGTGTGTGTGTGTGTGTGTGTGCTTGGGGGTAGTGCTACACAAAAACATAGAGGAAAGGAGGAGAAATAGGGCAGAATGAAACAACCCGAGAATGCAGCTAAAAGCAGAGAAAAAAAGATGGATTATGAAAGGAAACCAGTTTACAGCGAATGAGATGCATGTGCTAAACTCTCAAAAAATGCAAATTGTTGTGCATTATAGTACATGGAAATCGGAGTGCTGCATCGGGTTAGAAAAAAAACGAATGGGCAAATGGGAATGAATGAATGAGCTCTTAAACTGAGGGGAAACAATATTATAACCTTGAAGAAACTGAGCTTTTACAGCCTTTGACTGCACATTTAAACTCCTTGATGTCTTTCCGTGTGTGTCAGAGCCGAGCCCTTTCTATTTTCCGGGCATAGAAGCTACTAGACTTTTGCTTAATATAGATACAGTTGAGCCTGAAATCTAAACATGAAGGTCTTCTGCAGAAGTTGCCTAAAGCACTGCCTCACTGTAATACTGCATCCAAGCAGGATGCATTTAAATAACCTATTACTGTAACTCTACACATCACACACTCTCTCTCTCGCTCTCTCTCTCTCTCTCACACACACACACACACACACACACATTGTGCATATGCATGTATGTAAAACTTCACATCTGCCTAAACTGATACTCTGAATTGATTTACATAAAATATTTCCAGAAATAGCACATAAGTATAAGGACAGAGCTGAGCTCAACCCCTGGATAATCAGTCTAAACAGCTTCAGTGTGAACAGAACAAATCACTTTGAGTGGGTTTTCCTTATTCCTTTTAATTGGATCAAAGAGAGCAAGATGGCTGATTAACAAGCAACCCAATCACTTGCCCACATGATGATTAGCATTATGTTCGATAGTTGCACTTGCACACACACACACACACACACACACACACACACACACACACACACACACACACACACACACACACACATATGCATGCTCACTGCAGGGGGTAAAGATTGACAAATCAGTCTGCAGAGTCTCAATATTTACAAAAGAGCTACATTGATTCGCAAATCGATCCAAGTGTCGCTGTTTTGGTCCAAGTCTGATACCAAACAACACACACACAAACAAACAATCATACTAAGCTGTTTATTTATGTCATTTACATACATCCTGAAATTGATTTAGCTCTCTTTCATACTTCTGTGAAGGAGGTGTGGCCTGTGTGTCTATCAACAAAATAAAGGAGGTGTGGCCTGTGGATCGCTCAGTATATTGAACAAGGTGTGGCCTGTGGATCTCTCAGTTTATTGAAGGAGGTGTGGCCTGTGGATCTCTCAGTTTATTGAAGGAGGTGTGGCCTGTGGATCTGGCAGTATATTGAACGAGGTGTGACCTGTTGGTCTATCAACAAAGTGAAGGAGGTGTGGCCTGTGGATCTCTTAGTATATTGAAGGAGGGGTGACCTGTTGGTCGATCAACAAAGTAAGGGAGGTGTGGCCTGTGGATCTCTCAGTATATTGAACGAGGTGTGACCTGTTGGTCTATCAACAAAGTGAAGGAGGTGTGGCCTGTGTATTTGTTAGCATACCAAAACAGGTGTGGCCTCCGGATCTGTCTGTATGTTTAAAGAGGTGTGGCCTGTGGGTCTGTCAGCATATTGAAGGAGGTGTGGCCTATGGGTCTGCCAGCAATGTGTATTAGGTGTGATCTATAGTTCTGCTAGCCCTATGAAGGAGATCAAGTGGCTTATAGGGATGTGTGTAGGTATATCAGCACATTGAAGCAAATCTGCTCTCTGTGTTTGTAAGTTCCATGGATAAAAGTGTGTCCTTGGAATTTTAATGTCCCAGTAATGGAGGTGTGGCCTCTAAACATGACAAATGATCTAAGCATTTCTTATGTATCTGTTTCTTCACATATAACCTCTTTGTCACTTTCATTAAGAGATGTAATTGAGGTGTGGTTGTACCTGTAACACTCACTGAAGGAACTGTGGCCTTGTTAAGTGTAAGAAAAGGATGTATGGCCTGTGTGTTTGGCAGTGAATGTGGTGTGGCCTTTTAATCCTGTTTGTTTGTTACTGGGTCACATACTGCATTAAAACCTCTCTCAGTGGAATTGTCTTGTACGTATCAGGATTGATGACACATCATAGAGTCCCGGGATGGGAGACACACACCATTGATGTAAAGAAATGCACAACACACAGTAAACGATGATTTATCAATACAACCTCAGTTAAATGCCAAAAGACTGAAGTGGAAAGGCAGGAAGAAGGAGAGAGGGAGGGAGGCATTAAGGAATGGAGGGAAAAATTCACTGAAACGTGCTTTTTTATTAAAAACAAAATAAACGCCAAAGAGCGCAGTTTCTGTGATAAACTATCGGCAATGGAAGTCGCACATAATGACGTCTCTGTTACCTTCGCTCTTTAAATTTGTGCCGAAAGGGCAAATTTGTAGAGCTTCCTCTGTTCCCTCTCTCTTTCTCTCTTTCTCTGTCCTCTTGGCAGGTGATGAAGTCATATATAATAATGGGTCTGTGTTATCAGTGCTCTCTAAATGTGTGACAAAAAGGCAAGTTTATCGCGCTTCATTCTCCCTTTTTTTTTTCTTCCCTCTCTTTACTCTCTCCCTCCCTCCCCCCATGTCTCTCTCTCTTTTGCTTCATCTATTTCCTCTCTCTGTTCTTTGTTGCTGTCTCACCCTCTCTATCAGCCAGGTAAAGAAGACTGTTGGCTCGGTGTTCTTTCAATCTGTGACAAAATGGCAAATCTAAAGAGTTTTCTTCCTTTACACCACATGCTGGATTTCTTTTTCTTTCTCACCTTTGTTCATTTCTTTTAATGAAGAGACTGTGTTGTCTTTGTTCTTTTAAAATTGACAAATCAGCAAATTTTAAGAGGCTCCTTTCGCTTTGTTTCTCATTCTTTTCCTTCCTACCTCTCTCTCTCTCTCTCTCTCTCTCTCTCTCTCTCTCTCTCTCTCTCTCCTTCTCTCTTGCTCCCTCCTCTCTCTTTCTCAGATATGATCCATCATTCAATTTCAGAAATTCTATTTATCTATTTCTCTGTTATAGTATCTAGTGTGTATCACACATCAGGGTGACATTGTGTGGGTGGAAGGCAATCTGCTGCTTGCATTAGCCAGTTGCGATCTTGTCGTCACCTGCACCCCCCTTCTTTCTCTCTCTCTCTCTCTCTCTCTCTCTCTCTCTCTCTCTCTCTCTCTCTCTCTCTCTCTCTCTCTCTGTCTTTTTTCTCCAGCTGAAGGATAACTGGATGAGGTTAATTCCAGCAGCTTTGGAACCCTTTACCGCAGGTTACTGTCTCTCTGAGTGACAGAATTAAGCTGAGATTGACAGATGATGGCGAGGTGACTGTGACCTGTGTGTAGAGTGACTAAAAGGAGAAAACCTTTTTATTTTTTCATTTTTATATTTTTTTACAGGCCTAAATGGGGCCAGTCGCCAAACCTTTATTTGTTTTCTGTTGATAGATCATCTATTGAATTTTTCCTGCAGCAGGGCCAGACTGTGCTCTTTAGCCTCGAAAAAGATATATGTAAGAAAATAGAAAGTTTGAGACACAAAATGGTGAGGAGATGAAATATATTGCAAACTATAGTCGATATCTTTCAAAGTGAAATATATTTCAACTGTGTAAGAAATAAAACACGACTAAGCATGATGTAATAGGGAGAGAATCAATGACTTGGTGGAATGATGAGGCCACTCTAAAACATATGCATTAGAAAAGAAGTGTTATTGCTCTAATAGTTCCAATCGAATCCAATGACATCATATTTATTAATCAGTCATAAATAGATGGTGTTTTTACATACAGTAAGTTACAGCAGATATAAAGGTTTCAATCACCATCTTCTTTCTTTCTTTCTTTCTTTCTTTCTTTCTTTCTTTCTTACTTTCTTTCTTTCTAGTAATAATAGTAATAATAATAAGACAAGTATGTTTTTTAACCCTGGAGGCATAAAGTCTTGCAAACTCTCTTATAGAGGTTTCGCCACTGACACTGTAGACTCCTTCCATATATATTTAAGACTGAATATTATAAATGTCCCTGTAAATGACACTGTATTAAATTGATTTGAATTTGATCTTTTACCAGGATTTATCTAATGTAGTAAGTAATAAATTAAATCAGTAAATACCAATGGGATAAATCGAAAAGCTCAATAGGACAGGAACCAAAAATGGCTTTGCCAATCATGAAAACTTAAGTGGAATGGTGGATATTTAAGTGATTTATCAGTAATACAGAGTAAACTGATGAAAAAATGCATATACAATATTTCAGAATGATCCTTTCAGGAATCGGTTGTTCAAATAGTGGGCAATTTTTCTGTTAATGCTCTTTAGCAGGAGGCTGCCAGTTAAAATAAACAGAAACAGCATTTTAAGAGAAATGCTTATACATAAAATTCTTCAGATTCTTCAGAAGCTGGACATAAAACACTAAAGAATGCACAGCACTGGCGTTAGCCGCTAGCCACTTCCTGGTTAGCGGCTAACGCTAGCACTATGGATTCTTTAGTGAGCAGAAAGAAGGTGGGACTTCCAGGAAGCACATTATATTTTGTAGGTGTTTAAAGCCAGTCTAATTTGCTTGTCTTATATTCTTAAATACTGAAATTTGGTCTAAAACTCTACAAACATTGAGTGATATCTCATCGAAGCATAGCCCGTATTACAGTGATTTTACAAATTATAATCAAGCATACTTTGATGTTAGTATGCACAAGCAATGTGTTTACAGACCATACACAAGTATTTTACAGTGATTTTTTTTTTACAGAATATACATGTGCATACTCCAGAGTTATTACAGAGTATATACAAGAGCATGCTGATGATTTTGAAGTGTATATACAGGCATACTTTGATGTTAAAAGAGAGAATATACAAATGCATTATTCAGTGTATTAACAGAATGTAAACAAGCATACGCCAGTATATTTACACAATACATACAAGCATAATCCGTTGTGCTTATATATAAAAATGCACTCGGATGATTTTACAGAGAATGTACAAGCGTACTCCAATGTTTTAACATTTAGACATCTCAGACATTAGAGCCCGAATATTTTTAAGTTGTTATGTAGGTGAGGCTGCAAGTGCAAATGCAATGAGCACCAATGTTCTCCAATTACTGCACTTCTAATATATCATCCAGGTTTCAAAAATGCACTGGACAGATTTCTCAGTGTGAATGCACTACTTACTGTGAGCTGTAGATACACAGAGAGAGAAAGAGAGAGAGAGAGAGAGAAAGAGAGAGAGAGAGAGACGGAGCGAGATCATTTGTCATTACGCTTCCAGAATTATAGTCACATGGTTGGATGCACAACTGCCTACTGCTCTACACATGAACATGCCGTGACATTTAGGTTGCTGATAAAGCTATTGAAAAGTATTTAAAAAAAAGAGAAAAGGAAAACAAAAAAATGGGAACCATGCTTGAAGGAATGAAAAGACGAAAGGCAATCACTTCACCATGTCGAAAAGGCATTCTCTAGTACTGAACTTTTAATTATGATTCGGGAACGACGGGGCTTGTCCCAGTTGGAAGCCTATAATTACAGCCATTCTGACATGATTTGATGGCATAGACCATTATAGTCTGCTGTAAGCTTCCTTTTTTTAATGAACAAAGTGCATATTATATTCCTCTAACAAAAGCACTGAGACGTTACATACAAGAAAATTAGAATTTTTACAGGGCAGTCAAAATTATGCAAACATTAATCATTATATAGATCTGTCATGAGATGGTCATTTGTTCAGCAGCTTTTAATAATGTATAAACGGTTCTTTATGATCAGGTTATGTGTTTTTAATTATGATTTTTTTTATTTTCATGTAAGCTAAAGAAATATAACCACTGATGTGAAACAGTTGGTTTGGTTTGAGGTCAGGTGTTCCCAAGCTAGACTCTTCAGGTACCTGACCCTGACTAGGACGAAAACGTTACTGAAGATGAATTCACAAACCAAAGTTTCCGGGTTGCCCTAGGGCAGGGGTGGCCAACCTGCAGCTCTCGAGCCGCATGCGGCTCTTTGGCTGGTTTCATGCAGCTCTTACATTGATATCAAAGTTTGTGTTTGTGTTTTTTTTTTAATGTGCGTGTTCGCTTGGCTTGAGTTCAATACAGTATTTTTAAGACTTAAATGATCTTGCCCCTACTGGGAAACTTCGCGTTATTTTCATCTCACGCACATGTGCATTTGACGAAAATACCGTATTGAACTCAAAGCGAAGCAAACACGCATATAAAAAAACCCCACAAACACAAACTTCGATATGCAAATTTCTTTCTTAAATTTTAAATAAACAATTTGTGTCAGTTTCACTCTCAAAATGGCAGGAAAAAATGCACAGCAAAACGAAAATATGAAGATGAACACAGGACGTTTTTAACAGAGTGGGAGAGTTTATATTTTTTTGTTGAATTTAATGACAAGCCATTCTGCCTTATACAGTGAGGAAAATAAGTATTTGAACACCCTGCTATTTTGCAAGTTCTCCCACTTAGAAATCATAGAGGGGTCTAAAATTGTCATCGTAGGTGCATGTCCACCGTGAGAGACATAATCTAAAATAAAAAATCCAGAAATCACAATATATGATTTTTTAACTATTTATTTGTATGATATAGCTGCAAATAAGTATTTGAACACCTGTCTATCAGCTAGAATTCTGACCCTTAAAGACCTGTTAGTCTGCCTTTAAAATGTCCACCTCCACTACATTTATTATCCTAAATTAGATGCACCTGTTTGAGGTCGTTAGCTGCATAAAGACACCCGTCCACCCCATACAATCAGTAAGAATCCAACTACTAACATGGCCAAGACCAAAGAGCTGTCCAAACACACTAGAGACAAAATTGTACACCTCCACAAGGCTGGAAAGGGCTACGGGGAAATTGCCCAGCAGCTTGGTGAAAAAAGGTCCACTGTTGGAGCAATCATTAGAAAATGGAAGAAGCTAAACATGACTGTCAATCTCCCTAGGACTGGGGCTCCATGCAAGATCTCACCTCAATGATCCTAAGGAAGGTGAGAAATCAGCCCAGAACTACACGGGAGGAGCTGGTTAATGACCTGAAAAGAGCTGGGACCACCGTTTCCAAGGTTACTGTTGGTAATACACTAAGACATCATGGTTTGAAATCATGCATGGCACGGAAGGTTCCCCTGCTTAAACCAGCACATGTCCAGGCACGTCTTAAGTTTGCCAATGACCATTTGGATGATCCAGAGGAGTCATGGGGGAAAGTCATGTGGTCAGATGAGACCAAAATAGAACTTTTGGGTCATAATTCCACTAAATATGTTTGGAGGAAGAAGAATGATGAGTACCATCCCAAGAACACTATCTCTACTGTGAAGCATAGGGGTGGTAGCATCATGCTTTGGGGGTGTTTTTCTGCACATGGGACAGGGCGACTGCACTGTATTAAGGAGAGGATGACCGGGGCCATGTATTGCAAGATTTTGGGGAACAACCTCCTTCCCTCAGTTAGTGCATTGAAGATGGGTCGAGGCTGGGTCTTCCAACATGACAATGACCCGAAGCACACAGCCAGGATACCCAAGGAGTGGCTCTGTAAGAAGCATATTAAAGTTCTGGTGTGGCCTAGCCAGTCTCCAGACCTAAACCCAATAGAGAATCTTTGGAGGGAGCTCAAACTCCGTGTTTCTCAGCGACAGGCCAGAAACCTTATTGATCTAGAGAAGATCTGTGTGGAGGAGTGGCCCAAAATCCCTCCTGCAGTGTGTGCAAACCTGGTGAAAAACTACAGGAAACATTTGACCTCTGTAATTGCAAACAAAGGCTACTGTACCAAATATTAACATTGACTTTCTCAGGTGTTCAAATACTTATTTGCAGCTGTATCATACAAATAAATAGTTAAAAAATCATATATTGTGATTTCTGGATTTTTTTTTTTAGATTATGTCTCTCACAGTGGACATGCACCTACGATGACAATTTCAGACCCCTCCATGATTTCTAAGTGGGAGAACTTGCAAAATAGCAGGGTGTTCAAATACTTATTTTCCTCACTGTATGTCAGGCGTCATTAGCGCATTTCAAGGCTTCAAATTTTCAGCGCCACTTCAGCTCACTCCATGCTAACATCGACCAGGAATTTCCAAAAGGGACTGAACTTCGCAAGCACAAGTTGGTCACTTTGAAAAGTCAGGCAGAAAAGCAGATACAGTTTTTCCAAAAATTTTCGAACCGCTCAGAGACCATTACGCTTGCATCATATCAACTGGCTTGGAACATTGCACGGGCTAAAAATGTTGAAATCTTGTCTTCTAAAAACGACAAACTAAAACGCATGGTATCCGACGTCCAACTGTCCCGCCACACTGTTGAACACAGAATATCGGACATTAACATGGCTATTGAATTACAGTTGCACAAGTTGACCTTCAAGCATGTGAGTATTTTAGTATCGCATTGGATGAGAGTTGTGACATACAACACAAGCCTCATTTGGCAATATTTGCACGGTCTGTGTCAAACGATTGTGTGATCAAAGAGGAACTCCTTGATATTGTACCATTAAAAGACAGAACCCGTGGCATAGATGTGAAAGAAACAATGATGGCTGCATTTGCAAAAGCAAATCTGCCCATACGGAAACTAACTGCAATAGCTACGGATGGAGCGCCAGCCATGATCGGATCTGTGAACGGGCTTGTGGGGCTGTGCAAAGCTGACTAAACATTTCCTGAGTTTTGGAATTTCCACTGCATCATCCACAGGGAGCAACTCGTGTCTAAATCATTGAATTTAGACAACGTCATGAAGCCTGTGATGGAAATCGTCAACTACATCCGCACACATGCACTTAACCACAGGCAATTCAAGAATCTCATCGCTGAGTTGGACCAAGGGCTTCCAGGTGACCTGCCGCTGCACTGCACTGTGAGGTGGCTGTCAAAAGGCCAGGTACTCTCTCGCTTCTTTGAGCTTTTGGATGCCGAGAAACTGTTAATAGAAGAGAAGGACAAGGACTATCCCGAGCTCTCGGACCTCAAGTGGATTATGGATCTGGCCTTTTTGGTCGACATGCTGTGTCACTTGGACAGACTGAACATGACCCTGCAGGGTAAGTAAAAAATGCTATCTGACCTGGTGCAGAGTGTGTTTGTGATTTTCAACAAACTGAAGCTGTTCCAGGCGCATATTCAAAAGGGAGATTTAACGAATTTTTTTCACTCTGCTAAAAGCCAGCGGGCAAGTCACCAGCGCCGGCCTGAATAAGCAAAGAGACAAATATGCAACACTGGTTGAAAACCTGCACGAAAGCTTTGTGACCCGGTTCCGTGATCTACAACTAAAAAGGCCACAGATTACGTTCCTCGTCGACCCATTTAATGCGGAGACGGACTGTTTAAAAGCCCCGCTAGTCACAGACGAGGCTGCGGCTGAGTTGGAGATGATCGATCTTTGTGAGGAGGACCAACTGAAACCTGCTTTAAGGGAAGGGACCATTGAGTTCTGGAAAAGTGTGCCAATGGAAAAATACAATGTCAAACAGGCTGCGCTTAAGATACTGTCAATGTTTGGGTCAACATACGTCTGCGAGTCTGTGTTTTCTACCCTGAAACACGTGAAATCAAAGCATCTGTTCTGACTGACACCCATGTGAAAGAATTGCTTTGAGTCGCAACAACGGAATACGAGCCAGATTTGAAGGGGATTGTTCAAGGCAAGGAATGCCAGAAATCCCACTAAGCAACATGCATAGTAAAAGAAAAACGCTATTGTAAATTATTATATTTTTGTTTGTGGACTTAGTTAAACTGAGAGTTTGTGTGTGTGAGACAATGTTCATTGTTAAAAATGAACCTGTGGTCCTGTGGTCCTGTGGTCTTAGTACTGTAGGAGTCAATTTCTGTCATTATAATGTTGGTGTGTGACATTTACAATAAATCTGGCTGAGCAGAGGTGTGTGTGTGTGTGTGTGTGTGTGTGTGTGTGTGTGTGTGTGTGTGTGTGTGTGAGAGGAAGGGATGGGTAATGTTCATGTGTGCCCATGTGTATGATGTGGCTCTTTGCGGTAACACAGTAAAAATTGTGGCTCTCGTCTCTGACTGGTTGGCCACCCCTGCCCTAGGGTTTCACGCTGGCATTGCAGAGGTGTCAATATAATTAGATTTTACAAGTAACAAACTAGATGTAATGAAAAACCTGTAACATTTTCTCTTATAAAAAAACTCATGGAAATTGATTCAATTATTCATGTTGTAGCTGAGGCAAAAGTTAAGAATACAAATACACTTATTCTAAAGATATTTAACCTTTTTTTTTCAGTACAAATGTCATGTTAGCGTATTTTTCCTGTATTAAGTCAATTACACATATTATCTTTTTTTCGGCTTCTCCCATTGGGGGTCGCCACATCGGATCATCCGTATTCATGATCCGCATGTTTTTACGCTGGATGCCCTTCCTAACGCAACCCTATATTATTTCCATAAAATGTAATACCAACAAAGAGACATTTATATCAGCTTTCATTTATGACATTATTGAGTCAAAACTTAACAATTTTACATGCAGTTTGTTTTTGGTGGCCTTTTCTTATAATTGCTTGAACTCCAGACTCTCGTTTTAGCCTTTCACACACTTCTCGCAGTACTTTCTTGGAAGTTTTGCCCATTAGCCCTGACAGAACTGGTGTATCTCAGTCAGGTTTGTAGGCCTCTTTCCTCAGACACTCTATTTCAGTTCACAAATTAGGTTTCAGGTCAGGGCTTTGCGATGGCCGCTCCAATACTTTCAAATTGTTTTCTTAGATCTGTTTTGTTACAGCTTTGAAGGTGTACTTAAGATCATAGTCTTGCATGAACACCCAGATCAACCACTTTTGAAACTTTTTTTGAGGGTTTGCTTCAGTATTTCTAGATAGTCCACCTTCCCAATCATCTAAATATATTATGAGACATTACATGCAAACCTACAGATAATGTGTTTTTAACAGATATGCAACAAATACATAAATTAGGATTGGATTATTATTATTATTATTATTAATATGATTATTATTATTATTATTTTATAAATTAGATTCTTTTTATTTCTTTTTCATTTTTACTTAATTAATTGATTGATTGATTATTATGATTATTATGATTATTATTATTATTATTATTATTATATACTTATTTTAAAGATTAGATTAGATCTATCTATCTATCTATCTATCTATCTATCTATCTATCTATCTATCTATCTATCTATCTATCTATCTATTCTCTATAGTTTTCTTCTGTGTATACTGTAAAAAAGGTCCAAAAAAAGTGTGAGTATACGTAAACTGTGAATGACATAAAAAAACTAAAACTAAAACTGTAAATAAGTGACAAGATAATGAGTTAAATCTGGCATATGGCAGAATTATGGTGCAATCAAAAACAGAAGCTGAGCATAACCAAATGATTGACTTATCTATTTGAAATAAATGCTATCTCTTATTATTTTCTTAAATGAGGCACAGTCATAGGAACAAAAATATACCATTCATTAAAAGAACGCAATTTAAACGTTCAGTTTAAAAGGACGCAAATAATAGTGACATAAAATGGGTTCAAATCGCATCATTAATCATAATCATGCTTGATTATGGACATGGATATAAACAGATTGGTTCAGGATATGGAATGAATTTATACATTTTGAAGGGTTGATATGTGTGTGGGTGTACAAAATTCGACCTATGCACAAAACTACTTCCAAGTGGGCCAGGATTTGATGTAGTGTGTTTATAATTATGTCCACCCACCTATATATGTTCATCCTCAGATCATTTGGAAATTTGCGTTCTGTAAGATACAGAGAAACTCATCAGGACAACGGTATTCAAGTGGTCAGACATCTGTGCTCATTAACGTTAAAGTTAAAATAATGCTCACATTTCTGCACAAATGAGATGTTGATGATTAACTCAGTTGAAGTATTATGGAAGTTCCATATGATGGAGCATGAACAAGAAAGATTTGCTAAAGACGAGGTAAAGCACTGCTATTTGATAAAGGCATCATAGACAACACGATTTGAGTGATTTTACGAAGCCTATTATGTACCCCTCTTGGTTTTATATTGGGTCATGTGACTTGGTGCTCTGTACCCTGTAAATCTACACCAATTAAAGTTCAGATCAAATCCTGTCAGATGGAGAGCTGCACATCACCAGGCATGACTAATTAGGTGTGAATAACATTTTAA
Organism: Silurus lanzhouensis; assembly: GCA_039877035.1. Classification (NCBI taxonomy): domain Eukaryota; kingdom Metazoa; phylum Chordata; class Actinopteri; order Siluriformes; family Siluridae; genus Silurus; species Silurus lanzhouensis. Next base: position 3,127,140 of record JBCEWE010000333.1, read on the forward strand.
CCTTTACATTACTGCAATGAGCATGTCTGCTCTGATAGCAGATGACTGCAAGCGATGTGGTCGAGTTTATGCACATAAACATTAGTTATGGCAGTGGCAAATGTAAGTAGACAAATTGAATGATTTCACAGCTTTTTTGAAATATGAAGGAGAAAATATGCCCTGATTTGAAATGGCCATTATTATCTATGAATGTCTTCATATCGAAATGTTGTGGTCTGTTCAAAAATCTTTTCAGAATTTGAGACATTATATGCAAACCTACAGATAATGTGTTTTTAAAAGATATGGAACAAATGCAACAATTAGGTTTGGATTATTATTTTTATTATTATTATTATTATTATTATTATTATTATTATTATTATTATTATATAAATGTTTCATAAATGAAATTCTTTTATTTAAATTTTTTATTTATACCTAATTAATTGATTGATTATTATTATTATTAGTAGTAGTATATACTTTATAAAAAGGATTAGATTAGATTAGATTAGATTCAACTTGTTTTTATTATTGTGCAGAGTACAAGTACAGGGTCAATGAAAGGCAATTAGCATCTAACCAAAAGTGCAAATAGCAAAATATATATATATGGATGGATGGATGGATGGATGGATGGATGGATGGATGGATGGATAGATAGATAGATAGATACCTCATTCCAAATAATACCCTTCTGTGTATAATTCACATATATATATATATATAATGACCAGTGACCATGTGAACAGTGCAAAAAGGCAACATGAGTTAGAGAATGAAAATGTGCAACAGTAAGAGGCGGTAAAAGTAAGAGGCATAATAGGAAACAAAGCGTCTTGTCACAGAACATCTGGTTGAGACTTATAGATTGAGATGAAGCTTGTGGGCTAAAAAAAAAGACCGCAATCATAGTTATGTAACTGCCTGGTCATGGTTGTTGTGGTTTAAAATAACCTACTAGATACGTTTGTATAGGTCCAATATTTAATGCCATTTGGATAAAAGATACAATCTCAGGTGAGAACAATTATACACTTGATGCTGAAATGTCAAAGTCACAATTCACCCACACTGATGTTTTGTTTAGTCTACACCTATTTTGGGTTAAAATTCTGGTACAAATTCAGATATTGTAGCATTGTACCGTACTTCCCATTTACATTTACGGCATTTGGCAGACGCCCTTATCCAGAGCGACTTACAACTGAGCAGGGGATGTTTTTTTTTTAGGGCTTTTTGCTCAAGGGCCCAGCAGTGGCAGCTTGGCGGTGGTGGGATTTGAACCTGTGACCTTCTGATCCAAAGTCAAATTCCTTAACCTAACTGAGCTAACACCTCTCCTGGTACCTTCCCCAACCCCTAAATACATGAGTATATGATTGCAGCCTCAAAATTGAGGATGCAGGATAAATAACCGCTGCTGCAATCATAAAGACTGTTTGTCATACCGATGTGGATTCGAGAAAATGTTCAGGGTTGTGAGTTAGGGGTTTAGGTTTATGGAAGGAGGTTCTGCTCCACTACATTGGACATTTGGTTCTGGACATTTGGTTCCTCTCAAGTTTTCTTCGTTACGTAGTTTTAGAGAGACAATGCCTATTTTGTACAAATTCTTTACAAATAAAGTGGAATCTAATACCCTGTGCTTAAGAACAGATGATGTCCTGTCATATGATTCAGTGAGGCAATTTGTTCAGTTTGTTGAGCAATTTAAAAAAACAAAAAAAAACGTACAAACCGTTTCCTAACAACCAATCTGTCTTCCAAGCTAATGTCCTGTATCCACAACCAGACAGAAGTTGAATAAAGAAAGGATTAAATGGATGTTGACTGTCTTGAGAAATTACAAGTACCCTTTGTATGACACCTCTCTTGTCAACATCTTGTTGAGAATGGTAAAAAACCTCTCATTTTCCAAGCAATGCCTGTAATCTTACAGTGTTTATTCCTGTTAGTGGCTAGGAGCATTGTGCTGAATAGTATATAAGAGCATGTTTTATTATACATAAACAGGCGAACCGGCGTGTGCTCGATGTTTGTGTGGGTTTCAGTTCTGGTGAATATCATGCCTGGTCCGTGGTATAATCAAGGTTAAAGGCGGCCGTGGAAATGTCATAGCAACGACAGGAGGCACAGTGCAACAAGAAATTAGCAAACAAATATATGCGACTACTTATCACGGTGTGCATGTAAAGACAGGAGAAAGTGAAGCACAAGTTAGTGAGCATGTCTAAATTATGCAGCCTGAGATAATGAGTGAAAGCCATTTTACCAGTTTTCAGTTCTTGGGTGAGGGGAAAAATAATTTGGCTCGGAAATGCAGGCATGCTGCCATGCCTGCAAGCGAGTGTGAATATTTTGGAATGTGGTGATCAGTTAACTCAGGTGCTAATTCTGATATAATTGGTTGCACTTGGCCATTACTTGTGAAGTGATATATTTCCTACAAGGTGGTAGTTGCAGTTGTGTGTTTCCCAGTGTTTAGCTAATGGAAGTACAATCTAATCCCTAATCTTTAAACCAGTGTACTGTACATGGCTTTATCGTGTACTGTAATTCATAAACTTGCTCATTATTTATTCATTTATTAATTTATTGTGGTCATACTTTACTGGAAGCAGAATCAGTCCTTCTTTCTCAGTCCTTGTCTGTGACATCTTATTCTGTAATGAATTTGAATGTGGGTCTGCCTGCTGCCTGCACTGCCAGTGAGTTGATATGAATCAGAATTTATTTTTAATTAGGTTTAACCACACTTATGAACATTAATCTTGTAATATCTTCATTACGGCACTACTTCTATGTTCTATAATCTCTGAATATTAGTGTACCAGTAGTGGATCAGTGGTTTAAGCTCTGTCAGACAAGGCCTTAAACCCGTTCTGCTTCTGGAGTGAGGCTTCACGGGAGACCCTGCGCTCGGAACATTTTTGGATATGTGAAAATTACATTTTAGTGTACTTTAAAGGTTTTTATGACCATAAAGACGTTCTGATTACTAGCCCCCAGTGGTTTGCAGTGCTTGGATACACCATTAGGACTCGATTGTAGCCTAATTTAAAAGTAACTTACCATTACATTTGCATTCACGGACTACTACAAACGGAATCGGTGGTCCCGTGTGAAATCGTTTTTAAGGTGGTCTCTCTCTCTCTTCTTTCCATCATAGACATTTATACAACATGCTGCATCTCGAAAACCATGAGCATTGTGGATGAACATACACATTCCTTAGACACACACACACACACACACACACACACACACACACACACACACACACACACACACACACACACACACACACACTCCTGCCATCTGGAAAAAGGGATAGAAGCATTCAGACCCTCACAGCCAGATTGTGTAGCAGTGTCTTGCCATCAGACTCCTCAGTAAGAGAATGGACCGACACACATATATATGCTTAAACACTTACGTAAACAAATAACTGCTGATAATCATAACATGTACATGTACAGGATTTATTATTATGTAGACAATTTACTACTAAACGTGCACTAACATTTAGCTCTGTGTACTGGTACTGCATTGTTACAAAGTTATTGCACACGTGCACTTTTTTCGGTCTGTTTGCTCTAGTTAGTTTTGTGTTAATTTATTTTGTTTTATGTAGGTTTTTTGTACTGGAGAAAAAGTTTTGTTTGTTACAAATACAATTTTTTAACAATAAAATCCATTGGACACTCAAAATTGTCAAAAAAAGAACAAAATCGGAAGATTTATTACAAATACTTTAACTAATTAGAAGTTTATTATTAAAATTATTACCACGTTTTGCATTAAATAGTGTGTTTGTGCACATCGTTATAACTATGAAACGCACATTAGAATTATGAAACCAAAGAAAGCATGGTAGAAACTTATTGAAATTGTAATGATTTCCTAACAGTCCTTATTGGTGTTTGGGAGATACTGACATGTGATCCACAATTTATCATTTGTGGGTTCTATTGGTCCTTAATGGAATTCACTAGACAAATCATGCCATTAACAAAGGGCAACAAATTACCAGTAGAGATTTTTCCAACCTACTACATTTTTCAATTAAACCAAAATAATTCAAATTATAAACATTAAAACCATTACAAATAGTTTTTACCAAATAATTACTGGCAAACTTCAGTACCTCATCCACGATCACCAGACATGGCTATTTCACTGAAATGCACTGTTTATAATAGCAGATATAAATAGAAGGAAAATTAGAATATGTTAAAAATAGTCATTTCTCTCAGGCAGAATAATGATAATGTGTTCTAATGTTCACAATAGTGATGTCATAGGGCCTAATTTTCTGTTAATGGTCCATCATAAAATATTCAAAACAATTTAGCATTCTGAAATGTGGTACTTTATTCTGTCAGTCAAGGCAGTCTAAGGAAGATTCAAATTAGAGCCACTTGATTTTGTTTCGTTGCTATGGCTTGTTACAAAAACGTGGTCATTGAATGAGAGCTTGAGCAGAACAAGCACATCAATTATAGATACAACTGCATAATTCAAGCCACTACTTTGCTATAAAGCACTGTCTAATTGGATTTTGGTACAAATGACAAAATTGAGAGAAAGAGTTTGCTTCCCAGTAACTTAGTCATGGACATGGCATTTCCAGTTTAATGCCAGATTGTGGTTCTGATTGATTGAAATATGAACATGTTTGTTGTATGATTTCTTTAAGCACTACTAATGACAAATTACAAATTACAATATTATTACTAATTAACCAGCTTTAAATTCATTACTGTCACACATTAGAATATAAGTAAGTAAAGTTAATTCTAAACAGTGCTAAAGTGTTCAACAATTTGAATTTTACTTGTCTGTTGATATTTAAAAATTAAAACATTCAAATGTTTTATTTACAACGGGTCATTTGTGTCATTAAACAGATGACTTTAGATTGGAATTTTCAATGCTGTAGATGTTTTGCAATATGGACAAATGGAATCCATTTGTGGTCAAAGTGTAATTTCAATGCATTGCAGACATGCATAGTGTTTTCTTGGTTAAGTACAATTGTTTTTTTCATGTCCTTGTCCTCTAGTTTTTATCTTCATTCTGCCTTTTATGGTTAAATGATTTACTGGCTGCCTGCTAGCTAGCCAAATCTTAAGCCCCAGTTCTAAGCAAGTTTACACTGATAATTGGAACACTAAATCTGTGACCATCCTATATGTGTGTATACCCCATGGTGAAGCGATCCCATGGGTTTGCCATTGTGGCCTGTCTCATTCATTTTGTTTTAAAGTACTTTATAGATGTAATTATCAATAAATGTTAAAAGGACACATTTTGGAACAGCAAATCCTGTATAGATATTGTGTCAGTAGAAAAAGCTAGCTAATTGACTCATTTGCTTCCTCGGAATTGACTCATTAGCAGCCTAATTATGAAGTTGCCCTTTACATAAAGCAAAACTGCCAATCTCAGCTTTACTTCGCCAAGAAGCGCCATATCTACAGTATACCTTCTAGCAATATTTTACTAATAAAGCTTTGTAAACTTTTTTTTGCAAAAAATCCACCATTCATATGATAATACTAGTACTACATACTGTAAATTCAGTCAGTTGGGACAGAGTTGACACCTTATGTACAGCTCAAACAGTATGCATACCTCTGCAAACAGACTTAATGGACTACAACTAAGCAGATTATGAAGGCTACTGAAATGAACGGCTAATCTGAACTAATTTGTTAATCTTGTTGCTTTGGTTTAAAGCTATTAGCATATAATCATTACCTAAGACATATTCTGAGCTTTCGAGTGAATATCTTTGCCCAACTGAAGGTTACATTAAGAGGTTAATAAAAATATTTTTTTATGTATATAGAATTAAATATTCCAATGTTGAAACTAGTTGGAAAAATGACATACTGGCTTGAGATAAACACTGGACTGGACCAAAGTTCTCTTATATAGATAATATTAGGAAAAAGGGTCATAAACTATAGAATTGCTTGTCAAAAGGTCCAATCTTTTGTACCTTTAAATGGTGTCTTACAAATAGGACTGTAAGTGTAATATACCTGATTTATTGTACCTCTTTTAAAATCCTATTATTACTTGAGATGATGGGAAGCTGCCTGCTTCATTGTTCCTATATTTATTATTTATGACTGCACCTTCATTAAAAAACACATCAAATTGCAAATTCATTACATTCAACAAGCAAGACATTGTTATGCTCATGTTAACACAGAATTCTTCACACCATGACCTTTAGTATTTCAACATTCTCTGAGGTCAAGTCGTGGCTTTTTATTACCATTTCAACCATATGCAGTGTAGTTCAATGTTCCTCCATGACCAAAGTGCTGCATTAAGCAACATAAATTAGGGGAAGAGATTCCTGATCGGAAGGTTAGAGGTTTAAGCCCCAAGCACCGCCAAACTGAAACTGTTGGGCCCTTAAACAAGGCCCTTACGCTCTCTGCTTAAGGTCATGCTGTATCATGGCTGACCCTGGACTCTGAACCCAGTTTCCTAACAAGCTGACAAATGCAAAGAAAGTTTAACTGTGCTGTAGTGTATATGTGGCATATACACAAGCCTAGACAGAGGAAATTACATAAATTGCATGTGCAACGGATCAGAGCACGGATCAGTGCATAAATCTAAAAGTGAGAATTGTGGGTGAAAATAAATTGTTGCTATGATAATATATGCTGTACATATAAACATATAAATACAGGGGCGGATCTAGAAAATTAATTATCGTTTGGCAAAGGGGTGACATGAGAATTATGAGGGGTGGCAAAACACTATAGCAAGCATTCTTACATGGTTCTTCTATATTCAAGAAATTATATATGGATTCTGTATATACACTGGGTAGCTCACATTTCTATATTGTCTGTATGAAATGAAATGAAGACTGGGGTGTAATTAAGTTTACCTGAACCTCATATCTGGATTGAAAACCGTAAATGAAATGAGATGGTAAGGTATATTTAACTTTTTGTTTCCTGAGTTCTACACAAACCTGTAGTGAGTTCTGTAGAAGTCTATGCCAAGTTTAATTGACTAAGCATGACAAACAATGCAGATTATATATAGATACAGAGCATCAATGTAGTAATTGTCAAAAGCACAAAACAAATAATACACATAAAACCCATTTTAATCAGCATATGGACGGACACTACCAAATGCATCGTAGTCACGTGACATCACTTGTCGAAAGTACGGACAATCCTGAAGACACAAGCTTCTGAACAACATACTTTGGAATACATGTATTTAAGAAGCGCCGTTGCTGTAAATGAGTCGAGAAAATAGATTCCAATTATATATTATACACTGGGATACCAGTGCTGAGGTGGCAGATAGGGTGGCAATGCTTTTTTCAGGGTGGCAGTTTGAGTTTCAATGTTTTGTCTTAGGGTGGCAGTTGCCACCCCATGCCACCCTGTTAGATCCGCCCTTGTATAAATGTTTGGTGATAATTTGGCAGCACTTATTTGTGCAAAGATAGTAAAAGAGAACCGTATAAGAAATATGCTTTAATGATACTGTATGTTGTATTTCTATTGAAGAATAATTTAGGTACATTTGTGTGTATGTGTTACAACAGAAAGGGTCATTTAATCAAGGCCAGAGTGCACCAGCCATTATATTAGATTCAGCACAGTGCACTTAGATGCAGGGAATAGTTTCGCATAGTCACCGGAAACAAAGTGAGTCAGGGAGAATGACAGCGTCCCGCAGGCTATTTAAAATGTAAAATGGCTGGTGGAATAGTTCTGCTGAGCAGTGTTGTGGCATTTTCTGTAATAGGAAGAAGCCCAATGGGATCCAAGTGCATCGATTTTCATTTAAGAGTGTGTTTTGCCCACAGTAATTGCCCTGCACTAATGTGTTAGTGTGCCGTAAACGGCTCCATTAGCATGACCAGGAAATGAGCACTAGCATCCTCCTCTATCTCCTATCAGTTTATTCCTATCAGGATGCAGGGATATGTTTAATAGGAAAAAGCTTGCACCAGCACTGTGTGTGTGTGTGTGTGTGTGTGTGTGTGTGTGTGTGTGTGTGTGTGTGTGTGTGTGTGTGTAAGAAGGAGGGCAGATGGGGCAAATGAGTGTTCTGTGATGCCTCTGTTCATGCCTGTGATTGAAATTCAAGCCACAGTTCTGCATTTCGGTGCAGTCTCCTTTCATCTTCACTTTGTACTGTCGCAGGCGTACACACAAACACACACACACGCACGCACACGCACATATGCTTACATTGACAGTTTTTTCAGCAGAAGGAACATCCTAATAAAAATGCTAAATCAGGGTTTGTCAAGGTGCGTCCTCGACCTCACACGGGGGGAAGGACACGCACTTGATTAAACATTTCACTCAAAAGACAATTAGCCCATGTGATTAATAATGCAGCCCAAGGCAGGAACGTTTAGGGAATTTTCTATATAAGCGGCTTATTGGGACACGGGATATATTTTCATATATTTTCAACATATAATACAGTATTTTACTAAGCGTATTCTCCGAGCAATTTTTTTCATGACTAAATGTCTTTTTGTGCTGACCTGTTTTGTGCAGAAAGCAGCTAAATGTACTTTGTAAGTGTGAAGATTTCAGACTTGATGAAGCCAATTTTACAGCCAGCTGCACACTGTGTAAAACTATACTGAGAATAGTCTTCTCTTTTAAAGTGTTGTTTTTGCTTTAATGGATGTCATCAGTTTGATATCACATTCATGCTTAAGTGGAGAGACCTCCTGCAGTGAATTGTTTGAAAACTCATATCCACCACACACACACACACACACACACACACACACACACACACACACACACACACACACACACACACATATATATACGTATATATGTGTGTGTGTGTGTGTGTGTGTGTGTGTGTGTGTGTGTGTGTGTTACAGGTAGACCCCAAGTTACGACGTAGATAGGGACGTACTATGTAGGTCCCTATCTATCTAAAATATATATACATTTAGACCCCAACCTACAACCACTCCATTTATATATATGTATATGTATATACATATACATGTATAGATAGATAGATAGATAGATAGATAGATAGATAGATAGATGGATAGATAGATAGATAGATAGATGGATAGATAGATGGATAGATAGATAGATTTGAACCATTGTGTGTAAACTGTAGAGATTGTTGTGTGTGAAAATCCCAGGAGATCAACAGTTTTTGAAACCCACATCTGGCAACATCATTGCCACCATTAAATGTACAGACATCACATTTTCTTCATTCTGGTGCGTGATGTTTATCTACCCTTGACATGTACCATCATGGCTATCGATTGGATTATAGGATCACTGTATAACTGTACATGTTTTTCTATTAAAATGGACTTTGAGTGTTTTGTACAATCCTGTGATTTATTTAGTTTCTTCATTAACGCTGCAGCCCGAAAAAGCACTGAAGCCGAAAGTGTAAATTGCAACTTGTGTATGGCTGTTAATTTAAAGTAAACGTAGATTGAACTGAATTTTGCTGTTGTTTATCAGCGTTTAACTCCACTAATAAAATAACCTATAAACACAAATAGCAATAGCAGCAATTACACTTGCAGGGGTAAAAAAAAAAAAAAAAAGTTCAAAGCGCCTTGAGAAAGCAACACATGAAGGCAATGCAAGACAACATAGCATACTGCATATTTTTATGGTGTTTAAAGTGGTTTAAAGTGGAATTTTTCCAAAGATGTCGTCGATTCCATCATACATGATGTGCTGGCAAATGTAAACGTAAAAAATCACTCGGATCCGTCCAAATATTTGGCCTCGAGTGTTCTTCAAAGATAAGAAAATCAGTGTGTGATGTGTGTGTGTGTCTGAGAGAGGAAAGGGTTTAATAATTTTTTAATGTGGGTCCACTTTTGCATTTTCATTTCAAGTATTTTTTAAATATGTTTTGCAAACTACATGCAATCTTTTTTAAGCAGGAACAGCACACATTCTTCACTCAGTGAACTTACAATTTAGTTGTGCTTTTAAATCTTTCAGTTAACACGGTAATGGCGAGGGAATGGCTGATTGAATGGATTCTATGCAGTGGTGTACTCCAGTCAGGTCCTCACCTCCCTGTCGCTACACCTGTTACACACTAATGCAAACTGCAACCAGCCTGGAAGAGCCGAGTTAAAGAGCTGCTACTCTCTGCAACCTGTAAAGCGGCCTACTGTACACACTTAAGGAAGCCACCGAACACAAATTATGCACGCACAATTATAAACCACAGAGGCAAACTAAACAACAGTTTACATGACTCCATGGTAGTTATAATGATTTGTTCGTTTGAGGTAGAAGACAAATACAAAGTCTTAGTCCAAGCATATAGACAAATGTTTATGGATCCCTGCTGATAAAATTTGTATTTGCTTCTTGCACAGCTCTTTTCACATTTAGTCCCCATTTTCTATTAGAAAAACACAAATGGAGAAAATAATATAGAGAAACTTTAATGCTACTGTATAGTTGCTAAAGTTCTCTACAATTTGTGGCATTATTAGTGTGAGGAATCACATATGTCTGGAAATGTCAGCTTTCCCAATGCTTTTGTCCATAAATATATATATATATATATATATATATATATACAGTGAGGAAAATAAGTATTTGAACACCCTGCTATTTTGCAAGTTCTCCCACTTAGAGATCATGGAGGGGTCTGAAATTGTCATCGTAGGTGCATGTCCACTGTGAGAGACATAATCTAAAAAAAAAATCCAGAAATCCCAATATATGATTTTTTAACTTTTTATTTGTATGATACAGCTGCAAATAAGTATTTGAACCCCTGAGAAAGTCAATGTTAATATTTGGTACAGTAGCCTTTGTTTGCAATTACAGAGGTCAAACGTTTCCTGTAGTTTTTCACCAGGTTTGCACACACTGCAGGAGGGATTTTGGCCCACTCCTCCACACAGATCTTCTCTAGATCAGTCAGGATTCTGGTCTGTCGCTGAGAAACACGGAGTTTGAGCTCCCTCCAAAGATTGGGTTTAGGTCTGGAGACTGGCTAGGCCACGCCAGAACCTTGATATGCTTCTTACAGAGCCACTTCTTGGTTATCCTGGCTGTGTGCTTCGGGTCATTGTCATGTTGGAAGACCCAGCCTCGAACCCATCTTCAATGCTCTAACTGAGGGAAGGAGGTTGTTCCCCAAAATCTCGCAATACATGGCCCCGGTTATCCTCTCCTTAATACAGTACAGTCGCCCTGTCCCATGTGCAGAAAAACACCCCCAAAGCATGATGCTACCACCCCCATGCTTCACAGTAGGGATGGTGTTCTTGGGATGGTACTCATCATTCTTCTTCCTCCAAACACGTTTAGTGGAATTATGACCCAAAAGTTCTATTTTGGTCTCATCTGACCACATGACTTTCTCCCATGACTCCTCTGGATCATCCAAATGGTCATTGGCAAACTTAAGACGTGCCTGGACATGTGCTGGTTTAAGCAGGGGAACCTTCCGTGCCATGCATGATTTCAAACCATGACGTCTTAGTGTATTACCAACAGTAACCTTGGAAACGGTGGTCCCAGCTCTTTTCATGTCATTGACCAGCTCCTCCCGTGTAGTTCTGGGCTGATTTCTCACCTTCCTTAGGATCATTGAGACCCCACGAGGTGAGATCTTGCATGGAGCCCCAGTCCTAGGGAGATTGACAGTCATGTTTAGCTTCTTCCATTTTCTAATGATTGCTCCAACAGTGGACCTTTTTTCACCAAGCTGCTTGGAAATTTTCCTGTAGCCCTTTCCAGCCTTGTGGAGGTGTACAATTTTGTCTCTAGTTTCTTTGGACAGCTCTTTGGTCTTGGCCATGTTAGTAGTTGGATTCTTACTGATTGTATGGCGTGGACGGGTGTCTTTATGCAGCTTACAACCTCAAACAGGTGCATCTAATTTAGGATAATAAATGTAGTGGAGGTGGACATTTTAAAGGCAGACTAACAGGTCTTTGAGGGTCAGAATTCTAGCTGATAGACAGGTGTTCAAATACTTATTTGCAGCTGTATCATACAAATAAATAGTTTAAAAATCATACATTGGGATTTCTGGATTTTTTTTTTTTAGATTATGTCTCTCACAGTGGACATGCACCTACGATGACAATTTCAGACCCCTCCATGATCTCTAAGTGGGAGAACTTGCAAAATAGCAGGGTGTTCAAATACTTATTTTCCTCACTGTGTATATATATATATATTGAGATTGTTGTTTGTGAAAATCCTATGAGCTCAACAGTTTTTGAAACTCACATCTGGCAACATCATTGCCACCATTAAATGTACAGACATCACATTTTCTTCATTCTGGTGCGTGATGTTTATCTACCCTTGACCTGCATCATCATGGCTATTGATTGGTTTATAGGATCACTGCATAACTGCATCACTGTAGCTAGAGCACAGAGCACAGAGCACAGAGCACAGAGCAAAAACAAAAGCAAAGAAAAGATGAGCAAACAAAAAAGTTGAGAAGTCAGAAATAAGCAAAATCTAAGTGCGACACAGAGCAGGTGATCACATTAGGGTAGCCAAAGTACAATAGGACAATGGGTGGGGAACAAACAAGAACGAAAAATAAAAGCAGAAACACATAACAACATATGAAAACCATGCTTGTTGGACATGGAACTACATCTTACACTAATAAGGGGATTTGTTACAGATGATCTTATCGTTATTAGCATGTAGTTTACATAAATAACATTACATTATACATATATAATATAATACATTATATTGACTAAAGTTTGTGGACACCTGACATAGGATTGGCATTAGATCTCATTCCATGTTTAGTCCTTATTTGCATGTGGCTGTAGACTTTTTTAGCTCATTCAGCCACAAGGGTGATAGTAAAGTCAGTAGGTGAGATGAGGAGGACTGGGGTCATCTTTTCAATTTATTCAAAGGGTGTTCAGTAGGGTTGAGGTCAGAGCTCTATAGCAGACCACTCAAGATCTTACACTCCAATCCATGGAGTGTTTATAGAGCTGACTTTGTGCACAGGGGCATTGTTATGCTGGAACAGGTTTGGGTCTCGTATTTGAAGGGGAAATGTAATGCTAACACATCCGTAGACATTCTATACAATTGTGTAACTCTAATTTTATGGTTATAGTTTGGGCAAGATCCACATATGGCTGAAAATGTCAGGTGTCTCTCAATACTTTTATCCATAAAGTAAATTCGCCTACATATTTGTATATACAGTGGAACCCACTTATCTCGACCTCGGTTAACTCGACAACCCTATTAAGTCGACGTTTTTGAAGTGGAACCGCCAAATTCTTGCTTTGTCTAAGCATTTTTTTATCGGTTATGCCGACTTTTTTATGTCGCCGAACCCTAATATCTCGAGCACAAGGGGGGAAAAATTTGCCATTTAACGTCGGTTATCTCGATCGGCACTGTGCAGCCACAGAAGAACTCGGCGGAAATATCAAGCCTTACAGATGCTACAGGTGTTGTATTGTATACTGGTGAATCTCTGCTGTTAGTTAGTGCACATATGCCTTTTGTTGTTAAATGTTATGCGATGAACAGGAGGCGAAAGTAGAAGCGCAGCGCTGAACAGCTCACG
>JBCEWE010000333.1:3145735-3200735 GCA_039877035.1 Silurus lanzhouensis
CTTCCAAAACACAAAATAAATAATGTATGTCCTAACATACAGACTTTATGTTGTCCATGTCCATGTCCTGTCATTGGTTTGTTACTCAACTGAGTTCATCTTTACTGTGTTAAAGCCTGGGTTATTTTTTTTTGTATTGCCTATTGTCATGATGTATTGTCAAAAAGCTCTTTCATCAAATTTTCTGGTTTTGAGCTTTTTCTGTTTGGACTTGTTTTAACTTCTATCACAGCAGTTATCATTCAAATTCTTTGAATTTGTGAACCTTTGAATTGACTATAGCTAATTCTGACCAATCAGATTTAAGAATTACTTTGGTATTGTTAATTTAACAGTAAGTTTGTTAACATCACTATATACAGTAAAACATTCAAATGCACATCAGTAAGTAATATCTAAAGAAAATAATAATTTAATAAACGTATTATTAATATTGCCATTTTCTTGTAAGACTTCAAAAAGTATGAATACACAAAAATTAGGGCTGCACGATTTGGGAAAAATGTCATGTTGTGATTATTAAAGTCAATATTGTGATATGTGATTGTGATATAAATGGTATCATGAGTCCACTTGATTAGTTATCAAGGAAATTGCACACAGATTTGTGATAATGCAGATAATAACGGTTTTGCAGCAATTTGGGAAGCACTGCCGCCTACAGGTGAGTTTTGGAACACCAGTGTATTAATTAACGAATTCAGCAAAATTATGATATTGTACTGTTTGGAATATATTATGACACGGTATGCCAGGTGAATGCGTGCCGATCTGCAAATGTGCGCGGGTTCCACGTTGAGGAAAGACGTGCGGGACCACGAGTGGGTTTGTACGAGGGAAGGAAAGAGCCAGGGTAAAATGAATAACAATGAAAAGGAAAAGAAAACTCTGTCTGTTGAACCATCGCCAGTTGTCCCTTTCTTCCAACCCGAGTCTAGTATGATCTGTTGCAGATTTGTCATATTGCCATGTAATTTAGCAACTTTAATTAAGCAAATCTTGCACAGTTTCTCTCTCTGCTCAGTGTTGGTGATCTTAAAGCTAAAAACTGTCAAGCTGACATTGCGATTGCGACACGATTAATTGCACAGCACTATCTAAATTACATTTTATCACTATTCCAATGCTAAAAGGTGAGAATAATAAGTAAGAAGTAAAAATGTTTTCTGTCAGAACCCACAATCTAAAATGTGTGATGTGGAGTGTGTGCGCATAAGTGTATTACAGATCAGCACTATCAGCTTGACCTTGCTGCTCCCTCAGGAGCTTTCTGTGATCAGTAATCATTACAACCTAGCCAGCCATACACACTTGAATGATTCTTAGTTGTGCAGTGTGTGGTTTCTGGTCCACACACCTCCAAACACACACTCGTACATGTATGTACATTTCGATTGTTAAGGGGGTGTGTGAATCTGGTGTAATTTCACAGTAAAATTGACTGTGGGAAACTGGATTCACCACAGCTGTGGGAACCTGTAACACCCTTGAGCTCAGCACTTTACTATTTGACTACAGGAAATGTGTTGTCTGCATATTTTTGATGTATACACACACATAATGTACATTTAATAAAAATACAGCAAACACTCTCAGTTACACTGTAAGTCTCCCGAGTGGCAAAATAGAAAAGCTTTTTAATGTAGAGTTCGATCATCCATCCTTTTTTTTCTGTCTGCTCATCCTGAAGCCTATCCCATTGAACTCAAGGTACAAGACACAGGACAACCTGGATGGAGAGGCATCCCATCACAGGACACAATCATACACAACATTTACACACCCGTTCACACACTATGACCAATTTGGAAATGCCAGTAAGCTTTTCATTTTATACATTAAAGGTCTTTGGACTGGAGAAGTAAAGCAAACTACATGAAGGAAACTTGTGAAGCATAGGGAAAGCATACACACTCCAAACACACAGGGAATAGGTGGAAGTTGGCAGGGCAGAGATGGAAACTGGTAGCTCAGTGGTTAAAAGGTTGGACTTCTGATCAGAGGTTGTGAATTTAAATCAGAGCATCACCAAGCCGCCACTGCTGGGCCTTTATTATTTCAACCATAAAAATTAAAGTGAAACAATGTTCCACCAGGACCAAAGTGCTGCATAAATCAACATAAAACAAGAGAGAATATATAACTACAGTAACTAAGACATGAGCAGGCCTGGACACAGAACTATGCTTGCAAACGACACAACACATTACAATACATGCCAAAAAAAACAACAATGACCAAACAATAACACAGTGAATTATTGATGAATACAAAGATATATTGTAGAATAAAGTGCCCCAACCATGTCCACATTATAATAAAAAACTGTATAATAACATTTTAGTGAATTAACAGCAGATTTATGACAGAATGTGCAACGTTGCAAACACAGTTTTTTAGTTTTTATGTATTATGGAGCCTTATGGCTCCAGGGAAGATACTGATACACAGTCTGGATGTGAAAGCCACTAATTCTTTAGTATTATATGGCAGATGCATTCATGTATGTGCCTTTCATAGAATTTCTGGAGAGCAAAATTGGTTGTGCTTTCAATGAGGAATGAGACCTGAGTTGAAGTGGAAAATTGTTCGCGTACACTCTTTTGGTAGTTAAGGAATTGGACTTTGGGTCTGAAGGTCTTGAGTTCAAATCCCAACCACACCAAGCTGCCATGCCTGGGCCTCTGAGGACGGCTCTTACTTTTATAGCTGCACAGTTGTATAAATGAAAAAAATGTAAGTCGCTCTGAATAATGGGAACTTATGTAAATGTAAACTCGAGAGACACGTGTCTATCATAGATGTCCGTGAACTCATGTATGCAAAACAGGGTAGACAGCACTTTTCTCCAAATGTGTTACACCGCCCCTCGATGGACTATGACTAGCAGTTCGAGGAGGCGATAGCCTTTGCCTTTCTCAGTTGAAGGAAGCTGTCATGTGATTGTGCATACCTGGGTGGAAGTGGGAATTGGCAGTGCGTAAATTAGAAAGAAAAATCAGGGATAAACAAACAAAACAATTTTACAAATTAAATAGTGATTGCAGCGTGTATTTCTCCTCCCCCATCAATTCAATAGCGAATCCGAATTAATAAATAATGGCTTTGCAAACCGAGTGGATTAATCGTTAATTCAATAAAGTTAGACTAAAATTCCCCCAATAGTCACAAATCAGATTTCACAGACCTTCATTTGAAACAATGAGATTTGGATTTGTAAGAGCGGATGCGTTTACAATGTAATCTAATACACGTGAGTGCACACACACAAACACACACACACACACACACACACACACACACACACACACACACACACACACACACACACACACACACTTACTGGCAGTAATTAAAGTTCAGCTACTAAGCCCTTACATTTGCCCCTGTGATGATTCATTAATCTGGAGGTGAACCCATTAGGCTATAAATAAAAGAGGAGACAGTGGGCGAGAGAGGTAACAGAGTGAACAGAGATATGTTGAAGAATGTAAGAGTGAGTGAGCGGCAATAATAGAATGTTTTAGACATGCATTTCTTCATTAGTTCTTCATTCTTTTTTGTTTTTACACATCTTGGTGTTGCTCTATTTTCATCATATAAGCATTTTTATTTATTATTTTTAAAAGCCTGTGAACTGAAACTGACTGACTGTACAGTATGTTTTGAATAATTCATACAGTGAAGACCACGTGTCAGGGAGAAGTGTTTCTGGAGCTGCGATCTCATTAACACCTTTTGTTTTCTGATATTGTGATAGATTCATTCCAGACCTCTTGTAAGGAAGCTAACAAACAATCCAGTATCAGCTCTGGAGTCTTTGTTTAAATATTACATATAACCAGTGTTGCCAATAACGCATTACTAGTAACGCGTTACTGTAACGCAGTTACTTTTGCAAGTAACTAATACTGTAACACGTTACTTTTTAGATAAATTAACTTCGTTACTGTTACCGTATGGTGCGTTACCCGTATTTCGGCTGAAGTGTAGCCTACAGTCTAACCTGTTTACAGCAGCGACGCATTGTAGGATTGGTGGATGAACTACTGTATACATGAAGAAGACGCACTGTGGGCGTGTCTCCGTTTATTCAGGTCTGTGCGGCAGTAATGGCGAGTCGAGGCGAGAGCAAAACGAGTTTCTCAAAGTGGAAATATGCTCGTTATTTCACTTTAGTTAAGTATAAAGACAAAAACTTTTTAGTCAAATGTAAGCTGTGTCTTTCTGGTTCGAAGGTCGTATCTACTGCGATAGCAGCAACTCCAATCTGTCGAAGCTCCTTCAGAAACTCCATGCCTCGACAAAGCTAGAAGCTAGAAGCTAACCCGGTGTTCTGTTCTACGTTGTTGATAGTTTTCATACTTCAGCTGTGAAAGGAACATTTGTAAGAGCTCAACACAACAGCTTTTATGATGCAGAAGCAACTTTAGTTTTTGATTCTGAATATATTATTCAGCTTGTTTTGTTATTTATTTCAGAAATCCTGGTGATATATTACGTTTGTACTGGTCTGACTTAAAAAAAAAAGACTTTGTGTTTAAGTCAGTTTTGTGTTTGTATAGACCATATCGCATAAAAGGGCATTAATGGGAACATAAAAGAAGGTTCTTCAAAAAAGTAACTAAAAAGTTACTTTTAACAGAAACGCATTACTTTTTGGTGTAAGTAATCAACAAAGTAATTGAGTTACTTTTTAAATGAAGTAACGAGTAACTGTAACTAGTTACTATTTCTTAGTAACTAGCACAACACTGCATATAACACACACCAATTAAATAGGGATGTAACAGAATCTGGGGTTGATTTTGATTATTACATTTTCTTGAAAGTTGATTTTTTTCACATATATTTTCATATTGAAAGAGAAAATGTAAAGGTTAAAAGTTTTATTCTTAAATCATACTGTTACATGCTGGCTAAAAATATGTGTCTCTGCTCATTTGAGCAAATCCAAGAATCACATTCATTATCCAGAGTGGAGCTCAAAATCAATATTAGCAACATCAAATAACAAGAAAACCAAAATCAAATACAGTAATGCAGGAAATAGCTGTAAAAAAAAACAAACAAGAAAACAAGACAGAAAATAGGAAGAAATAGGAAAAAAAAAGCTCAGAAATACATGAATGTAACAAACAAGGCTTCTCTGAAGGAAAAACCTATAGGCGCTAAACTTCTACATTCTTTCATACAATTTTATAACCTCTTTATCTCTGTAAAGCTGCTTTGAGACAATGTCCATTGTTAAAAGCGCTATAGAAATCAAATTAAATTGAATTGAATTGAATGGTTGGAAATGTCATTTGTCCCAATACTTTTGTCCAAATATATTTAAAATTTATTTTAAAATATTTTAAAGTCTTCGTATGTATCTTTGAAAATCTTGTATGTTACCCCAAACATTACTGTAGGAGTGTATTATGCTCTAATTTTAACCATAATTTAGTAAACATTATAATTAATCATGAACATGTGATCATTTTATCACTCTTACATTGAAGACCTCTTCTGGATCTGATCTGGTCTTCACTAAACAATAGGAGAGACATGAACCTGATCTTAGAGTGCAGCACCTACTTAAATTTGATGGCATTTAGCCAACGCTGTGCAAATGCTCGCAGCAAATCTCGTCTACAGCCTCTTCCGGAAACCCATAGCTTTTATGGGTAATTGTGTTGACAGTAACAAGCGGTGAATCTCCCAGTCTCTGCTTAGATCAATTGTTGGCATGCTGAGAAATAAGATGGCAGAAATGGATGAGCTAATACCCAGACTCAGCAAGAAACACAACTCTTTATTGCAGTCCTTCAGGTGAAGGCAGTCGACATGCACAACACACACACACACACACACACACACACACACACACACACACACACACACACACACACACACACCCCTAATAGATGTAATTAAAGCATAGCTACTAAAACCTCACATTTGCCCTGTGATGATTAATTAGGCTGAAGGAGAAACCTTTTGGGTATAAATAGTTTGTGTGTGTGTGTGTGTGTGTGTGTGTTTGTGTGTGTGTGTGTGTGTGTGTGTGTGTGTGTGTGTGTGTGTGTGTGTGTGTGTGTGTGTGTGTGTGTGAGAGAGAGAGAGAACAGTTTTTTTCGGGGCCCAATCACTGTTTGCAAACACAGTGGTTCACAGAACTCGCGGGGGCTACCCCCATGAGTTCCGAAAATCAGCGAAATTATTCCTTAATGTTCCTAAACATTCAGTCCCAATGCGGATTCAAATCTGAATTTTAAGATAATCCGGAACTTGCTGTTAGTTATGTTCCAAATCAGAACCCGCAAATTTTCCGAGCCGTGAGTTCTGAACTGTGAATTATCGGGGGTTCACTGTAGTGTCACCACTGGCCAAGTTTTGCACAGAACAATAAATGATTTATAGATAAATATGTGTCTCAAGTTTTGTGATTGTAACTTAGTGCTAATCATGTGATATGCAAGACAGCAGCCATGTTTTTGACTTTAACAATCCCCAACGCTGTTCCCACTCCACACCATAAGAGGGTACTGTCTCCTGACTTCTGAGTCATGAGCCACTTGCTTAATATTAGCTATATAGGCTAGCTCACCTCAAGAACTGTACAAAGTATAGTATTAATTAATTATTGCCTTTCCATGCTCATGTTCTTTCTAATGTACCATTGATTCTGTTTTGCGTTTTATCGAATTTGTTTGCCAGGCAATGCTGATAGCACAATGATTCATCACACACAGATTTTTGGACTTTTGTTCAGATCTATGCAACCAAGCGGAACTTATAGTCTTACAAGACTTGATTTCCATGCAGCAGGCATACTGTTTACATCTCAAGATGTTCCTGATGATAATTATTGAGGTTTACACTGCGCTGACACCAATTCTGTGATCTAGTTCTAGGACTGGATTGTAACAGTAAGCTTTGCATAATATTAAGCAAATTTGTTTAGTGGTAGTGGCTAAATACTTCTTGACGCTTTTTTCCTTTGGGAGAACTCCAGGTAATTGTTTGTAGGGTCACAATTAGAGGTCGAGGTTGCAAAGACAAATAGAAAGAATGACACGTGTCTGTGCGCTCCCTGTATACTCTTTTCATGTGCTCATTCGCTAAGCTGAATACCCAGTCGGAGTACTTTCTCAACCCTGAGCTCAGCCGCTGATTCTACATGCAGAATCGGACGAAAAACAGCTGACACCGTCCGACTAGAGCCAACGGTGTGGCTTAGTTCTTATTTTTTTGTTCTTAATCTACACTTATATATTTCATTAGTTAAATATGATGCTACTTTTGGAGAGAGACTAAGAGTAACATTTGGAGAGAGAATTTTAGTGAGCCTTTATCCAGCTGTGGTTTAGGCTACAGGTAGGCACGGGTATTTAAATTTGGCTTGTGGTGTTCAATAAATACTTATATAAAACATCTGGATCAACTCTTAATACTTAACTGTTAGCTGCCCCGATTTCTAAATATCGGCATTGGCCAGAGAAAACCCCCTATGGGGTGACCTCTAATCTCATGCTATGGTCAGAGATGGGAAGTAACAAAGTACAGATACTTTTTTACCATCCTGATTTTTTTGGTATCAGGAAATTACTTCACTATTTGTTCTTTTGGCAACATTTTACTTTCCCTCATTAAATGTGTTACACAAATATATGTACTTACTACTTCTTATATTTTTAAACCACGTTGCGTTTTCAGCCCATCAACCTATTTCTTGTTAACCTACTCCCAGTGTGTTATTTCCTGGCTCTCACACACCACAGACGTAGGCTAGCGTAAGCTAACAATGAACAAAGCAGAAGGCAACAAGAAGTATGGGGCTAAAGCTGTACTTTTGCCATCTCGCTATAGTGTCACAATTGGGCTGCTCGGCCACATTGAGCTTGCCTGATGAGTGTCATGAAGTACTCCCTGACCGAATTTTAGTGAACATTTCTGTGAAATAGGGTTTGGTGTGCATGATTTGGTTTGGGGTTTTAAAAAGGACAAGGGAAATTAAAGCACTAACAAAACTATTCCAGTACCTTCAGTGCTTGGAGGCCTAAAAAATTCATCAGGGTTCTAACACCTGATTTGCTTTGACCCCTAATAATACCGGTGCAGCATGACGGTGCGGTGTCCAGGGTTACCACACCATAACCCCATAGTCATGTGTTCAGTCCTGAGCTAAAGTTACTCCTTGTATGGAGTTTAGCATGATCCTCCTGGTTTTCTTTCACCACCCAGAAACATGACTGTGGATTGACTACTCTAAATAGCCCCAAGCTTGACAGAATATGCCAAGGTGTGTGTGTGTGTGTGCTGCTCTATGATAGACTGAAATCCCATCCAGGGTGTATTCCTTCCCTGAACCTAGCGTTCCTAGGATACACTTCAGATCCATCACAAACCTTATGAGGGTAAAGTGATTACTGAGGAATGAATGACTCAGAGTGTTAGTAATAATGCAGCATTAAAATACACAGATACCTAAAAGAGTTCTTTTAACATATTTCTCATAAAGAATCGACACAAATAAACAGCATAGCCGCATTAAAAGAGAGAGAGAGAAAGAGATTGTATGTGTCTGTGTTTTCGAAACACTCTATTTCCTCTCTTTCTATAAGGAAATATGCAGCGTTAGCTGCTGTAATGAATACAGGTTTGATTAAAATTGGTTACAGCAACACAATCCACCGATTCTTTCTCTCTCACTTCCTCACCTCCCTCCAGCCCTAAAATTGCCATAACCCTATAACTAAAGCCATGTAAATGTCACAGTAACATTCACCAGCAGCTAGCACAGTGTGAGAGAGAGAGAGAGAGAGAGAGAGAGAGAGAGAGAGAGAGAGAGAGAGAGAGAGAGAGAGAGAGGGATCATGCAGCAGAATGTGGTGTTAGCAAAGATTCAACAAAGCTTTAGATGCTTTGGCTCAGCTCACACCAAGCAAGGGCAAAAAAAGGGGAGTCTGGGGACAATTTGTAGATTGTTTACTGCTGCATTGCTGCTTCTGAACAGCATTCATACGAAAAAAAAAAAGAGATTGCAAAAGTATAAGCTGTAAATTGCGTTGAAGGAAGAACACATGTTTTCAAATCAATTTTAAAAATCCAGGAGAAAATTATTAAATCTATTTTTTTTGTATGTATTATACAGATTTTTATTTTAAATGCTTTTATTTTCTTCTCTAGCTCAAGCTATATCTTGTGAATTGTATTATTCATGACCTTATTATTTGGTTTTTCAAAATTACTCAAAGCTGCTGTGAGATTTTATTAAGATAAAACCGGTCCTGTATAAAAAAAAAAAAAACACTTCTGAGTGGTAATAATGCTCGAGGGGTATTTCATTGTCTCTTTTTTCATTCTTCTGTCCACTTTTCCTTCCATTTGTTTGTTTTCAGTGTTTCCGTTGTTTGAAAATCTGAATGTGTCTATATTTAAATGATTCACACAGTCAAGCCCATGTGTCAGTGTGAAGTGGTTTTGGAGTGGTGATCCCATTAACACCTTCTGCTTTTCAGTGTTGTGATGGCTTCATGTCACACCTCTTGTTTGTAGAAGTAAAAAAAAAAACCATTGTAATATTAGGTCTTCGCTAAACCTGATCTCACACAAACTTAATTGCATTGAAGTCCAAATAAAGTACTGAGAGAGAGAAGGCCATGACTTACTAGACTTTAATCAGAGGTGTGAGGTCTCTGTGTGTTGTTTTGTTGATGGTGAGGTGACTTAGCAGCAGTAGCAAGGGACATGATTCACTTACACTGCCTGTTCCTGTTATTAGCATGTGGAGCTCGCAGCTTTCACACCGAGCCACTGTGAGCCATCAACATTTTCTATAATGTTCTTGAATGAAGTTATTATGCTCAGCTTGAATCAGGTGCATGTTTAGGCATGTCATCAGTAAGTGACACATCCATTTTCTATACTGTTTATTCCACACAGGGAGCCTGGAGCCTATTCCGGGGAATTTCTGGACAGGCTGCTAATCCATCACAGGGCACAACATATACAACACATACAATTTAAAAAAACCTAGTTAGCACTGGGAGGTAACCAAAATACCTGGAGTTAACCCAAAGTATGGTGGGACATGGAAAAGGAGTTACCCCAAATGTAATAACAGGGTTTCCACAGGGTCTGATCTAAATTTTAGGCGTTAAGAAGTCTTAAATTCACTGTTCTATGTCTTAAATCATTTTAAACAGGGCTTAATTTTTGTTTATATACATGTTACACTACCTCTAATGCTCATTGAAATGCTCCCGCAGCACTTTAGAATGTTTTCTTTGTTCGTTTCTGTGGTGTTGTAGTTCTTTCTTTCGCTAGCCCAAATATAGTTCGCTTTATTATGACTAGAAATTAAACCAACATGCAACAGCCAATCAGCTTTCTGTTATTAGCACAAATCTCTTTGGATTGTACCACAGATTAAAATTTTTATTTTTTTTTTAGCTATGGGGAAGTGCAAGTTTATTGATACTTGGCTTAAAAAAATGATTGATTTAGGGCCAGTTGCTAACAACGTATTTTAATTGTAATTTAATTCTTAATGGTGTTAAAAAGGTGTTAAAATATTCTTACATTTGATACGGTAAAACCTGCGGAATCCCTGAATAACCAGTAAGCCACCATTCCCTCCACTGAGTGGTACAGTCAGTGAGTGGGGCAGATTTTTCTCAGGTAGTTTGGAAAATATTAAGAAATCATAATAGACCACTAGTTTACTTTGTACATATGGAGAAACCCAACAAAAACACATCAGTGCAGGGGGAATAAACAGGAAAATGCAAGAAGGGGTGTTGCATAGCAGATGGTGGAGTGTGCGGAAAAGTGGTTGACCCAAGCTAGATAAAAACACATGCACCCACCAATTTCCGCACTACTTTTTCAGCACAAATATTTTATAGAGAGCTTATAAAGTCATAATAGACATAATACCCATGTTTGCTATCTTATCTATCTCTGAACATCCACTTTTCTCACGATTAGGCCACCTGTGATGGTATACATTATACATGTAGAAGTTCTGCGGGTGTTTGTACTGCAGGCTACGTCCACGAATTTTGCAAATAGAAGACTTGCGTAGAGTGGATGACCATTATAAAGTAAACGACTGCCCAGATTTTAAGAGAACACATAAAAAAAAAGCTTGTTTATATAGTTAAATCAATTGACAAATTAACAAAATTAGGGTAGAAATATGAATTATGGGTTTTTTCTGCCACTTCTATTAATGTAACAGAACAGATATGAAGTGATTTACATAAATTCATACAAATTAGTAACACAGTATGCAAATTATGTTTTTTTTCTTCTTGGTATTTGAATCAAGCTGTGAGTTTATGCTAAAATTAGCCAGATTGCCATGACGTCAATCTCATGCTATGTTTATTTTTCCTACATGAATACGAAACCCACAACACAAGTAGTTTAACGATGAGACAAATTAACAGTAGGGCAGCGCATGGAGACTTCAATCTGCTCTCAAACCAAAGGAACACACATCTAAAGCTAATAGGGTTTTATCCTAAGATGTGCAAATGCGTGCAGCCAATCTCTTCTGTAGCCTCTCTCAAATACCTATAGCTTTTACAGGTAATTGTGCAGACAGTAACAAGCAGCGAATCCCCCAGCCTCTGCTTAGATCAAATTGTCGGCATGCTGCGAAATAAAAAGGCAGAAATGGATGAGCTTATGGCAAGACTCAGCAAGAAACACAACTTTTTATCCCAGTCCTCCTGTGAACATCAAGTTGTCGACCTTTGAAGTGAAGGAAACAGCCATGTCATGAGCGCCTTCTGTTAGCCTCCTGCTTTCTACTAACCCTGCTGTTGTTCTGCTTTCATTGTCTCAGCTTTCTTTCAGAACTTTTGAATGTTTCAAATGCGACCAAATCTAAGCTTTAACAATCTGATCATTTGCATACAGTTGATCAGATCACAATGTTTTCATTACTACGTTATGTGTTTTTTGTTTTTGTTTTTAAATCTAGTATCCATTAAAAAAATCGGTTAATTAATCGTTTATCTGGAATTACGATCCAACCTGGCTATTGTTATTTGTAAAATCCAAATCGGTCGACCTCTAGCAAGAATATGCACACTTTTTTAGCAGGAATATGCAAGTAAGTTCATTTTTGAAACAATAGAGGTAAAGAAATAGAGAGGAAAACTACTCGATATACTGTATATGGAATAATTCCCTGATGAAAAAATCTGAGTGATATTCAGAGTGATCCACAAATATTGAGGAAAATATACACATTGGTATTCCAATGAGTTATGCTTTACTTATAGGCTACTGAAAAACCCAATCTCAGATATGTCTGTTAAGGAAAGGAAAGCAACTTGAAAACTTTAGAAGCATCTTTATAACCCAACTCTAAATACACTTTTATATACACTGTAATACACTTAAATATACTGTACAATATATATATATATATACTGCTGAAGTTAAGTTGCTGACTCAAAATACAGCTCATTACCATTAACTGCAAATTACCTTTATAGATTCAGAACCTGTTTCTGTTTAAGTGGTCAAGTGGTAAATGGACTGACTGGCTAGAATTTAAAGACAGTTTGGGGGCACAAAGATCAACCATGGCTGTGGATACTTTTGTCTGAGCAGATTTAGTTGAACAGACTATATCAATATACAGTTACAATGTGATTCATGAACAACAGGGGTTATAAATCTCATGGGGAGGAGTAGAGAAATAGTAAAATAAAACACATACAGTAAGAGAAGTTTTAAAACCTGATATAATGAATGTTCTGTCATGAACATTAAAAATCCTTAGGCATCTTCAGTTTGTTTAAATCCAGTGGTCACTACTGGGGGGAACAAATAAATATGCAAGTCAGAGAACATCTTTGCAGGTCTGGCCAAGGTGAGTTTCCAAATGTCAGTTGGTTTCCAAAAGTAGAATAAACTTGCAAGTGCAAAAAAGACTGTAACCGAGCAGACTGCTTATGCATGGCCAGAGTGTTAAGATAGTTAGAATTCCTCAGTGACAGTGTGAAGCTGCCTTTCTTTTTCAGTAAGATGTTAAGGCTCTGATTTTGAGCTTTCAGCTGCGATCTGCATCAGGATAATTTCATGCGGTGTGTTTTTACATTATTAACAATTTCCTTAGAGATCAGCGTGACTCACTATAACTCGGGAACAAACAAATAATGAGAGAGAGCACAGAAGAACAGCAGATCCTCAAGCATTTTTTTATGCATATGTGTCACAAGCAGTACAATGCATTCATGTTTAGTGGAAATAAAAAGGAACAAAGTTTCATTTAAAGACAGGAAACACGCCCAAGCACGGCAATGGGTGCCATTATTTTGGTAAAATTTCAGACAAGTTTGACTGCAATATACATTAATACACATGCTCTCTCTCTCTCTCTCTCTCTCTCTCTCTCTCTCTCTCTCTCTCTCTCTCTCTCTCTCTCTCTCTCACAGACAGACACACACACACACACACACACACACACACACACACACACACACACACACACACACATTTCTTCATGCAAACTATTAATGAGGAAATAAGCTTAATTGAATTTTCTATTTGAAATACAAACAAAGATAATAAGTAGCAATTTGGGATTGGTACTGATCAAAAGGTGGGAATTATAGTGAAGAAATATAGGTTTAATAGTAAGGTAGTAGTTACGCCTGCCATTATTAAATCTAAGACCAGGACTAGCAGAGATAAAGTCAAGGCTGGTTCTAAATAAAAGCTAAATATATGTAATGTCTTATATGGGTCAAGACCAAGTCAAGATCAAGCATCGTTCAAATTGACCCTGAGTTGAAATCAAGTCTTTAAGTGGTTTGAGGACATGTCCAGATCAAGTCTAAATTAATGTGAGTTTGAGGCAACACCAAGTTTAATTAAACTGAGACTGAGTCAAGAACAGCTATAACGGCCTAAATCCAAGTCCAAATGAAAGCTAGAGTGAGTCAAGACCAAGTATAAGAGTTTTGAGGCCAAGATGAGATCTAAAATGGGACAAAACAAATCTTAGATTAAGTATATCTGAAATCAAGATTTTAAGGTAATTGATGCCAAGTCAAGAACAAATTCAAAGAAAGTTAAAACAAGTCAAACAAAACACGCGGGGAGAATGAGTCAAGACCAAGTCAAGATCAATTAAAAAAAACGTCTTTTTTTCATTCATTAATTTTTTCATTCTTTACATGTTGAAGCCAAGCATTGATTTTTATTTATTGATTATTAACTAGTTATCTTTATTGGTGTACTGCACTAATAATCAGGCAGTAGTCTACAAGAAACCAATCTCTACTTGTCAAACTTTGTTTCAAACAAAGATCCAAGTACAATGGCAGTAGATCCATTTGAAGTCAGTAAAGAATTTGTCTTGAAATTGGACTAAATCCTACAGCTATATACTGTAAATAGCGATCAAACTTATTACTGTGGGAAAAAAAAAAACTGACTTAAACACCTTAAACAGTTAAACAGTGGTTTAACACATCTTACAGTATGTAAAAGTAGAAACTAGACTTTTGAAAGAATGTGAACCAATGCCAGGCAGTGCTAATGTGCTGTGCTATTGTTATCTCCACCGGTGTGACCCAGATAGGTTCACCTGCTACCTTGGCAAGAAGGATAACCAAATTCATCACAGTTATTTAAATATAATGTGCTGATGGAAACAGCAACAACATGGGAATCTTTCATTTGTCAAGCTGAGCTGCATTGTTTACCAGAAATGTATTATGTATGCAATTTCAGAAGGACTGTTAATGCATGGAACTATTGAATTTTCTGAGATCACATCAAGTAAATTTGGTTTAAAACAAGGCACAATGTTATTACTAACCCTATGCACAATGCTTTTGATGGAAAGCAGAGCAAATGCCATGTCTCAAAGTAAAATCACAGCAAAAATGAAAGAGCAGTTTGTATTTCTTAGAGATTCAAGATTTTCTTTCTTAGTTCACATTGAAAATGTATGTCTTGCAATGAGTGGCCACTTAAAGTTCCTGAAGAGCATGCTGTTAGTATGATTATGAAAGATTATCAGTCATGTAAGTCCAGAGCTGCTGCTTTTTCTGAAAAAGGTTTGGAGATGAAGCACAAAATAAATTCCCTTTTTTGTAACATCACTCAGTCAATTTTCATAGTAAATAGCTCAGGAACATGTCGACATTTTCCCTCTTAACCTGCTCGCGGCTCTTTTTCCAGTTTTCTCATGAATGCCTTGATTTTGTCAGACAATTGGCCTCTTTCATCCGACTCCAAATAAGGTCTGGTATAAATTTTTGTGTAAGCCAAACCGAACAAAATAATTAAGCCACAGCTTTACAACTTTCAATCAGCCCTAAATTAACTGATTTGCATTTGTTGGTGCCCATACAAATCTATAAAAGGGCCAATTTCACAGAGCAAAAAGCACAAATTGTCTAAAGAAGCCTTAAAGAAGAATATCTTTGAGGCATTTGAGGTTAAAGTACATGTCACTTGCATCTATGAAAACAACAAAAGCCCAGTAGATTTTGGTGTGTGGTTGTGGACGTTTTTTTCGCAAATTCAGATGCAAGGGTGTTAGTAATGACAGGTACTGATGTAGGTGAGGTGAGCATCCTGGGATGAATTCAGCAGTCCAGTTCATTTCAATAAGGGTGAGGTCAGGGCTCTATAGCAGACCACTCAGAATCTTCTACTTCAATCCATGTAAATCATATCTTTAAGGATCTTTAAGCACAGGGGCATTGTCAACAGGTTTGAGTCTCCGAATTGAAATGAAGGAAAATTTTGATATTACTGCAAAGTCATCATATAAAAGTGTGTGCCTCCAACTTTGTGGTAACAGTTTGGGAAAGTCAAGAGTCCTAATAATTTTCTCCATATAATGTATAATCAAAGAAGCAATAAAATGTTCCTATCTTTAAAGCCATCTCACATCGGTGTGCATGATTAATAGTTAATGTTCTGAGGCTATTTATTTCACAACAGCGCAGGCAATCTTGATTTTACTGGATGAGTCCTTATGAGATTAACTGCTTTTATTGCAGTCTGTAGCACACTGTTTACCTCTGATGGGAGAGCTTCGCCTCAGATCATCAATAGATCTTTTGATTATGCGTTTTCACATATACAGCAGATTATGGCTAAGGTGAACATATAAAACTACATTGCAGATCGTTAGCATAAATCCGATCTGCACACACACACACCAGCACAAGTGTCCCATGGACCCATTTAACCCGATTTACTTTTAAAGTTTATGAAAAATACCTCACCCTGTGCACTTCTCTTTCCGCAGCAAAATCAACAAACCCGCAAGCAATTTTTCTTCATGGCAGTTGCAAATAGTCAGGAGGCATTCAAGAATGAAAATTTATTCCCACCTCCCTAATTCTAGCTATTAGCTGACATTTAACGTCGTTTGCCTTCCCGGCAATATTCAAGCTGATGGTGTTATTATTCCATGCTGGAATAATATTATTATTTCATACAAACAATATTGCTAGCAAATTGGGCATAGATCTAAATGCATAGTTCTACACATTGCCAGTGCTGCATTAAATCATAGTCTTTTAGTAATCAAATGCCTCATATAAAGCAGTCAGGATTTTACGCTTGGTTTTATGTATGTTTTTTGGTTATGCTGACCAACCGCAATGGAAAATTTGGCAGATTTTTAAAAGTTATATTAATCTCGGATTAAATTTCCAACCGTCACCTGCAGTTACCCAGAACACATATAACGCTGTGAACATAGTCCATCGTTTATGATGAACAATGACAGCTAGCTATTAAATTGAATAAAAGGGCTAATGAAAGCATTATGGTTGCGCGGTATCGCACAGAGGTTTATCGTAGGCATCAAACTGTTACACGTACACACATGAACACATTCGCACACAAAAACAAGCAGCGCCTTTCATGCTTTCTAAATTTTCAATCAGGCAAGAATTACAGGTCTGTAATCACCCCATGTACTCGTCGTTATCCGCTTCTTTTATTCGGAACACGTGAAAAATGGGTTCTGTCAAACGCTTCTGACATTTGTCCATTTGTGTAATTTGTACTTTGATTGGATGATGTGCACTCGCTCTGTTTACCTTCTAATTTCTCCTCGAAAGGCATTTTGAGAAAAGAAATAAAATCAATGATTGAAAAAGTAATCCAGCTCATTCTTCTTTTTATTATTCATTCACCGTTGTGTTTCACATCGTCTCAGTCGCTGTGGTGTGGATGTGTTATGGATGTGCCAGTGATGTGCACTCAAATTAGCCTCATTGGATATAAGATCTATTGTACTAATTAAAATTAGTTATGAGTTTCATCCGTTATAGTTTAATGGTTCCTCAGTGATGTGGATTCCTCCTCTTAAAGCACCAGTGCTGCTTTAATGCACTGCTTTTTTTTTTACATTGCCATGTGCTTCTGTTTATGTTCTAGTCATCAGTGGGCTGCTACCTGACTGTGTTCACCTGTTCTGTGTCTTCGCATTAACTGGTTCAATTTATACCCCATCATGTCAATAATTCTACTGTTGAACTGTGTCATGGGGTATGATGCTTGGATTCACCCAAATAAAGTGAATGCTATGTTTTTTCATCCCCATCATACTGAACATTGCACATTGTTATAGTCAACAGTTCTATAATATATAACAAAAATCCACTATAAGCATTTGTTTGCAGCAGATAAGACAGTTTGGATGGCAAGCATTAAAGCTTATTTTTATGTACTTCTTTCTTTGAAGGAGAGGCAACCCCAGAGAGCTGCTAATGTGAAACTGTATTTATGCGCCATTCATCAAACTTCCATTATTGTGACGCACTCAGGCTTCTGGCTTTAGCAGCTAGCTGTCTCTCTCTTAATAGCGGAGCACTTGATGCGGTTGGCTGATCAACATTGATGGGATTAGAATTGATGGGCTCATTTTTGGAGTCGTCTATAGAAGCATCCCAGTTTTATTTGTTTTTACCTCTCACTTCAATATTTCTATCTTCATTAGATCTATTTTGCGGATTCGGCATGATTTTTATCCTGCATGGCAGCTTGCGAATTTTTATTTCTCATCTGTAAACCTCTGTGTGTGTTAAAACTTGAGCAAATCTAAAGGCTCTAAGTTGCTTTTACTGATTGAAAAGTTATCTAATGTAGATAGTGGCATATGGACAGTACCAATTGACAGTCATTTTTCCTTTATAGACATTTATATATAATTTTTCATTACTGTTTGTAGGACAGGACAATTTTTTCTTTCTTGTTCCAATGTTATTTTTTTTATCTACCACATTTCTTTTCACTCGTTATTAGTCTCAGATGCTCTTTTCCCTCTATCTGCTTGCTATTATGATGAAAAATCTAAAAGTTGCTATGGTGACTAAAGTATTACTGGAATATAGGATTGCAATAAAAAAAACATTTTGGCAGCTTCTCATAGGGTTATAATAATGTAGAATTCTTTATTTATTCAGTCTGTCTTTCTGTTTGGTTTGATATGATTGTTAATAATATACACAAGGACAAAACTGGAGGTCAAACAGTTCCCTGCTTCTGGTTCCCTTTCAGGAACTCGAGCTGCGTCGAAACGCTTTGGGAACGCGCCCGAGTGTTCACGCTCTGAAATAATGTGTGTAATCAGTCAAAAATTGGACGCTGGATGTCACCAGAGGGGTGAGGTCACGACCAGCACACTTCCCGGCTGTGCGCTCCTTCCTGCCTCCGCTATATTACGGGGGGGATACGCACAGCTTGAGGGGGCCGCGCTCTGCGGTACGGAAGCCGAGGAGCTTACGAAGGTTGTAACGCGTGTCCTTCGGCAGGTCAACCCGCTGCATTCCTGCACACCATGGCGGTGTTGCAGGCATATCAGGTTGACCTGCTGCATGAGTTGGATGTGGGACGTACCCCAGGCAGCCATTTTGATGAGCTTTGCCGTTCATTCTATGGCTGCCCTGGTGTCCACACAAAGGCACCTGTGGCTCACTTTGTCAGAGATGTCTGATAGAGACAGGCCCGTACTGCTGGATGCCCCGCTAACCCCTCCTGGCCTCTTCAGCGACTCTGTAAGCTCGGTGGTTGAAAGGTTTCAGAAGAATAAGAAACAGGCGTTGGTGTTCCAGCGGTACCTCCCACACCACTCATGGGCGAACAGAGAGGCGAACAGATCCACCAGCCCAGGTGGATCTGTTCGCCTCTCTAGAGACGTTGCACTGTCCCTTCAGGTTTTCCCTTACTCCTCAGAGGTTCTGGTCTCTCCACCGAGGTGGTAGAGACTATTCTCCACTCCAGAGTCCCTCCACGAGGAGGTTGTATGCTGCCAGGTGGCGTCTGTTCTGCTCGTGGTGTGAACACCTCCAGCTGGATCCAGTTCACTGCCCGACTGGTTCAGTGCTGGATTTCCTCCAGGGACAGTTCACTAAGGGGTTGGCTCCATCCACCCTAAAAGTCTACGCATCCGCTATTTTGGCTTATCACACACATGTGACCGGGCAATCTCTGGGCAGAGACCCAATTGTAATGTGTTTTCTTCGTGGCACCCAGAGGCTAAGGCCCCCAGTACGACCTAGAGTGCCTGGGTGGGACCTGGCCATCGTTTTAGGGGCTCTGTCTGAGCCCCGCTTAGCCGAGGCATTTTGGAGGCACCTTTCAATCAAGACCGCGTTCTTGTTGGCCATCTGCTCTATCAAGAGGGTATGGCCCTTTCTGTGGCCCCCTTCTTCCTGGAGCTTACCCTGGGTATGACCAGTGCCTTTCTGTACCCCTGTACGGGTTACATCAGCGTTCTATCCTCCTCCGTTCCAGGCCCCAGACCAGGAGAAACTGAACACTGGACACCAACTTTCACAGGATAGGTCCTTGGAGAAGGACCGATCAGCTGGCGGGTTGGTCCTCCCCGCTGACCTTATAGGTTCTATAACCTGGACCGCAGTGCCCCTCAGTCCTCCTCTAGCTGTGTTGACAGACACTAGGCAGGGACTGGTCAGTCTGACATGATTGGACACTCATTCCCAAAGCGTTTCGACGCAAGCTCGAGTTCCTGAAAGGAAAAGTCTCTAGGTTACGTATGTAACCCTAGTTCCCTGAGGGAACTAGACGCTGCGTCTCTATGCCAGACCTCCGGCATCCCTGCAGCGCTTCCTTCTCCCTTACAGAAGCTACCGCTGCCCTCACTCATATGTGTTTTATACTCCTGGTCGTGACGTCACCCCTCCGGTGACGACCAGCATCCAATTTTTGACTAATTACACACATTATTTTAGAGCGTGAACACTCAGGCGCGTTCCCAAAGCGTTTTGACGCAGCTCAAGTTCCTGAAAGGGAACGTCTCTAGGTTACGTATGTAACCCTAGTTCCCTGAGGGATACAAGATGCTGCGCTTATTCTTTTTCTTTTTGTGTTGATATTCCAATTTTAATTACAAATCTAGGAAATTTACCAGATGTCTTCATGCCACCTACTGCCTCATTTGACTGTTCAGGAGTTTTACCATGCACCTTTTCAATATGTATTGAAGTTTTTTTTGCAATGTAATGGAAGCATTTGGGTTCAAAGGAATTTTAGCCCGAAGCCTAAGAAAATATCTTGTGATATCTGTTGGTAGATGAGGATTATTAAGATTACGATTATTGATTAATGGATTTAATTATCTGTAAAAAGTAAGAGAGAAAGAGTCCAAACCACCAAACCAGATTATAAAGAAGTAAGAAAGCAACATGGCAAGAGTTTGTGAGGGAAATAGTTGTTTATTTGGAAAATAGGATTCAGGGAAAGCTGAATGCAAAACAAGGAAAACATTCAGGGTATCGGCACATTATTAGGACACCATACACACACACACACACACACACACACACACACACACACACACACACACACACACACACACACACACACACACACACCAATCCATAGCAGCATGTTTTGGGGGTGTAGGATGTAGTTGTTATTTTTAGTTTGCAGTTGCTCACAGTACAATTAAAATAAAAATTAATTAAAATAAAATATAAGAAATTGAAAACAAAACATACATATTAGGTTATATATTAAGTATAGATGCTGTACAATCAATGAAGTTCCAAACTTATTGAAATATACTGTATAAAAATGTGTAGCAGCAGTGAAACAGATGCCAGTAAAAGCCAGACTACTGTGATACATTTACACGGATCAGGCATAACATTATCAATATAACATTGTGACCGGTCAAGTGAATAACACTGATTATCTCTTTATCAAGGCACCTGTAAGTGGGTGGCATATATTTGGCAGCAAGTGAACATTTTGTCCTCAAAGTTGATGTGTTAGAAGCAGGAAAAATGTGCAAGCGTAAGGATTTAAGTCATTTTTGCAAGGACCAAATTATGATGGCTAGACAACCAGGGCAGAGCATCTCCAAAACTGCAGTTCTTGTGGGGTGTTGGTCTGCAGTGGTCGGTATCTATCAAAAGTGGTGAAAGGAAGGAATAGTGGTAAACCAGCAAAAGGGTCACGGTGGGCGGCCAAGGTTCATTGATGCACATGGGGGAGTGAAGGTTGACCCGTGTGGTTCAGTCCAACAGACGAGATCCTGTAGCTCAAACTGCTAATAATGTTGATGCTATTAATGGGTCATGACTGTTTGGCAGCAAAAGGAGGCCAGCACAATATTAGGAAGGTGGTCATAATGATATGCCTAATCGGTGTATATAAGTTATTGCATATGTAACAATTATTGCACTTTATATGCACTAGAAGACCCAAACCTGACAATGACCCGTGCCCAAAATGAGCTACTGAAGATATGCTTTACATTGAGCTTTGACCTCAACCCACCTTTGGGATAAATTGGAATGCTGACTGCACTCCAGGCTCCTCACTCTTCATCAGTACCTGCCTTTACTAAAACCCTTGAGGCTGAATGACCGCAAATCTCCACAAGCACACTCCAAAATCTGGTAAAACATCGTCCTAGATATGTGGAGCTTATCATAAGAGCAAATGGGGACTATAATATCAAATGGGATGTTCAGTAAGGACATACTAATCTTATAGTCAGGTGTCCACAAATTTTTGTCTTTATAGTGTAGTTCATGAAAGCATGTAGTTTTTAGAAAATAGTAGGAAAAATGTCAGCATTTGAAGATGCAAAGAGTTTTTTCCGGCCTCTCACTCATACATTTAAATGTTTCAAGGGACGGGTGATACAAGTGGTGCTTGCTGCTATTTTCCTGTTGTGTATTTATAGCTTAATAATTTTTTTCGGGAGCACAGTTGTGTGCAGTGAGCTGTACACTCCTCTCCTCTTGACTTCTTCTCTCTCTGCCCCGTGCTGCTGAATTACAGCTCCTGTTCAAGGCTCGGCAGATGTCATGGATCTTGTTCGTCTGTCTCCTCTCACATTTGTTCTTTTCACCCTTGCCTCTCTGTGTGTCTCTGCAGATTCAAGGCTTCCTGCGTTGTGTGTTTCTGGAGGCAGTGTTTTGTCTGAGACATTACTCATCTCTTTCTCTCTCTCTCTCTCTCTCTCTCTCTCTCTCTCTCTCTCTCTCTCTCTCTCTCTCTCTCTACCCCTCTCCCTCTCTCTCTCTCTCTCTCTCTCTCTCTCTCTCTCTCTCTCTCTCTCTCTCTCTCTCTCGCACAGTTGCGATGCAGTGCTGGAATGAATGTTGCTATCTTCCCTCCCCCTTGGTGGGTGAAGGTTCCAGTATGCTGAAATATTTATGGACTCGCACACTCTCACCTTGAATACTGATCACAGCTGGGCACACGTGCACACACAAGCGCAACACGCATATCGCACTCAACATGCGCTCTCTCTCTCTCTCTCTCTCTCTCTCTCTCTCTCTCTCTCTCTCTCTCTCTCTCTCTCTCTCGCTCGTTTAATCTTTTCCTCTCTATTATTCCCGTAGATGCTGTCTCTCTCCCTCTCTATCTCTTTTTCATATTTTCAGTTTTGAAAAAAAGCACTAAAGCTTCCTCACATGTTTTCATTGAATTTATTCAATTCTCTGTTGCTGCACATCTAATCCATCTTAGAGTGTGCTTGTGTACATTCGTGCGTGTGTGTGTGTGTGTGTGTGTGTGTGTCAGTGTGTTTGTGTGTTGGCCCCATTCAGTCAGGAAGCCCACCAAACTCTTAGAACACTTTCATCTCTTATATCCATCAGTCGGTGGCAGTGACTGTGCAGCCTGGCCTTTAAGCCGAGGCTAAAATAAAGATTAGACAGAGCTAGAAAGACCTGGGCTCAGATTAAAGTCGCCCAGTCCATCAGTCAGCGTGTTCAGAGCTCGAGTGGTACCTTCATTTGTAGTTTTGATGAGTTTCACCTCTCTAGCCACTGACTTTAGCTCAGAGACAGAGTTCACTCTTCAAAGTAAATGCTCCAGGGATTTTTTTTTCCTCAGCATGTCCCTGTTGGGAAATTCTTTTCCATTTCAGGTAGATCTGTTCTCCAGGTTTGAGAAGAACAGTTGTTGTGCAAGCACTGCAGCCTTTCCTGAACTTCATTTCATCAGAATGCCGTTTTTGCCTTTTTTTATTTTTTTTTTATTTTACAGAATTTATCAACTTATCAAAGAATTTCTCATCAAAATTCACAGTTAAAGTGAAAAAAATGTTATCGCCACAATAAAAACTTGTTTTTGTCATTGACCCATTTTGGAGCTTTCATTTAGAGTTATAATTCTTATATATAAATTTTGTGTTAAATCACATGCACTAAGACAAAATAAGAAATTCTGTAAACTTTTGAAACAAACTATAAACCAATTACTGTATGAACCATACACTATATATTATACACTATACAGTAACCAAATATAAAAACTTTATTTGGCAAAAAGACGCAATACAAGTTTTTTCTTTTTTTCTTTTTTGGATCACAGGTTCACAGTTCAGACTAGTGGTGTGCATAAGGACTAGAATCTTACTAGATGCGACGGAAAAGTTGACCAAGTTTTTAAAGTGAAATTTTAATTCAGTTAATTTATGTGAGTGGTCAGATATCAAGTTTAGACCACACCAATATAAAAATTGAATCCCGTTGAGATAAGAATATTTGGAGCACAAAAGAGATACAGTTGTGAATGGTATCATCATATACCTGTAAATGCATCTATAAGATTACAGTAAACCAAATATGATATTATTCAACTGATTTCAAGCTATTTTTTTTACTTATTTCAGACCTTCTATTGCTCATTTTAAGCATGTATTTCTTGAAAGAATCTTTATTAAAAGAATTTTAGAAGCCTTTAGAAACATTTTCCTTTGTATTAAGAAAACTTCAAGCTTGGTATGAGTAATTGTGTCCCATAATAGATTGAATACGCTTATATTTGTTTTTTTTTGCAGTTCTACAAGATACATTTTTTATATTCAAGATACAATATATGCACATTGGGACACCTGGCTTCTAACCATATGTGGTCCTTTCCCAAACTGTTACAAATGTGGGCTAAATGTGGAATGGGGTGTTCAAAAACACATATTAATCAGGTGCCCACATGGTCAAGTGTCTATACAAAAATGTGTCCATTAAGTGTATTTTCACTTGCTAGCATTACATTTTTTCATTATTCCTCAAAGAATTGCATTTAGAGTTAGTGATTTACCTAAATTATTTAAAATATTCAGTTAAATTCCAGTTCTTTCCTTGTGCCATTTCTAGAATTCTTTTCACTTTTTTATTAAGGTGTACTGAGTGTATATTATTACACGCGAATACGGTCGGAATAATTTGAGTATATATATATATATATATATATATATATATATATATATATATATATATATATATATATACTAACACAAATATGAACACAGAAGTGGAAACTGTAAATTATAAAACACAAGCACCAATAATGAGACAATGTGGAGACATTACACAAATAATTGTAACATAATAATTATAGACTGTTAAATTGTGTTTGTTTGTGTATTAACTCCTTAATACAACTCAACACTGAACAAGATGCAAAGAAATTACACTAAAGTGTAACAAACCACTTTTGACTCTGCATCTCTCCTTGTCCCTGACTGAAGTAGGTTCATGAATTCCTACAGTTGTAGGAATATGTGTTTCTGTACATTGGTATGCAAACAGACATTATTTATCTATGAAAGCTTATAGGACAAGAGAGAGAATCACTCTCTTTTTATGGATCATGAGGACAGTTGGGACCTGGTTGCAAAGGATGAAGATAAAATATGTAGTTAGTTCACTTGTCTAGGTTTATGGCTTTGTTTTGGTGTCATAGCTTTGACGCTGTTTTGGGAATCGTGGGGACGAGGATGTGGTGATGTGTTAAAAATATGCAGCGATTCTTTGCTTGTCAGGGAGTGTTAATGCTTACTCTGCTTGCAGGTTGGAAGGTGTTGTGCAAATCAAGTAGGGTTTTGAATTAAACAGTTCAGGTAGGTAACAGTCCATGCAGATCAATTATGATGTAAAACATCTGTTCAATCCAAAAAAACTGTCGAAATGCAAGATCTGTACAATTCTGGGAAATATCAAAAGGAAGATAAAGAAAAAACATGATAACATGGGCACTAGAGAAAAAACTGTAAAACACAAACCAATACTAAAAAATTAACAATACAATTGGAAAGACTTTGCAACAGCAATTTAAAATTACAGGGAACAAATAGGGAGACTAATTAATGGCTGAGCTCAGAAGAGATGAACACAACAAGATAATAAACCAATGACAGGACATAGGCGGGAGACAGGACCAACAAAGGCAGTTGTCAGAATATGAAAGGAAATAAAAGCAGAAAGCTGTCATACTGAGAGGGAGAATTTATGCTTTATAAGTTTGGACATATATTCTAAACAGTTACTTAACAGGATTGGAGTTGCACAGTTCTTTTAAATAAAAAGCTTACAAACGTTCCAAAGAAACAGAAATGCTTTAAGGGAATGGCATTCTTGTTTTTCAGTCTAATCTCTGTCTTCCTTATCTGCCGGATATATGTTATTGCACTATATGTAAATGCTCTAATTTACTTGGCTCTCTTGGTTCAACTGCTGCATAAAGACGAATGAATTTGCATTGAATCGTGTTAAACATTGTTTCTCACCTGTTTTCCCTTGGCCCAGTTCCATATTGTGTTCTGCTAAGTGGATAGTGCACCATGTAGGGCTTAAAGTTGTTAAACACTATGATACAAGTATACTAGTTACGAGTATACTAATACTAGTAAGAAGTATTGATGACATAGAGTGCTGCAGAGGTGTAAAGATCAGCTGAAAATCATATTTGAGTAAAACTATCTATACCTTACTGCAGAACTATTACACATTAAACGTCATCAATTCCAATATGACTTGAGTGAAAGTCTTAGAGTATCTGATTTGAACAACTTCACCCAGCAGTTCTCTGAGTTTTGGTCCTCTTAGTCCTCAGTTTGTACCTACCGTGCGTAACCTGGGTGTTATTTTTGACCAAAGTATGCACTTTGAGAAACAGATCAGTGCAGTAGTGAAGGCGAGCTTTTACCAGCTAAGACTCCTCAGCAAAGTCAAGCCATTTTTGTCCCAAGCTGACCTTGAAAAAGCTATACATGCCTTCATCAGCTCAAGGATTGACTACTGCAAAGCTCTCTACATTGGACTTAATCATTCTCTTCTTAATCGGCTCCAAATGGTGCAAAACGCAGCAGCACGTCTTCTCACCAACACCTCAAAATGCTCACACATCACCCCGGTCCTCCGCACGCTTCACTGGCTTCTGGTGCGGTATAGGGTGGAGTATAAGCTCCTGCTATTCGTATTCAAGGCCATCAATGGTCTTACATTTACATCTTGCCCCGGCCTACCTCACCTGAATTAATAACAGTCTACCATCCAGCCAGAACTCTCCGTTCCTCTGGACATACCTCTCTGGTCACTCCTAAGTAGAGATGTAAAAAGTTTAGTGGCCGGGCATTTGCCGTCCAGGGACCAAAGCTGTGGAACACTCTTCCAGCTCACATTCGTTACATCACTGTGCTGAGTGTTTTTTTTGTTAATGGTCATTGTCAATTAAAATATAGTTGAGTAAAAAGAGTACATATATTGAATCATAAATGCAGTTGACTAGAGAGTTAAAGTTAATACTTAATATCTTAGATACTTAGTAAAAACTAAATCTAAGTAGCCAAAAAAAATACTCATGTACAGTAACAAAGTACATTGGCTGAAATACTTTATAACATTGGAGTGCTGTTATAGGAAAATAATCCTATCCTACATTCTAGAATGGTGCAATGCAACAGAAAATTGCAAAATGTATAGCAAATCTGTTTATTTTTATTTTTAAAAAACCTACTCTATTCCAAATACAACACAATATTCCTATAATAAATAAAAATAAAATAAATACATATATATTATATATTTTAGGGCTTTCAAAATTAAAGTGTTAATAACAAGTTAAGGAAAATTCATTTTATTGGCACTAATTTTATTAAGACGCGATTAATGCAATACACGTTATAAACAATTTCTGAAATCGAGCACCAAAATCTGTTATGATGCACATATCCGGCAATTAAAACCGTCTGTGTGAAAACAAAGCAAATTTTAAGTTTGGTGACCTGCTGATTTACATAATTCAAAACACTATAATTACTTAAAACATTTAAGAATATTTTGTCCTCGTGCTCTATGTTGAGTTTAAAAAAATAAAAAAATAAATAAAAATGTTTATTTAGATAGATAGATAGATAGATAGATAGATAGATAGATAGATAGATAGATAGATAGATAGATAGATAGATAGATAGAGGTTAAAATAAATAAAATTTATAAAAAATAATTATTTTGTTCTTATTGTTATTTTATTTATTATTTACCCTGATTGTTTACCCTATTATTTTCCTGATTGTTACAAAGTGCTAACACAGTAGACACTGTGTTTTATGTTTTCTTCTTCATTACCTTAATACAAGACAACAAGAAATACACATGCATGTCCGCTAGCTTTTCATCAGCGCATGCTATTGTGTTCATCATTTTAGCCGACGATAACAAAGTTATCACAAACCTCCAGCCTACCGCGTTTAGTCCTGTGTTGGTATGCTCCGCCTGTCTGCCCGTATCAGTAATGAACAATTCAGGAGGCGTAATGGCTGTTCATGATTGAACGGCTGAATGCAGAAGCTCATAAGCCCATCCAAAGCCTTTTATAAGTTATTATTATTGAGTGTGTTGTAGGAGTTGCGATAATAAGGAGGTGGCGTTACATCAGAGCACGCTCGCCCCTTCATAACATGCATCACTGTGTTTCATTATCAGGGATGCATTAGAATGGATTAGCCAGCTTCTCTCTCTCTCTCTATCTTTCTGTTTCAATTTCTGCCTCCCCCTTTTTTTCTGCCTCAAGTTTTTTTTCTATTTGGAAAATATGTTTGCATGAATAGAGCAGACGGTTATTCTAAGAGCAGCTGGAGATAATAATAAATGAAAAATTATAGTGCAATTATGTGCCTAGAAGATCGTCTCTAGGTTACGTATGTAACCCTAGGTTCCTAAAGGAAGCAAGATACTGCGTCCCCTTGGGAATGCGAATTTTCCACGCTCTGAAATGATGTGTGTAATCAGTCAAAATTTGATGGCAGGGTGACGTCATTACCTGGAATCTATAAAACGCACATGGAGTGAAGCCGGTGATTCCAACTGGAGTGAGGCAAAGAGACACAGCGTCTTGTTCCCCTCAGGGAACTAGGGTTACATACGTAACCTAAAAATGTTCCCTTTCAGGAACTCACAACTGCGAAACAATCCTTGTGTCCAATCATGCCAGACTGACCAGTATGGGCACAGTGAGGTCGAAGGACAGAGGGGCCAGGAGTGGCACTGAGGTCGAGGTTGTGAATCCAGATGAAGGTCAGCCAGGTGGACCAGCCCGCAGCATTGCAGATTTCTTGGAGGGGCACTCCAGAGAACCAAGGCTTAGAGGCTGCCACACTCCGGGTCGAGTAAGCTCTGACTCCGAATGGAACGGGGGGACTAGAGGACTCATAAGAGGATGCGATGGCATCAATGATCCATCTGCTCAGTGTCTGCTTATTAGCAGGGAGGCCTCTCCTTCCTTCAGGGACCCATCCTATGGACACAGTGGCACAGCCGGTTCAGCTTTTTCTGGTCTGAAGCCTGGAACGGAGGAGGGTAGAATGCCTGTAACCTCACGGGTCGTGGGACGACCAAGGGCACCTTTGGGATGTAATCCGTTCTAGGGCCTGCAGATCTCCAACTTTCTTGGGAGAGCAAATGGCGGGGGCCTCAGCCTCCGGGTGCCGGTGGAGAAAACGCATCATTAAAGGGTCTCTGCCCAGAAATTGCCCTGCCATG
The DNA here is from genome assembly GCA_039877035.1 of Silurus lanzhouensis. Lineage (NCBI taxonomy): Eukaryota > Metazoa > Chordata > Actinopteri > Siluriformes > Siluridae > Silurus > Silurus lanzhouensis. The sequence continues at coordinate 3,175,030 of JBCEWE010000333.1, forward strand.
GGGGCATGATACACCGAAATAGCAGATGCTTAGACTTATGGTGGACGGAGCAAACCCTTTGGTGAACTGTCCTTGGAGGAATTCCAGCACTGAATCAACCAGCAGTGGACTGGATCCAAATGGTGGTGCTCACACCACATGTAGAACAGGCGCCATCTTGTGACATACGACCTCCTCATGGAGGGAGCTCTGTAGTGAAGAATGGTCTGGTGGAGAAACCAGAACCTTTGAGCTGTACCCCCTTAGGGTTGCTCCACAACTCCAGGTGGGGGTGAACTATATCAGCAGAGTGGGGAAGGACTCGCTAAGCATTGTCTGGCAGAGCTTTTTAGACTGCCATGTAGTCTCTTAGTCTCTCGAAACTGACCTTTGGTGTGCCTAGAGCCGGGGCAGCCTCCAAGGAGGTGGCGAGTTCTCCTGGACCACTACGAGACTGGGTGGATGCTTGAGCTGGCCGTGCCCTGAAACATGATCTGTGGCAGGGTTAACATACAAGGTCCCTGAGGGAGCCGGGACAGGGTTGGCACAGAGTGCAACGCGCCCCTTCAATTTCAGATCCGCAAAATGTTCTAGAAAATTTCATGACTTTTTTGGTTTATAGACAATGAGAGTTCTCAGATTTGTCACTTCCCTGGGTTTCAACCCAGAGCGCTGCGCAGGATCCCTGACAGGTGGAGTGCTGGGTTGATCTTGGGGCCGTGCCCGCTGAGCAGCCACCATGAGAGTGGCGTAGGATGTACTGCTGAAATGCCACCACTTGTTTCTTGACCTTCTGACCTCAGTGTGCAGGTCGGGAAAGAACGGGGGTCCCTGACGTGGAGGTTGTGACACCGTTGTCAGAAAGCGATTGTCCAACTTACTAGACGGAGAGCCTTTCTGCTAATGAGCTGGCCAAACTATGTCGAGCTTGGTAACAGCATGGGTCACAACCCCCATTAACTCCTCAACCTCGGTGTCACAGAGTGCAGCCCACCCCAGCACCCCCTCAGAGCAAGAGAGGCGGAGCTGCATGCCCTTGCCACAGGGGAAAGAAACCGCTGAAGGGCATGCTTCCAAAGCCAGTGAGCCAGATCTAGACTGAGCAGGTGATGTCAGAGATAGGGACAAGCCCGTTTCGAAACCCTCTGGATGGTCCATCTGTGACCTCCAAAAAAATTGCCACACCATTCTGCCTCGGTGAGAGCGGAGCCAAAACCACGAGGAGAAAGGGCATCCTCCTCGAAGAGAGCCTAAGGCTCCCAAGCAAGCCATACACAAGCCATTGCACAAGCTGGAAAGTGTGCTTTGATTTCCTGCTTGCCTTAATATTTTTTCATTTTTTCTTCTTCTTTGAGACAAACAATAGATAAACAATAACAGATATATACACAGAGCGTTTCATGAACAAACAAAAGCTGGTGCCGGCTTCACTCCATGTGTATGACGTCCAATTTTCCTCCAATTTTTACAGATTGCACATATTATTTCAGATTGCGGACAACGTGGTCGCGTTCACAAAGCATTGCAATGCAGCTCGAGTTCCTAAAAGGGAACTGTATATGATGGTATTCAGGCTCAAGGCTAAACTCTGTATTATTGGACAATGTATCCCACCTCTAGCATTCTCAGAGCTTCCTCCTTCTTATAGAGCCTTGATTATCCATTGTATGATGGTTTGTCCAGGTTGGGCTGACCTGCAGGGAGCTGAATAAGCGCACACTTCGAGGGGAAGTAAACTCCAGTCTGTTTTCAGGGTGGAATTTTTACTTTTGGTTTGCATGCTGTTTGATTTGAAGAGCCAAAATAGAAAAAAAGGATGTAGAAATCACAAAAAGCACCCAAGCATGGAGAAGACGAGTCACCCAAGATATAACTAGTTTACTAAATCTAAATGCGTGACAGCTCTGTCTTGTGAATCAATTTGTGCTCATATCTGCACAAAACACTGCTCGCAAAACCGGACTACATGACATGTTAGAATCAAGTCGAACAGATTAGCCTTTGAAATTGAAATGAGTTAGAGAAACTGAGAGAGAGAGAGAGAGAGAGAGAGAGAGGAGAGAGAGAGAGAGAGAGAGAGAGAGAGAGAGTAAGATCACCTCCCTCTGACTGGTCTTTCTGATCTACACCTGAGTATGATTGCCTTGTTCTTACATGACTGATTAAACACACAAGGTTCCATTTAAATGGAATAAACGAATAAACAAGCATTATACTTCTTCTCATTTGGTAACTTAAATGTATTCATAGGAATAAAATTCTTACTCCAGATGAATAACTAAAAAAGGTTTAGAATCATTTGCTTTTCAATCAACCAGCACATTGAACTAATAACAATGGATCACAACAAGCAGCTTTATTTTTCTTCAAAAAAAAATAAAACATTAAGTGTCTTTATTAAATAATAATTTGTGAAAAAAATTATTATATACAGATATTTCCTTTGTAATTATGTGGCTGCAAAAATAATTTAATTGCTTCTCGGTGACATTTTAAACTTTATTTAACCCTTTGGTCTGTAAAGAAGCAAAATTTTCACTCGTAACTTTAAAAACCATTGAGTACCACTGAAAGAGCACTGACTTTACCTGAACAAACTATGAAACGAAGGAAAAAAAACCCTAAATAATTTAGATCTACTGCTTTTTTTTTTAATAAAAGTAACCGTAAATCTAAAAAAATTATCTTTCTAAAAATTAATACAAAAGAATACAAACTATGTGCAGTACTATATTTAAAGAAAATCATAATTAATTAGAAAAAAAAGCCTTAGAAATCCCAGCACAGTTTAGGGCATTATTACAGGATGGCACCTGCAACCTACAGCCCATAATTTTTTTTTAAATATATACAGTAAATTATAATATAGTATAGTAAAAAAATAAATGAAATAAAAAAAGTTATAATAATAAATAATACTGTAATCATTGCATTAATAAACAATGCCGAGTTATTTTTCTCTTGTCCTGCTGCAGACTAAATCTGGGGCAAATCAGATGCTTCTCTGATGGCTCTGATTTGACTGTATTTCTTAGCATTGAGGACACCATGAATGGTGACCAAATCCCCAACTCTAATTGCAGAAATGAAACCTCAAATTTTGCAAGGAACCTCCACCATGCTTCACTCTTGCCTGCAGATATTCATTATTGTATCACTTTCCAGCCCTTCAGCAAACAACTTGAATCTTGTTACAGCCACACATTTAAAGGTTCCTAATTTGTGCATAGCTTAATTGCTTATTCTTGTATGGTATGGTTTTGTGGTTGCAATTCTTCCATGAAGACCACTTCTGGTGAGTACATAGGTGTACCTGACTGGTTTCCACCAGTTCTTTCTAATGGTGGAAGCTGGAAATGCTGAAATTCTTAAAGACTGGCTGGCTGACCACTTATTTTGTGGTCCTCAACATTGCTTGTTTTTTATGCTTCTGCAAAATAGCTTGAACAGCACATCTTGAAACCCCAGTCTGCTTTTGAATCTTTTCCTGCTGTTCTTTCCCCCAGTTTAATGCCCCAGTACTTGATTGGAATAATAGGTTAGAACATAGAACTGACTCTCATCCTACAAAATCCCTGACTTTGTCCAAGTGTACAGAGTAGAAAAAGAAGAAAAATCTAAATCAGATAAATATTTGGTTCTACTTTGGCTGTGTGCTCACTTTACATATTGTATTTACATCATGTACATAATACATGAGGCTTTGCTTCTGTCGAATACATTTTTAAGTTTATTACATAATGTCAGCTCTCTGCCTCATGCCATGATGCTTCTCATGCACCTCTGTTAGCTCTTTTCTCACTTATCAGCACTTATCACCAAGCGCATGGTGGTGATTTCTGATAGCATTGTTATAAAATGTGTTTTTTTTCTCTGCCCCGCCGAAAGGCAGGTGTCAGATAACCAAACAAACTCACTGTTATTAGCTCGGAGTCATTTTTATTCACGTCTCTCTTCGACCTTTCCTGATGACCTTTATTCCATTTCTAGCCTAATCTCGGAGTTAGCTGGCGCATCATATTTATTCGACAGAATGTGTATGTGTGTGAGTGAGTGAGTGTGTGGGATGTGTATGCATATGTCACTTTGAGCGCCTAATTTCACCCTCAAGGGCAGATCAGGTTGAACGACACTGCCAATAAGTCTTTGCGGAATAATAAATCGCTCAGTTTTGTTAAATAGATATTGGCATACAAGTACATTTTTAAGTGCCTTTAAGGGACATTTGTGCAAATTATACATTGTTTACTGATTAAAGTGTTTATTCGCTTTGTTATGACATATGATGTTTGCAGTTAAAGTCTAGTAAAACAAATGTTGAACCATTTACAGAGTGTTTAATTCTACTAGTTTTAGACCACAAATGTAGAAATGAATCATTAATGAAGCAGGAGGAACACCAGACTTCTGCCGTGCTTTTTACCTTGCCAAGACAGAACCAAAAAACAACCGAGGATTATGTCCATGTCTGGTGTGATATGATTTAGAATGTTGTTGTGTTAGACAGCTACCTTATTCAATAAACAACACAAAAATAGTAAAAGAAAAGAACAAACAAAAAAAATCTAAATAAAAAGTAATGATTTATTGAGTCTGATTTAGAGAATTTACCCCGAATCGGTTACCATGTGATCTTTAACTGCAGCTGAGATTTACAGTATTGTCCAATAGTTTTTATGTTTAACTGCTATTGGTGTGGTGCGATTTAGTCGCCTGCTTCATCTCTTGTCTATTTAATTGCTTACATGTTACAACAACATGGAACAACTTACAGGATCATTAAAAACCTACGGGCTGCCTTCAGTGGCCAATTTGTTGGCACTTCTAAATAATTTTTAGTGTAGCCATATTAAAATTGCCTGAGTGTATTCATGTGTACTTTTTCTTTTCATTTTTGTTTTTTGTTAAAAAAAAGATATATAATTTATTTAACTTGTTTTATTATTATGAAAACAAACAAACTAATATCTATCTATCTATCTATCTATCTATCTATCTATCTATCTATCTATCTATCTATCTATCTATCTATCTATCTATCTATTTTTTTTTTTTTTTTTTTTTTATCTATCTATCTATCTATCTATCTATCTATCTATCTATCTATCTATCCACCCAATCCCACCCACCCACCTACCTATCTATCTATCTATCTATCTATCTATCTATCTATCTATCTATCTATCTATCTATCTATCTATCTATCTATCTATCTATCTATCTATCTATCTATCTATCTATCTATCTATCTATCCACTTCTTTATTCTGTGTAGGTAACTTTTCATCTGTACATTTACACACATTAGCTTATGCCCACTCAAACAGGTCAGCTGCTAAAACTTTAGCCCTTATGCTATTACAATTATTAATATTATCACACTTGTCACTTTTGTAAGGTTGCTAATCAGCCATACTTCAGCACAACTGCATTGTTTGGCTGCATTGGATATTTGCTGTTTGAACTACATCTACACAGCATTACTTTAAATATGCTCCTGAGGTATCAGTGACCAGCATTCCTGTCTATTTCTTCTATTCGAGTTCTCTTCAATTGGTAAACTGGAGATGGATCTACAAAGATGAAGATAAGTTGCCTTTGAGCATGGTTCCTCTTTCTATTTCTTTCTCTTATCATGTCAGGGAATTTGTCTTTGCCACAGTCACCACTAGCTCACTCATAAGCGATATACTTACAATTAAAAAGAAAAAATGTATAGGCACTAAACTTATACAGTCTTTTTGTAACTTTTAAACCAATTTATCTCTGAAAAGCTGCTTTAAGACCATTGTCCATTGTTAAAAGCGCTATATAAAAAAAATTGAATTAATTTAATGCAGAAAAATGGTGAGTGAGAAAAGAAGCTCTTTTGTTTTTAGGAGCTAACTGCCAAACCTGTCCGTTATCACTAACTGTTTTTTTTCGAGTCAGTGTAAACACCAAGGACATGACGCCAGGATGGCATTTCCGGGACAATGGATGTTTCTAGAGTTCATTTTAACACCCAGGTGTTACCAGATGCAAATGAGTTTTTTGTGTCCTTTGACATTTAAATGCTTTTATGCCATTGAAATATGATCCACACTCAGTCTGACTATTTTCTTTCTTTTTTGTATGTTTTTTAGGTGCACTGCTTGTGATAAATGTGTGCAGGATTTTCATGCTGTTCATTGTGTCGGAGGCAGCGTTTCATTTTTACTTGCAGTACAAGCAGATCGGCAGAATGTGATAAATGGTTCAGAGTAATGTGTTGAGATCAGACACACTGTTGTGTGCAGTCTGCGGTTCGTGCCGTAGCTATGGGTGTGCTCTGCTTTATTCATCCGGCTTCTCTCGGTATGCATTCTGTTCGGGATTATATCATCAATCACGATGCCTCTTATTTGGTTTGAAATATGTTGTTTTCCTCTCGGTTTTTCCCTCTGCCCGTGCTATATAATGAACAATCCGGTGACCTTCTGTAATGGCAAACTGAATATTATGTATTGACTGATTGTGCTTTTAGGGTGAACACTGCTTTATTTCATTACCACGCTGAGTGTTACTAAGTGACTCATAGATTAGCTGAAATGCTCAGATTTCTCTCACAAAAGGGGTTTTAGTTCAGCCAATTAGTACATGTCTATTCATTAATCAATTTTGGACTGTTTTCAGCTCATTTCTGACAACAGACAATCGGTTTAAAGCTTTCTACAGAAACACTAGGCTTGCATTGCCGAGACTGCTGAGATTTTGAATACTGTACCGATTTTACTGTGTCTGGCATTCATTAATTTTTTTCAAGGGCAAAATAGGAATTAATACTTACAGTACCAAAATGTAAACACTGCATACCAAAGACTAGCATAAATAACACTCACATAATTTAAATCATACAGATAAATTGGATCATCTTTTTAAACTATTTCATTTTAATAAAAGAACTCAACAAATAAATTTAAAAAAAAATATAATGATAGACATATTATAACATTGTAACAGCAAACTGGAACTAAATGTGGAATAGGAAGTTTAAAAAGAACATACACATTTTATGGTTATGTGTGTTAGCTAGCGAGCTACATTATGGAACATGCGGGACATTTATCTCAGCTCCAGGTATGCAAATTAGCAAAAATTAGGTAGCTGAAATTGACTTTACATTCTCATTATGTTCTCTTCTAATTGTCACGCCGGGGCAAACATAGGCGGAAGCCGTGAATGTATGCAAGAGTGAATGGGAGAATACCGGTAAAAGTCAATATAGTTCAGAGAAACCCGTAGCCGATGATAGGGAAAGAATATCTGTGGTACACCCGAGGAGGGTGAAGCCCACACAGTCAGAAAGGGAAGCAGAGGCCCAAAGGGGAATATACCTGGTACGCCTGGGAGAGGCGAGGTTTACAAAGTCCGAGTAAGTCTTTTACCATAACCTGTTTGGAACTGACGATGGGCATGAAGGAGTGAGAGCCTTAAGTAGGTGAGCGTCAGGTGTCGGTTGTTAGTATGACGTGTGGGCGGGGTGTGCAAGAGAGGCGAAGCTGGTGGTTATAAAGGTGTTTTTATTATAATTATTATTTCTAAAGAAATGACACAAACCAAAAACAAACAAAAAATTTTTTTTAAACAGTTTTCTAAAGGAAAAGTAAGTAAGCCCATTTTCTCAGCTTTGTTGCTTATTCTGTTCTGAAACACAGTGAGTAACTCTAGTAATAGCCACATTGTGCAGAGATTCTGTCTGAAATTGAGTGACCGAAACATATACCTGATGATGAAACTCAGAGATATTTCTTAATAATCAAAAGAGAACAAAACAGATGCTTTAGACTGCAATAAAATTATATTGCGCTTTCTTCAGAGGATTTTTCAAAGATTTTGGATTTTTGCATGTTTTTTTGGATGTTTTCTTCAATAAGTACTCTTGGAAACAATAAAAACCTAGTGTTTATGATTGAAATTCTAATATTACAAAGTCATATTTACATGATAAAGCCATTAATGACATATAGTAATTATTAATACATATATATTTCAATACATTTTTAAATCCCCATGTTTAAAAGTGGTAACTTAATTCCTGACAGGGTATGTTTACCTGTTGTCACTGTAAGTAAGGGTTTCCCTGAACATTCTGAACTAATATTGTCTTGTACTTTTCTGTATCTCTCTGTATTTATTATAATATATTTTTTTGCTTAACTCTTTATGGCTCACTGTCCATAAACAATTATTTAACAAGGTAAGCATGTTGGTTATTAGTCACTCTAATATGGCACATTTAAACCATGTAAGTAGAGCATAAGGGATGGGATGCAAAGTTTTGAGCTTAGTAATAGTAAATGGCCACAGACAGACAGACAGACAGACAGACAGACAGACAGACAGACAGACAGACAGACAGATAGATAGATAGATAGATAGATAGATAGATAGATAGATAGATAGATAGATAGATAGATAGATAGATAATGTCAGGATTATGCTAAGAGCCACAGGAATAGGACACCTTCCCATGTTTGTTTGCGTATACAGTTACTTAAGGTATAACATTACCTCTTGTTTCTTGTCAGGTTGTTATTATGTATTTGCATATTTTACATGTGCACTAAATACCTACATTATGTCTGCTCGCACTGTATTACAGGAACGTTAGATAGATTGATAGGTGCAACTTTTTTATTGTTGCACAGACAAATAGGGATTAAATAAATGATATTTTACAGCAAATAGGGACTATATATATATATATATATATATATATATATATATATATATATATATATATATATATATATATATATATACATACATACATATATAAATATAACTTTTTGGAAAGTTGTTCCACTAGATTTTGGAGTGTGCTTGTGGAGATTTGTGCTCATTCAGCCACAAGGGGGTTTGTAAAGTCAGGTACTGATGTAGGATGAGGATGCCTGAGGTGCAGTCAGTATAATTATATAAAGGTAATACAGAATAGAACAGCACAATACTTGTGTGAATGCTCCTGTATCCCTTGAAAGGAGGAAGGATGATGGATGGAAGGAGGTTGTGATTGGATGTGAGCATGTGGTGAAGTTATTTAAGGGGTACTCATGATGTGTTGGATGGTTTTCGCAAACCTTTGCAAGACATTTTTTTACACACCGTGGATCTGCCATACCACACTGTGATGGAATTGGTCAGGATTCTGTCAATAATGGAGCAATATATATACACTGATAAATATGATGATTATATTGTAAAGGAACCATTTAAAGAACAAATCAGTTTAATTTTTTATTTTTCTGTGGTGTTTAATTTGTATATAAGAGCTTTATTTGTACAAACCCAATTCCAAAAAAGTTGGGACACTGTACAAATTGTAAATAAAAAAGGAATTCAATAATTTACAAATTTCATAAACTTATATTTTATTCACAATAGAATGTAGAAAACATACTAAATGTTGAAAGTGAGACATTCTGAAATGTCATGCCAAATATTGGCTCATTTTTTATTTCATGAGAGCTACATGTTCCAAAAAAGTTGGGACAGGTAGCAATAAGAGGCCAGAAATGTTAAATGTACATATAAGGAACAGCTGGAGGACCAATTTGAAACTTATCAGGTCAAATGGCAACATGATTGGGTATAAAAAGAGCCTCTCAGAGTGGCAGTGTCTCTCAGAAGTCAAGATGGGCAGAGGATCACCAATTCCCCCAATGCTGTGGCTAAAAATAGGCGGCACTGCATTACATACAGGAATGCCACTATAATGGATATCACAACATGGGTTCAGGAATTTTTCCTGAAAACATTGTCGGTGAACACAATCCATCGTGCCATTTGCCATTGCTGGCTAAAACTCTATAGGTCAAAAAAGAAGCCATATCTAAACATGATCCAGAAGCACAGGCATTTTCTCTAGGCCAAGGCTCATTTAAAATGGACTGTGGCAAAGTGAAAAACTGTTCTGTGGTCAGACGAATCAAAATTTGAAGTTCTTTTTGGAAAACTGGGACACAATGTCATCCAGACTAAAGAGGATAAGGACAACCCAAGTTGTTATCAGCACTCAGTTCAGAAGCTTGCATCTCTGATGGTATGGGGTTGCATGAATGGGTGTGGCATGGGCAGCTTACACATCTGGAAAGGCACCATCAATGCTGAAAGGTATATCCAAGTTCTAATACAACATATGCTCCCATCCAGACGTCGTCTCTTTCAGGGAAGATCTTGCATTTTTCAACATGACAATGCCAGACCACATACTGTATCAATTACAACATCATGGCTGCGTAGAAGAAGGATCCGGGTACTGAAATGGCCAGCCTGCAGTCCAGATCTTTCACCCATAGAAAACATTTGACACATCATAAGGAGGAAGATGCGTCCAACAAGACCTAAGACAGTTGAGCAACTAGAAGCCTGTATTAGACAAGGATAGGACAACATTCCTATTCCTAAACTTGAGCAACGTCTCTCAGTCCCCAGACGTTTGCAGACTGTTATAAACAGAAGCGGGGATGCCACACAGTGATAAACATGTCCTTGTCCCAACTTTTTTGAGATGTGTTGATGCCATGAAATTTAAAATCATCTTATTTTTCCCTTAAAATGATACATTTTCTCAGTTTAAACATTTAATATGTCATTTATGTTGTATTCTGAATAAAATATTGAAGTTTGGAACTTCCACATCATTGCATTCTGTTTTTATTTACAATTTGTACGGTGTCCCAACTTTTTTTGGAATCGGGTTTGTATACACTCCCTATATGTCAGGTACATTCAGGTCAACCAGAACTTGTGCACCTTTTTAATCAAAATGATTTCTACATTTATCTTCACCCTTCATGTTCCTCTAGTGGAAATACAGATCACAGAGCTCCAAACTGAGATTAAGTCCTGTTTCATGTTGATGTCAGGTCATGTTACTGATCCTCACAGTGAAGTGTGAAGCGTTTGATCTGCAATCACATCATGCTGCTGCAGTGCACAAGTGTCTGTGCTTTTAATTTTAACATCCACTTAAGACTGCAACTTGTACAGGAATTCCCCACTTCCGAGCAGTACAAGGCAGAGAAAACGGCCAAGTTCAAATTTCACCTCATCAACTTCCCAACAAGGCTGCATAATGCATCAGAAGGAATAAGTAGCATTTCTGACCCTCAAATGACTTGCGCTTGAAAAATAAAAAAGGGAAAAATGCATTATTCATCACATTGCTAGCTTGTTCATAACAGTAAAGGAGGTACCCATATTTGGTTCCCACTTATCAAATCAATCCTGGCTAAGTGGAACCGTCCAGCTTGAAAATTATTTGTCAGGAATATGGCTCTGGACTGCAATTCCCATCAGCCACTGAACCATGTCACTACATGTCACTAATCACTCAGACGTGTCTCTTGATTGGTAAACAAGTCTCACCTTTCACAGCATTATGTTGTTGCGTCTAAAATTGCTCACACGTTCACTCATTTACTATTCCCTATATAGTGCATGGCAGGTGAGTTTGCTATATTCAAATAAGGAAATGAAAATGAGTGACGCAATTATGAGTGATGTGAATATCATCCGTCATAGAAAAGATTCTGCCGTAGGCAATCGCGTTATAAATGTTATACCTACCCTGCATTAACATGAGATGTTGCTCTATGTTGTGGGATGTAGCTCTATATTGTTTGCTTCAGCTCCATGATGTGTGATGTAGCTCTATGTTGTGTGCTTCAGCTCAATGCTGTGTGATGTAGCTCCATGATGTGTGACGTAGCTCTATGTTGTGTGCTGTAGTTTTATGGTTTGTGCTTCAGCTCCATGCTGTGTGACGTAGTTCTATGGTGTATACTTCAGCTCCATGCTATGTGATGTAGCTCTATGGTGTGTGCTTCAGCTCCATGCCGTGTGATGTAGCTCCATGATGTGTGATGTAGCTCTATGTTGTGTGATGTAGCTCTATGCTGTGTGCTGAAGCTCTATGGTGTGTGCTTTAGCTCCATGCCGTATGATGTAGCTCCATGATGTGTGATGTAGCTCTATGTTGTGTGCTGTAGCTCTATGGTGTGTGCTTTAGCTCCATGCCGTGTGATGTAGCTCCATGATGTGTGATGTAGCTCTATGTTGTGTGATGTAGCTCTATGTTGTGTGCTGTAGCTCTATGGTGTGTGCTTTAGCTCCATGCCGTATGATGTAGCTCCATGATGTGTGATGTAGCTCTATGGTGTGTGCTTTAGCTCCATGCCGTGTGTTGTAGGTCCATGATGTGTGATGTAGCTCTATGTTGTGTGCTGTAGCTCTATGTTGTGTACTTCAGCTCCATGCTATGTGATGTAGCTCTATCGTGTGTGCTTTAGCTCCATGCCGTGTGATGTAGATCTATGTTGTGTGCTTCAGCTCCATGCGATATGATTTAGCTCTATGTTGTGTGCTTCAGCTCTGTGTTGTATACTTCAGCTCCATGCGATGTGATTTAGCTCTATGTTGTGTGCTTCAGCTCTATGTTGTATACTTCAGCTTCATGCGATGTGATTTAGCTCTATGTTGTGTGATGTGGTCATGCTATTTCACCATTAAGTTTATTATATAAAAATGCATTGAATATAAAAACTACAAAAAAACATTAAAAAGCACAATACTGTCTGTCACATTTACTTTATAACAAAGATAATACAAACATAAATAACAAACACATAAATATGGACAAGAATCAGTAAGTATATCAATATACTAGAGATGGTAAAATTCACCGATTCGCATCTATGCATCGACATAAAAGTTAACGATGTGATGCATTGATTCAAAAGAAGTGTGCATCGGCTACAGGTTGTCATTTGTATCATGACGCATCATTCTAATCATATTTGCATCGGTAAAAACTAAAAATGTGTTTATATGTATTTATATATAAAATTTATTTATATGTATGGAGTAAAATTGAAGGTTATAAACAATGTACTACATTTTTAAATAAGACCTGGAGATAATACTGTGGGAGCAGTGCCAAGAACCTGAGAGATGAAATGCACTGTTTAATCCACTGTGGTTAATGTATGAGTTTCACCTCCCGATGTTCAATAAACCAAGTGTTGTGATCTCCAGAGCTCCTTGTCAATGTCCTAGCTTGTCAGCGATAAACTGATTTGCAGAACAAAGCTGAACACCCACAAAATTGCGTAAATGTACAGTAGAGCATACATATTGTACAGAACATATTCGCAGGGTTTCCTCTCAGCGTCCTCAATCTGACTCCAGATGTAAATGCTATAACATGTACTTTGTCTTGCTAATTTGTAAATGAATAATAATTTTGCTAAATGTCTTTTCCAAATGAGATTTTCTTTTGTGCTGTCTCATATTCCTGGCTAGAAAAGAATCCAGTGTTGAGTGCACAATTAATTAGTGCATTGTAGCTACAAGCGAGTGAATAAACAAGGGAATTAAGTCATTCACTCAGAATTTGGACACCTCTGGAAAATGGCCAATACCTGATATAGTGTACTACATAAAAGTGGAATAGGGAGCAGTTTCAGACCCAGCATTTGTGTCATGTTTGTCTTCCATGGTTTGTAGGTTTCACAGTCTATATCTTTGTGATCAGGTTATGGATTGTTTATCTGTTTTTATTTTGAGGTCTTTGGTTTGTACTTTTGCACTGTATTAAATATACCTGCATGTGTATTATGTAATAACCTGAGTAATAGGAGAAAATATGATGTCAGACAGCTGATTTAGCCACAAATCTGCTTTTCTTTAATGCATTTCTTTAGCAGTTTTTCTGTTCCTTCTTCCTCACAAACAGTATCATAAATCTTGGCAAAGTACAGATGTTAATCTGTTTTCACTGTGGTTAAGAATTTCCTCAGAACTTTCTGATTTGATATTGTTTAAGAATGGATATTCTTCTCAATTGTTTGACTCTTTGTGGCTCTGAATATATAAAAGACTTAAAGACTTAATAAAGGAAGCACTCTAATGTGGCACATTCAAATTACTTAGGTAGAGCATAAGGGGTGGCAATGCAAACCTTTGAGCTTGGTAATAGCGAATGGATATAATTTATATATATAAAATTATAACAACGCGCTACTACCAAGCTTAAATGTTATACACAAGTTAATGTTTATTTCTATGGGGCTTTTCACATTGGAAATTGTATCAAAGCAGCTTTACAGAACTTAAAAATAAAAGTAAATGATGTGTATTTATCCCTGATGAGAAGCCTGGGGCTACTGTGGTAAGGAAAAACTCCCTTAGATGAATGAGTAAGAAACCTTGAGAAGAACCAGACTCAAAAGGGGAACCCATCCAAGCAATACAAAACACTGGCGAGTGAGAACTACAATGAATACCGGAGTGTGTGTGATTATGAATAATGTCCTTTCTACAGTCTTATACAGTCAGTTGACTTTGTGGTACCTGGAGCTGCTGAGCAACTCATGAAATTTGAGATCATCATAGATCCAACACCAACTCCTCCATGCCAGAGCCTTTAAACATTTGTAGAGGTCCAATGTCCAAACTCCACATGAAGTGGAATCCAAACAGTGCTTGTACGTCTTTAGGTGGTCAGGCATCTTCATCTTTAAATGTCCATAATCTTCATGAGGTGGGACACAAATGGAGCTGTCACAACTTTGGGATGCCTCGGGTTGGGTAGAGAAAGAGAAGCAGTGGAGAGGAATTAGTGTAGCTGCTGTTCATAATATGAACAAGCATACGTTGTGGATAATGTGGATTTGATTAGATGTACTGGAGCAAAAGGTTATGATATGTGATATGTCTCATGTGAAGGCCTTGCTCTGAAAGAGCGTGTCTGAGTTAGGAAGACTATTTCAAAGTTTAGGAGCTAAATGTGAGAATGTTCTACCACCTTTGGTCAACTTTGCTATTCTAGGAACTACTAGAAGTCCAGAGTTTTGGGATCTCAAAGAGTGTAATGGATTGTAGTGTGTTAGAAGACTGGATAGATACATGGGAGTCAAACCATTTAGTGTCTTGTAGGTAAGAAGCAATAGTTTGCAGTCGATTTGAAACAGAATATTTGTATATATACTATATGTGAAACGGAATGTTTATATGTGTATATATGTATGTATACACATATAAACATTCCGTTTTACATATAGTCCCCATTTGCAGTATAATCATTTCCACTTTTGTGACCTTCAGATCGACTTTGAATTGGAAGGTCACAAGTTGAAATCCCAGCACCACCAAGCTGCCCCTTCTGGGCTCTTGGGCAAGGAACGTAACCCTCAAATGCTCTTTTATCTCTCTGAATAAGATCGACTGCCAAATGCAATAAATGTAAATGTAAATGTAGGTTGAGGAAGCCTAGGGTACAGTCAGCATTCAGATTTACTTGTAATTCTAAATATAATACAGAATGGAAAAGAACGGCATGATAACTGCAGACAGTTAAAAAACATCAGTGATATATTTATGGAGATGTTTGTGGGGAAGAAGATGAACCTGCTGGGTTGTGTATAAATGTTCTTTTACTTTTGCACTTAATTAAACATTGCCT
Source organism: Silurus lanzhouensis (assembly GCA_039877035.1). Classification (NCBI taxonomy): domain Eukaryota; kingdom Metazoa; phylum Chordata; class Actinopteri; order Siluriformes; family Siluridae; genus Silurus; species Silurus lanzhouensis. Next base: position 3,190,495 of record JBCEWE010000333.1, read on the forward strand.
GCATGTGAATCCACTCCCTGCTATTCCGAATATCCTGAAAGTCTGATTAGGGATCGATATATTTAACTGTTTTATAATCTGATTGAATTTGCACAACTTACTGTAAAGGAAATTAGTGTATGTGTATATAAGAGAAGGAGAGGAAAAGCTGCAATATGGATTATATACATAAACTTCATAGTTGTCATGTTAATACAAACTTGAATGTATGTTTTTTTTCTATAATGAGTAATATATAGTACATATGAGAATAAAAATTCTTATAATATATAATCCCTGAGTAGGGTTGCAAAGTTCTGGGAGTTTTCAAGACTGGAAACTTTTCATGGGAATTAATAGGAATATATGGAAATAAACAGGAATTAATGGAAATAAAATGGGAATTTACAAAATTGCATAGTATCCTATAAAAGGGAAATAAAATGTAGTTAAAAAAAATCTTGGTTACAGATTTTATGCAATTTCAGTTGAATATCTACCCTGCAATTTTTGCAATCACATGCACTGTGCATTCCTCCATAACACAGATCACTTCTTGAATCCTGCACACAAAATAATGTCGAAAAATGTGTCCATCTTAGTGAGTATTCACGTAAATCACATAAATATTACATACATTTATGTTTAAAACGTTTTTGTGCTGCGTGTGAGCTATTGTTTAATAATTTTAGCAATTAATTCAGTCAAAAATGTAATAACAAATTTTTTTATATTAGTTTGCATGCATATCAACTTATGACCAAACAAAATGTTTATATTTAGGTTTGTATATGAAACAGTTTATATAAATTTCCCCGAATTTCTAATTCATTCTCACAAGTTCTTATTAAAACCCCAGATAAAGTTACCGTAGAAAGTTTTCAGAAAATTGACTGCAACCCTATCCCTGAGTAAACCTCGGAATGTGATTTTTCCCAGTTTATTACCGAAGGCGTCAGCGCTCTGTCTCTTTCTTCCTCATGCCGCGATGCTTCTCACACCCTCTCTTCCTCCGATTGCTCTATTCTCACTCATCAGCAGTGATGTGTCAAGCGTATGGTGGTGATTTCTGATAGCATTGTTATAAAGTGTATTTTCTCTGCCCCGCCGGAAGGCAGGTGTCAGATAAGCAAACAAACTCACTGTTAATAGCTCTGAGTCATTTTTATTCACATCTCCATTCGACCTTTCCTGGTGACCTTTATTTCATTTCCAGCCTAATCTCGGCATAAGCGAGCGCTCCGTATTTATTCGACAGGATGTGTGTGTAGTGTGAGTGTGTGTGTGTATGTCCTTTTAAAGCAGCGGATGTCCTCACAAAGGTAGGTCAGGTTCGGCGTAAACTGGGAGCAAGTCTTGTGTCTTGATTTCGCTGAATGATTCGACTAGAGGCTTGACTCTGTACCAACCAAACATCTCTAGGTACAAGGCTCCATCATTAGCGTCTCTGGCTGGTGTCTGTTAGACCCCGATGAACTCGATGAACACAATTTGCAGGCAGTTGTGCGCTCATTATTCTCGGGTTTGTAACTCAGGAGCCATTTATCACTCAGAAATAAAGCAGACAGCATCAGAAACAGGAGCACTTACTCTTTACAAACATTGAGCTGGCTGTGTATATGTGAGTGTGTGAGTGTTGAAAATAAAGAAACGGTCAACAATGTAATTTAAGCAGACTGGTTACAATTGATTCTATAGCACATCTTAGGTTTGATTCACAGTTTACCTCAGCATGCAAAATAAAATGCGCTAAAATGTTACTATTTTATTTTCAGACTGCAATTCTATAAATAAATCTGTACAATCTGCGGAGTGAGAAGGCAGTCTGAGAATGATGCAAGTACTCTAGTGACTATAGTGTGTGTGTAGATGCAGGAGAGTTCAGGTTTTTACCTGCAGGAGAGACATGCAAAGTGGTAGAAGAGGCGATGTAACATAAAACAGATTTTCCTTCAGGTACTGTACACTATTTACAATTATACAAGTGACAGGCTATGTTGCTTATCAAATACCTGTGATTATATAACCTATGAATATATATGAAGAATTTCTAATGTGTGTGTGTGTGTGTGTGTGTGTGTATATATATATATATATATATATATATATATATATATATATATATATATATATATATATATATATGTATTATGTATGTATGTATGTGCGTGCGTGGTGCGTGCGTGCGTGCGTGCGTGCGTGTGTGTGTGAAAAAATTTTTTTTATATTGATCTCACATTTCTATTTATAAATAGGAAGCATTAAGCTTTAGTTTGGGAAGACGTAGCTCAGTGGTTGAGGCTATGGGTTACTTTTTGGAAGCCCCTGTATTGCCAAGCTTTTACCTTTGGGCCCTTGAGCAAGACCCTTAAGCCTCCGTGCTCTAAGGGTGCTGTAACATGACTGACCGTGCACCTAACATCACTGGAATATGCTCAGAAAGAGATTCACTGTTCTGTAATGTACATATGAATTTAAATGAAAATGAGTAAAAACAGCATATTTAAATGATAATGAATTTCACTAACAGTTTTATTCAGTTTATTTATCCTATTCTCTGGGACGAGTGAAGCGAAGGCAGATGCAAATGCAGATTAGTTTATTTTTCGTGACAACCCACGAAACACAAGGAGCAAGAAACAAAACGAGGATGGCAAAGCAAGGCAGCAGCATGAACATGATGTGAATAATGTACAAAGATCTTGACAGCAGATGACAAAAGCGGGTGTGGCGCGGGACCTGACTTAAATCATTGTGCTTATTACATCAAAACGTGACTTATGATTCATATGACATGATTTAGTGATGTGCAGTGGCTGATGGAAACCTCAGTCTATTGTGCTGTTCTTATGCTGATATTATTTCTTGTGCTGATATTATGTATGTATGTATGCATGCATGTGTATATCTATGTATGTATGTGTGCATTTGTGTATGTATGTATGTATGTATGTATGTATGTATGTATGAATGTATGTGTGCATGTGTATATGTATGTGTGCATGTGTGTATGTATGTATGTATGTATGTATGTATGAATGTATGTGTGCATGTGTGTATGTATGTATGTATGTATGAATGTATGTGTGCATGTGTGTATGTATGTCTGTGTGTGTGTGTGTGTGTATGTGTGTGTGTGTGTGTGTGTGTGTGTATGTGTGTGTGTGTGTGTGTGTGTATATGTATGTATGGATTAATTATCCATCCAACTTTCTGTCTTTCCTTTTTGTCTGTCCCTCTGTCCGTCTACCCGTATTTCTATCTACCTACACTATACGGACAAAAGTATTGGGACACCTGACTTTTCCAGCCATAGGGTTCTTTCCCAAACTGTTACCACAAAGTTTAAGGCCCAAAGCTGTATTTTGTTTTTGGATGCAGTAGCATTACATTTTCCTTTCACTTGACACAAACTTGAAGAGTACAGTAAGAGTGTAGAGGAGGTGAAAAGAGTTTCTGATAGGGTGATGAACATGAAGCTGAAAGTTGAAGAGGTGATGATAAATGGCATCAGTGCTTATACACCTCAAGTGGGCTGTGAGGTGGAGGAGAAGTAAAAATTCTGAAGTAAGTTAAATGGAGTGGTGGAGAGTGAACCTAGGAATGAGCGATGGGCAGACTTTAATGGGCATGTAGGTGAAGGGAACAGAGGTGATGAGAGGTGATGGGTAGGTATGGCCTTAAGGAGAGGAATGTGGAAGGGCAGATGGTGGTAGATTTTCCTTAAAGGTGGTGAATACTTATTTTAAGAAGGAGGAGCGAAGGGTGACTGTAGTGTGAGATTCAGGGAAGAGGTCAGACAGGGGCTCGGTGGTGGTGAAGAGGTGCTGGATGATTGGGACACTACTGCAGATGTGATAAGGGAGACAGCTGGAAAAGGTACTTGGTGTGATATCTGGAAATAGAAAGGAAGACAAAGAGACGTGGTGGTGAAATGAGGAAGTGCAGGAAAGCATAAGGAGAGAGAGGTTGGCAAAACATAATTGGGATCGACAGAGTGATGAGAAAAGCAGGCATGAGTACAAGGAGATGCAGTACTGAGGAGCGACATAGGGTATATCGGATATATGGCTCTTATGGTCAGGTGCCATAAACGTTTGTCTGGCTGCTATTATTATAGAGCAGTTGCACTCTCCTTTGTGTAACAACGTACTGTTACAGAGAATAAAATGGATGTTATAGAGATGCAGAGAGCAAATGTATAACATCTGTAGACACAGATGTGTTAACGGCAAAATATGTCATGTATGAAGTCTAGTGATAATTGTGCGGTTTGGGGTCTTCTTCACTGGGAACACATCAGCAAAAATGGTAAATATTAAGGACATGAAAGAACTTGGCATTTATTAACATCATGCTTCTTTTTCTTGGTTGATTAAATACTTTAGCTGCTGTTCTGAAAACAAGGGATTCATCTAATACCACTGTTACTATAGTAGAAACCTAAATTGATCGACTCCTGATGATCTGGGGGTTTTCCCGTTATCATGGTCCAAACTGCGTACACTCCTGCAGATCAGTTTCTAGCGAGGATCTGATTTAGCAGTAATCAGATTAACTTGTACATGTAAATGGACTCAGTAAGAGGATTGTGTCAGTCTGTCTTCTTTGTTTAGGTCCTGATAGCCTCTAATCTACTCTGCGGTGTCGTCTCACAGCACCAGAAGTTCTGCCTCAGTGATGAGCAGGGAGTTGTGTATAAATCACTGCTGGCCTCAACCTGCTCCATGTTAAAGTCTGTTACAGAATAAACTATTATCTTAGTGATTGTAGCTGGTTTTACACTGGTGTCATTTACTGTACAGCTGTTACTTTTCACACTGTACAAGATGATGTAAATAAAAGAAATAAGCATATATATATATATATATATATATATATATATATATATATATATATATATATATATATGCTGAAGAGCCTTTGAATTTGCAAAATGCTAAATATCTGATTCTGATTTTAAAGAAATGTGGGGTTTTTTCCACACATTGTAACATCACTCTTTGGTGGTGATTTTAAATTGTGGGTTTTTAGCATGCAACAGCAGGAATATACATTATATGCACAAAAGTATGGGGACATCTGACTTTTTCAGCCATATGTGGTTCTTTTCCAAACAGCTACCACGTTTGAAGGCACACAATTGTATAGGACTGGATGTTAGCATTTCACATTCACTTGAACTAGGGTTAGGGTTAGGGTTGAAATGAATCTGGAATGACTGGAACTCTGGACCCATGTCAGAGAGACACCAGTCACGCCTCCCTCTAAAACTCAGCACTCTCGCTCAGCCTCTTCCTCCTACTAATCACCTACACCTGTCCTCCATTTACCTGTCCCCTTTATAAGATCCACTTCACTTACCGTCCGATCTACAGTTTACGACCATAGATCATCCGGACTACCTACCGATCTTACGACCGCCTGAGTTTCCCATGCTCCTAGCTACTCTTCGGGTTAAGCACTCAGTTAAGTTTATCGTTTCCTGCAGTTTCTTTTCTTACTCTCTTGTGTTTGCATATTTAAGATCAATAATCGACACCCTGTTTTACTCCCTGTTCTTGATGCCTGGTCTTTCCGTGACAACATGAATTATGGAGTTTGATGATGAAAGCAGAACCGGTTTATTTGCTGTCACCAGAGGATCTTCATCATGTAGCGTGATACAGCGAACGTTATATCAGTCTATTTAAGATCTCCGTAAACACAGTGTACAACTGCCTTTAATTAAAAAAATTCCTTATGTTCCCAGGACTTTGTTGTCTTCTGTGTTTGTCAGAGACTTGTCTGGCAGTAAGCATGTCATTTTGTATAAAAATATATATCTCAATTCAGTGCTAAAGGTGTCTTAATGCATCTTATTTTAAAAGGCTTCTTGGAATTTGTCTTTTTTTGCATCCAGAAATCAAGGAAAATGAGCACATACTTTATATCCTTTAATGATAAATGGTGCTCAATGGCATTTCTGTGCTTTCTGTAGCACTTTTTCTGTTGGGCTGTTTTCTGTTTGTCCGACCTCGTGTCGATATAGCGATTACGAAGACCCTACACCGTGGGTTAGATTACACTGTCAAATAATTTGCACCGAACTGAGATTTTATATATCGATATTGCCGAAAATGTCCACTTTATTGCATTTAGTGACTGCAGGCTTTTTCATTTAGTGCACTTGCTGCCATTGCTGAAACTCCCCTGATGCACAGTGCAGTCCAAAGCAAATAAGCGAAGTCTACACAAGGGGATTTTAAAGTGAGAACACTGGCGGCAGCCGTTTCCAGTCATTCCAGATTCATTCCAAATGAAACGTGTTGAAACAATAATTTCGAAGAGCTCTTCGAAACAGCAACCAATGATGCTAACTGATGGGAAAAGCAATGACAATGTCAACTGGTCATTTCTTTTAATTAAGAAATGTAGGTCAACTCATACAAACATTAAATTGTAAAGTAATAAACTAAGCACCAGCAGGAAAATTCTAAAGCAGTTTAAGCTTATATATGCAGTAATGATCGACACACTATACCACGTTACCCTTATGTAATCTAATGTTTCTATAATTGTACATTATTATACACCTTTTGCATGGATAATAATATTTCTAATCCTTGACCATTGTAATCAGAATAGAATAATAAAGGCTGAATAGGATTAAAATATAGATATCATATTGTTTTGTTCCTTTGGGATAGTGGGTGACCAAAAACGTGTACACGTGCGTACAAAAAGGCAAGACGTTATTTTCAGCAAAAGACAGTCTGTCGTGACATTGAATGAAAGAACGTAATGAACCGAAGGAGCTGACAAGTTAATACTGGAGAGTATTCACACACTGGAGAACGCATTGTCAACAGATGGCATTGTTTTATTCAACTGGCGAGGCTGTGTTAAATGAAACATGGCAATCAAATAAGCAGGTGGGCTTCCACATCACAGTAACAATCTGTGTATTACAAGCCAAGTCAAAGAAACGTTCAAAAAAAGGAACATTTCTCTTTTTTTTTCATTCCAACACATTCAGGCAGGATAATTGTTACACGTCGATGAAGCACAGAGTGTTTCAATAATCATTGTACAGGATCTTTTACAGAATGGAACAAACGACTGTAGAAGGCAATAAACCTTGAAACAACCATGTCAGAGTCTTTTGTCAAGTATCAGGAGGATCCTGTGGCAGATCATGATGCTGGTCTTTTTGAGGTTCATTGCTTGAGATCATTTCTGACAGGAGCTCTCTGTTGGGTTACGGTTTTCACTGTAGCTTTTGTGCAATGAGCGACAGCAGGAATTTCATTTCTCTGTCCAGTAGATTGAATGCATGTGTGTGTCTAGCTTTTGCCCTCTTTTGTTACTCCTACAGCATTCCTGCGCATTTCTGGTCAGCATTTTTTATGTTGCTGTCAGCTCTTTAACAGTTATGAACTTGCACCGGATTCTGCTTTTCTTTTATATCACTGTGATTAGAAAAAAACTAATCAGATAAGGGGGAAAGAAACAGACAAATTTAGCTAATTGCAAAATTCTGCCATAGGTGGCAAAAAACCTGAGAAAGCAGCTGAGAATTAAAAATCAAACCTAAGTGGGTAATATTTAAGAATCAGATATCAGCTGAGGTGTAAGCATCAGACAACACCAGCAATAGGGTAAAGAATCAGAGAGGTTTGAAATAGGGATAGAATTTACATGACTCTATGAAGGGTAAGATTTAGCAGACAAAAGGGTAAGAATCAGACGTAACTTACTAAAGGATATGGAAAAGGAATAACCAGTTGAAGTGTATTAATAGACTGAACTGATTAAAGGGGTTGGGATCAGACTGAACTAACTAAATGTTTTGGATCAGACAGAACTGGCAAATGGCTAAGAATCAGACATAACCATTTGAGTGAGAAAGAATCAAGCTGAAGTGTAAGAATCAGACAACCAGCTAAAGGAAAGAAATCAGACATAACCAATTAAAGGGTAGGGATCAGACATAGCCAGCTCATGGGTAGGAATCAGACATAACCAGCTAAAAGGAAATAACTAACCAGTTGAAAGATATGAATCAGACATCTGAAGGTGGGAATCAGAGATAACCAGATGAGCCGTTAGAATCAGACATAACCAGCTCAAAAATAAGAATCAGACATAAGCAGCTGAAGGGTAAAGATCAGACATAATGAGCTAAAAAAATAATAATCAGACATAAGCAGCTGAAGGGTAGAAATCAGACATAATCAGCTAAAAAAAAATAGGAATCAGACAAAGCAGCTGAAGGGTAGAAATCAGACATAATCAGCTAAAAAAAATAGGAATCAGGACATAATCAGCTAAAAAAATAAGAATCAGGCATAAGCAGCTGAAGAGTAGAAATCAGACATAATCAGCTGAAAAATAAGAATCAGACATAAGCAGCTGAAGGGTAGAAATCAGACATAATCAGCTGAAAAATAAGAATCAGACATGACCAGCTGAAGGGTATTAATAAGATATAACTGTCTGAAAGGTAAAAATCAGGAATTAGTGACTACAAGTTAACAAATCATGTATGAAGGTATAAAAAAATCAGGTTTAAAAATCAGATAATGAAATATGATTTATGAAAGACGTATTTAAGACATGGCTTAGGGGAAAATTGAAGATGTGGTGAAGTCTGGAAGGTTATGGGTTCTTGAGGAAGACTTTTAACCCTCAACTGTTGTATCCTGTGCCAATTTCAAGATGAATTGGACAAAAGCATCAGCCAAATAATAAAACCAGAGTTAAAACCGGACATAAAGGGTTCAGAGTAAAGATTTGGGTGAGAGTTGCAGGACTACTGTACTTCTGCACTGATCCCAGGCGATGAACCTGAAAAAAGCTAACATAATGAGCTTCCTCTGGCAACTGACAGAATGTTGTAGCAGGTCTTTTTCAGGTTCACTGAATGTGTTCAGTTCCTACAGTATCTACAGTATCTCTGGGGCAGATTTGTTCACATCTTTGTCCTGCAGCATGAATGTGACTGTGTCTAGCGTTTTCCTCTGCAAACAACCATGAAAGAGAATGTAAATGCTACAGAGATGTGTGTTATATTCTTTCTGAAGTCTACGCTCCTCTGTGTGCACCTGCGTCGCATCACATTTATTTAGTTCGTTCTTGTCTTTTGAGTGAGTGTGTGTGTGTGTGTGTGTGTGTGTGTGTGTGTGTGTGTGTGTGTGTGTGTGAGAGAGAGAGAGAGAGAGAGAGAGAGAGAGAGAGAGAGAGAGAGATGAGGTCTGAGTAAAGGCAAAATGACACCTTTCATCTATAATCAGTGCAGAGAGATGGAGAATTACAGAAAGTCAGAGAATGAAAGAAGTATAGATGAGTATAGAAAGCTAGAAACTGATGGAAGTGAATAGGGGATGAAAATTATGGAGAAAGAGTAGGAAAAAATTGAGGACATTATGATGGGGGAGTACAGTTATAGACAGAAAGAAAGAGGGAGGGTTCACTGGAGGAAGATGAGAGCAAATGAGAGCAAAAAAATTAAATCACAGCTGGATGGATGGATGGATGGATGGATGGATACACTTAGATGGATGGATAGATGCACACACTTGTATAGGATGTCTCTGGGTGTGGTAACATTACATTTTCCCTTCATTTGAACTAGGAAACTCAAACCTGTGCACAAAACCAGCTCCATGAATATATGATGGCTTATAGTGGAAGATCTTGAGTGGCCTGCTATAGAGCTCCGACCTCAACCATACTGGAATGAATCTTTTATCTTTGGTATGAATTAAAAGGCTGACTGCAGCCCAGGCCTCCTCATCTCACCTACATCAGTACCTGACTTTACTAATCCCCTTGTGCCTGAATGATCACAAACCTCCACAAGCACACTCCAAAATCTAGTGGAACATCTTCCGAGCAGTGTGGTGGATATAATAACAGCAAATGAGGAATGGGTCATCTTATGGTCAGGTGTCCACAAACATTTATCCATATAGTATAGACAGATAGAGAGTACAAAAGAGTGGGATAATCGCTGATGTAGATAATCTGCCGTCTGTGGGTCTTGTATAAATGTCCAGAAGAGAGAGGCCTGAGAGCATCATTAGGGAGTAATAACAGACCTCAGTGGTGTGTGTGCATGTGTGTGTGTGTGTGTGTGTGTGTGTGTGTGTAAGAGAGACTTTAATGAGATAATGGACCCAATGTGCAGATTTAATTGAGTGCCTCTGGTAGCACAATAGATAGATGCAGCAAATATTTTTCCTTTTTCAGTTGCTTTTCATCTGTGTTTTATGTGTGTG
>JBCEWE010000333.1:3205735-3405735 GCA_039877035.1 Silurus lanzhouensis
ATATATATATATATATGCGACTATTACTCTCTACTCAACTACATGTATCCTTCAATATATGTACTTTTTAATCCACTATTTTAATTGACACTTTGCAGTCAGTCAGCTTAAAATATTTAATTTGACTTTATCTAAAATTCCTTAATTTTTCTTCTACTTTGTGACATGATACTGTCATTTTATTGGTTAATCGAATATAACTTTTTAAAAGATTTCTCCACTACTCTGTCTTTTATTATCGACTTGTTTGATCTTTGTTTTATTCTGGCATGTTGAAGTGGTTGTTGTGTTGATCTTGGTTAATGTTGTGTTGATCTTGGTTAATGTTGTGTTAATCTTGGTTAATGTTGTGTTGATCTTGGTTAATGTTGTGTTGATCTTGGTTAATGTTGTGTTGATCTTGGTTAATGTTGTGTTGATCTTGGTTAATGCAGTGTTTAGGTGTACAAGTTCTAAATTTAGTTCCTAAAATATAGTGAGTCTAGTAGACTAATCGAAACGACTGCGACCATGACCATATGAATGAATAAATAAACACTGTAAAAGCATGGTACTGAACACTGTAAATAACATTAACGAATACCATAATGTTTTTGCCCCTGCAAGCTCGTATCTGGCGGCTTCTGTGCAATGCAAAAGGAGTTCAGCAGAATTCTTCTGTTCTCTGTGTGGGCAGGACAGCTTTCTTCTATTCACTGTATTCAGATTGAGCCAGTTAGTGGTCTTCTTTTTTTTATAGAAATGTGCTTCACTTGTCTCAAAACAAGCACTTCTTAGCTTTCACCCTCCCAGGTGGGGAGCTGTCATGTGATCCCAGAGACACAAATAGCAGCTGAAAATTGGCTATAACCGAACTGATAGAATAGACCAAAAGGATTAATTGAAAGGCTCAATAAATCGCGGAGCAAAGATTTTCTTTTTTGGCGAAAGCTCTAAATAATGAGAGTGTGTGGGCTGTAAATGTGATCAGTACTGGTGATTTGGTAAAACGCCAATCTGATGAATGACTCTCCCTCTCTCTCTCTTTCTCAGTGAACAAACACAAGCCCTGGATCGAGACATCATACCGTGGTGTGATCACTGAGAACACCGACGTGGTTCTACTCGACCCTCCTTTGGTGGCACTGGACAAGGACGCTCCTGTCCCTTATGCGGGTGAGACAGCATGTGCAGATATGTATGTGTGTGTATTTGTAAGGCAGACGTGACAGTATGGAGACACATCTAGTGTCAGATCAATTACTGCTCTCACTGTAAGATATCCACCAGAAACATGAACTGTTCCTGAGGCACTCGTATGAGGGAACTTTTCAGGTAGGATCTTTGTGATGCCGAGGGTTACTTCCTGTATCTTGATATGAATCCAGCTCACAGTGTCCAGCTGTCCCACTGCACACACACACACACACACACACACACACACACACACACACACACACACACACACACACACACACATGCTGAGCATTCAGCCAAAAATCTTTAGATTGCTGCCAAGCCAGTCTAACAAACAGTGTCTGTGTGTGTTTTTCCAGATAATAAAGCTTTTATCCTGCTTTTTTTAGGAACATTTAATGCTTTTTTTTTTTGTATGCATGTATTTTTTGCTTTTATTCCTCCACAACATGTGCTCAGCGTCATGAAAACTCAACCTCGCATTCTTGCCTTCTCACTGCCTTTCTTTCAGTGGTCCAGTTCATTAATCTTTAAGGAGATAAAACCTTCGAAACCAAGTTATTGTGATTTTTATCACGTCTCCTGGTGGCACACTTGGCACTGCTTTCTGACCTTAAATATTCACAGTGTTAGAAATTTAGCTCTTGGCAATGTGAGTAAGCTGAAAAAGAACAAAAAAAAGCAAACTACTCAGAATAGAGCTACAGTTCTTTTTTTATATATTATTTCAAATTCATAGCATTTAAGTGATGCAGAATCCAGTTTAAGCAGAGATAAAGCACAGAATCATCCCATTCGGGGTATACATTGTGTGCCCCATGGTCCCAGCGCTTCACTTCAGATTTCATATAGTTTTATTACAATTCTCAATTTCTCTTCTACTTGTCCTTGTAATAATTACTATAACAAGTACAAATGGAAAAGGATCCCCCAAACACCCCTTTGTCTTATGCTGTCTTTGTGGTTCCTTCTAAGTGGTAATGACATCATTTCCCAGCTCTGTACAGTCGATGTGCAAAGTGCAATAAGAAAAAAACAACAAAAAAAATTGATGCTACCACAAAAACTAATCTTTGATCAGAGCACCCAAAGCTTATAAAAATCTACTTTACAATCTTACATTGGTTCTGTTCTACTAGATATACAGCATATATAAAAAAAAACCTTCAAAATTTCATGCTCCATTTATTTAAATTTAAATTGCAATAAGCAACTATTAGGCAACAGCATGTGGCATTAGGGCCAAACTAGCCAGCGGACAATGGAGTTAATAATAAGTTAGGCGGGCAACGTTACTGAGAAGGAATTGAAACACCAATGGGAATTTTAAAATGAGGTTCATTAGTGAAACTGTCCTTATACAGCAGGCAAACTTTTAAAGCGGCAATGATATAAAAGTATTTGGGAAACTATAATTGGTAGTTTGTAATGCAGAAGACTAGAGACTAGTCCTTGTTCATACAAGTGCTAATAAAAAAATAAAATGCTATACCTCTGCAGAGAACCCATTAATGGACCTGAAGCTCCCTGTAGCATTATTTCTCTGATGAGTCCTTTTGGGTGCCATCTTGATTTTTTTAGTTCCTAACTCAGTTATTAGTGTACTAATGTATTAAGACTCTTAATCACAGCTTTCTTAAGGTCCTGCTACAGCATTTAAGTGGGGTTGGGGTCTGGACTTGTACTGGGCCTTTGCAACACCTTGATTTAGTTTTTTTTTTTTTATCCATTCTGTTGTAGATTTGCTGGTGTGTCCTGTTGCATGACCAGTTTTGGCCAAGCTTAGCCTTTTAAATCCTATATTTTTGTAAAAAAAAAAAAAAAGTAATGACATTGTATGTCGTGTTACTGAGCTGAGGTTATATTTACTTAATTTTACGACCTGTTAAGGAACACACACGCAAACATTAGATAGATAGATAGATAGATAGATAGATAGATAGATAGATAGATAGATAGATAGATAGATAGATAGATAGACAGTAACAACTCCTCAGCTGTAAAACTTAAATTTGGGTAAGGTTAAATTACATGTCACGTTATGACTACTGAAAGATGTTTCGCATTTGTTGTATGCTCATAACTCAACACGACTCTTGTGATGAAACTCGTGATCGCTTCAGTCTTGCGGTATACCTGCTGCATAAAAAAGTGTTATGTTAGTTTTTCCCCTTTCGAATAATTAATTAATGGAATTTTGCATAATAATTAAATGATATATGCTAAAAATTAATTAATTAACTTAGTTGTTTAGATAGTTTAGTTGTTGCAGACCTTATATATATATATATATATATACACAGTAAAACCCCGTTGTACGAGCATAATTCGTTCTTGAAAATTGCACGTAGGTCTATTTGCTCGTACGTGCGAACTAATTTTTCCCATAAGAATGAATGTAAATGCGATTTAATCCGTTCCTAGACCTCAGTCGATCGCCTTATTTCTACACTTAAAAACTATTTGTAGCCTATTTTAACATACAAATACACCGCAAATTACTGTAATGTAAACATAATTTAACACACCCATGTTGTAGTGGTTGATTGTGAGTGTGAGACGCACAACCTGCTCGTACTTTTCCACTATTTCCTTCTTGGTTTCAATGCTAATTCTATTTACTTTCTTTTTCCCAGACAATTTTCAAGATTTCTAGTGAAATAAATATGAAACACTAAAAAAAGTTACTTTTTTGCTGCACTGAACAACGAGAGCGACCGAGCGATACGTCATCAACTAAGCGACTGATGCTACCCTCAGAACCGGCAGCGTGGGTTTGCTCGTATCTCTGTTTGCTCGTACTATTAGTTGCTCGTACAATAAGGTTTTACTGTATATACAAACACACAGCACACAGATTCATAAAACCATAGTAAATAAAGAGGGTGTTATTTCTTTTTTATATGACTTTATACAGTAAATATTGCCTGAGGTTATTCCTCCTGGTCATGTTATAAAAAATAATATATATTACATAAACACATACACACATCCAGCCTATACAAAATTACTCACATGATGGATCTAGACTTGATTCTAATCCCAGAGATCAGTTGTCACTGATGGCACATTCCCACTTCCCCATGTCTAGTCTAATCTGAGTCGGCATAAATAAAAACAACAAGCAAAAATCAACAAATGTATCCAAGACAGTAAAAGAAATAGAGACCCAGCTAGTCCAGCTGAGCAGGAAACTTGTTTCACCACTGAGAAGCTTAATACAGCTGGGCTTAGATTTAAGGAAATGTCATGCCAGGCACTGAAGCAGGTGTATTGTTTTAAATCAAGGAATGTAGTGTAGAGCCTTTTGAGATCAGTAATGCAATGGTAGGAATTTGCCCAATGATTTGATCACTGAACCAATTTGATTTAGCATATAGGGAAAACAAGAGTGGGCCAAGATCTAGCCCTGGTGGATCTTTAGGAAAGCTGTGAGGTAATACATTTAGTAATAGGAGGACTGAGTTTTCGTCTGCTTTTTTTCTGAGATATATTTATAGTGTCTTCAAAAAAGACTGGTAGACATTCAGTAGGTCAGTTACTAAATTACTAAGCAACCCAAAGACATTTAAGGATGGATTTGAACTGTAATTATTATGAACAGTCTTCTACAATGGCTCAGGACCACAGGTTGTGTTTAAATGCCTATCACTGCACAATTTAACAATGATGGAGCTGTAATGAATGGGCATTCGGTGCCACCCACATGAGAATGGGTTCCCTTTTGAGTCTGGTTCCCCTCAAAGTTTCTTCCTTATGCCATCTCAGGGAGTTTTTCCTTGCCACAGTCACCACTGGCTCACTCATTAGGGATACGTTTACAATTACAAGGACTTAATTATACATTCTTTTATTACCACTTTATCTGTGGAAATCTGCTTTGAGACAATGTCCTTTGTTAAAATCGCTATACAAATAAAAATGAATTAGATTAAATGGAATCTTCAGTTGTGAGTTGTGAGTTTTTTTCACAGTAATACAAAATAGCTACTGGTCTGTGCATATCAGATTTAGTGCATATAAGGGTCAGATTCACGAGTAAAAGGTGTCTCCTAAGCAAGTCAGAAGGAGTCAGTGTATTTGATGGTAAAGCAGTGAACTTGATAGTGAAGCATTGGTCATAGAGGTTATGTAAAAATGTATTGTAGCAGAAAATAGTGCAGCTTAGCTACACTGCTCTTTAAGCAAGTTAGATTTTTAACACCCCCTTGCATACACACACACACACACACACACACACACACACACACACACACACACACACACACACACACACACACACACACACACACACACACACCCCTTAATAAGTTGTTCATTTAGACCAAGGAATGTAAGACAGCCAAGGGCTGCAAGATACTGGTATTATTTGCTTGTAGGTGAGAGGCCAGAGTGGGTCTGGTGATCTGAAAGAGCTGAGCAGAAAGGAGATGCAGCATTGTTGGCAGGCAATTTTTTAAAATAAAGAAGTCTTTGTTGGAAATAAGTGTACAGTAAAAGAAAAGAATGAAGGGTCCGGGGTTTAAAGTATCTTCTTAAGATAACTATGGTTGGGAGAGATGAGGTGAGGTGGTGAGTTTTTAAAAACCAGAGAAAAAGAAAAAAATTAAGTATTTATAAAGTGGAGTTACTGGGATCTTGGGATGTGGTTCTTTGTGAAGATCACGTGATGCTGCTGTCGTTGAGTCAGGTTGAAGGATCTGAGATTGTGGATATAGTTTGGTCAGTTTGGAGTCTGAAGTCTCAGAGCAAGACCAGAGGAGTACCGTTTTTTTGAAAAGAAGAAGCAGAGATCAATCGATCTTCTCATTCCAAAGGTTGCCTAGAGGACATGGTGGACAATAGACCCCAATGAGATGAAGTTTACAAGGTGTAGAGAATTGCATCAAACAAAGAGAGGTCAAATTCAGCAAAAGAGAAAAATAATAAAAATAAGCTAAAAAAAATTCATGAGGAAAGCTCTGTAGAGGGTGCAACAGGTGTAGCTATGTTCTCTTGGTTAATCAAAATCTCTGTGAGTGCCAGCACATGAAAGGATAAGCCAGCAGCTTAGGCAGTGATGTAGTCAGGTTTGAGAATAGCTTACTGCCACTACCCGAGGTCTTAAAGAACTTAGTGTTCCACAGCACCAAACCCACAATTGGATCAACTAGATGACATCACATCTGCATGTAGAGCACCATCTGAAAGGAGGGGAAGTAAGGACAGGCATGAAACATCAGCACATAGCTAGGAGATGGAAAAAATAAACAGTGTAAATAGGGAAGGAAGACAATACAAACCAGGAAAATGCTCTGTCACCCTTATCCATATTGTCCTTTCCAAGCTTTCAGAGGAAACACACAGACCAGGTTGGTCAAACTGGTGGATCTTTACCAGCAGTAACCACTGGCAGACAGGAAATTAATGCTTAATAGATTACAAATAATTTTAATAAACGATAGGTGTGACAAAAACTTTTATTTATCACTTGATTTGTAAGTAAGTGAACTTGCTGGCAACAAAGTCTGTTCAACCAGCTTGATGCTTTGATATCTGGTGTCGGTCACAGCAAGCCAGAAACTCACAATTCTCAGCACCGTCACTACTCGATCCGGGTCGGAAACACAGCTTTGTACTGCGCATGTGCAAAAACTCACATTTTGTGTTGCGCGTATGCGAAAGCTCACATTTTGTTTCGTTCATGTACGAAAACTCACATTTTGTTCCGCTTCCTGCCATTGGAAAACGTTTTAAGACAGTCTAGTAATTATGGATTCTTTTGCGTTTAATGCACAGCTTTAAGAATTTCTCTTAAAAGGAGAAATTCCTGACAATTCCACATATTACCGGAGTGAACGAATGAATTAAGGATAAAAGGAATGAATTAATTTATAAATTAATAAATTGAATGAGTAAATAAATAACTATCTTGTGTGTTTCTTTAATGTAGACATTTCTTAAAGTATGTTGAAATAACAATTAAGTACAACAAATCTTTAGAGAATTCTATATTAAATGTAAAAAAAACACAAAACACACAAAACTCTTATATACACATCTGTAATTTCAATCAATAAATTTTAATTGTGGCAATTTAATCAATTGCTCAATTGATTTTATATAATTTTTTAAAAGTGTATTTATATCAAGAGAATTACTAGTAAATAAAAATTATATAATTTATAACTCGTTTCTTTTCTGATATGCCTGGCATTTCTGTGTATGTTTACAAGTTTAATAATGATAAAAAAAAAACAACAATATTTTAAATACCTGAAAATGTCCTAAATTGTTTCAACATGCTTTAGACATGCACAGTACAAATCGTGTTTCTGGTATTCAAATATGGCTGCCAAAGACTACACTTCCCACATTAGCAGCACTCTCAATCATCTTGTTACTGACTGAAAACACACCTGGATGTAATCACACACACACACACACACACACACACACACACACACACACACACACACACTATAAAAGAGACTGTTTTACTGTGAAGTTTTTACTCAGCTCTTGTCTTTATACACCTGAAATTACCAAACATGACTTTTTGGATTGAGCTACTGTTTTTGATTCAATTCAATGCTTTGTGTTTAAGCCCAATGTTTCCAGTTTGTGGTGCATGTGGAACTATCTTGTTTTTGGGCATGGGTTTGAGTAATGAATTTGGATTTGGTTGCTTTGGATTCATTACAGTCTGTTTTATGTGCATTCATCTGTAGCATCTAGTAGCTGGTGAGACCAATCAGGATTTTTTTAGCCAGGTTCTCAATTAAGTTTAGCAAGTTAACTTCATTGTCTTATGTAAAAAAGCTGAAGTAATTAATTTGCTAATTTAATCGTCCTGCCTTAAGCTTCTACACCACTACCCTCTCCAACCATTTTGCTACAATGCTGGTAGCTGTGGTAACTTTAGGCTTGCACTGTTTGGCATACAGTATGAATTTGGACTTCTACAATAGGTCTGGAATAGCATGTAACTGGATAGACCTTTTGAAAAAAGTCTACCCATGCAGGAGCTGATTCTTCAGCAAAGGTTTTTAGAGTAAAAACAGAAAGACTATCTGGCCCATTTGCCTTTGTGGTGTCAAGACCTTTTGAAAATCGACCCGTCTACCACAAAGCCGAGACTCGGTGTCATCAATTATTGTAGCATCCAGAGTATCAGTGCAGTCATAAAAGTTAACATCAAACCTAGAACAAAAAAATCATTGAGCTCATTAGTCATAGTCTCCTCATGTACTGCATGCAGTGTTCTCCTTGTGGGTGTTAGTTTAGACCAGATTATTTTTTTTAACTGTTTTTAAATTTATTACTTTTGAGAGATTATTTCTATTATTTTCTTATCTTTTAAAGTACAGGGTTGTTTTGATGTAAAGCTGAATGTTTCTGGGTTTATTCACTCTTTAACCTCTTTAATGATGAGGCTTGTCCTTGCACCACTTGATTTTAATGTCTCTATAAATTGATTATACAGTACTTCCCAGATAGAGCAAATAAAACACACTTTCAAATTCCTAGTTTTTTAAAGACTGAAGTCTCACCAGCTTAATATCAGGCTTAATTGACTTTGAGTGATGGTTAGAGTATTTACAGGATTAAGTTGCACTTTGTTGGGATCAGAGTTTGCTAGTGGCTTTACCTTTGTGATGTATACCAATCAGGCATAACTTTATGGCTACCTGCCTAATATTGGTCCCCCTTTTGCTGCCAGAACAGTCCTGACCTGTCGAGCATTAACAGCATTAACTACATCAATTTGAGCTACAGGAGCTTGTCTGATGGATTGGACCACACGGACCAGCCTTCACTCTCCATGTGAATCAGTGATCTGTGGCCACCCATGACCCTGCTGCCGGTTCACCACTGTTCCTTCCTTAGACCACTTTTGATAGATACTGACCACTGCAGACCAGGAACAGCCCACAAGAGCTGCAGTTTTGGAGATGCCCTGACCCAGTCATCTAACCATCGCAGTTCGCTCTTGTCAAACTTGCTCAAATCCTTACACTTGCCAATTTCTCCTGCTTCTAACACGTCAGCTTTGAGGACAAAATGTTCACTTGCCCTTTAATATATCCCACTCACTAACAGGTGCCACAATAAAGAGAGAGTGTTTTTCACTCACCATGCCTGGTTGGTATATGTTCTTTAAACATTTGTCCAAAATATTGTTCTAGGTGTGACATATTGTCAAAACCTAGAAAGGACTCTTTAAGGGTGATGGTGTTTTATTTTACCTAAAAGAAACAGAGGAGCATTAGGGGTACACTGGAGTGAACATTGCATGCACCTCTGTATCACATGGCACATAGACAGCACACATGACCTTTACAGATCTTTTAATAGCATGTGCAAGCAATCACAAAGTGTGTTGAGGGTAACAGACGGGAGGAAGTCTCCATCACTGCCAGGATGCACAGATCCCACTATTCATACAGGGCCATTGACTTAATCTGTAGTTAATCTGCATATATTTTATTTAGTATTCAAAGGTTTTTATAGGATAATTTCTTAAATAGGGTGAATGGATGCCTTTCCTGCTCAACTGCCCTGTTGCAAACCTCCCCCTTACCCTATGTTCCAAATCCTGTTTGTCTCACTCTATGGGGAGGTGTGAGTTTAGTAGTAAAGGCATAAAACTTTAGGTCATGAGTTTGAATCCCAGCCACACCAAGCTGCCACTCCTGGGCCCCTGAGCAGGGGGCAACATGTGTTAATTCTTGCAGTTGTCTTGCAGCTTCCTGTTAAGACAATGTTGTTTAAAAAAAATGTAATAAGAGGGTCTAAATATTCAAAGATGACAAAAACAAACATTGCTAACAACTTACACAACACAACGCACCCCTGTCATAAATGATGGAATAATAGAATAATGCATGAGCTCAAAATGTTTAAATCCTGTGAAGAGTGAAGGAATCGCAGCATCTTTTATACATGGATATTCCTCATTTCAGGAACCAACCTAATGGACATAACTGGTTATAAATTTTATAATTCTTATATAAATCTGCTTTAAGGACACTTAACTCTAGAATTCCTGAAATGTTTTCCATATGTACTGGTTTCCAGTCTTTTTTTAAATCGCTGCATCAGCACATTTTTGGCTGTAGCTATATTTCATTCTACAGATGATTTCATTTGCAGGTGTATGTGGAGCAAAAAGGGCACTTGCATTTTAGCTAGTCTGCTTAATTTCCAGGTGAAAGGAAATTTGTCGGTGTTAAAATTCACCAGCACATCACATATCCTACTTTCTAAGAGAACAGCCATAAGCTAACATCTGTCCACGTTTGGCCCTGAAGCCAGACTCCGAACACCACGCAACTAAGGTAACGTTCTCAAAGAAATCCTGCCCAGCTAATTACTTAAGCAATTAGCTTAATTAGCCACAAGCTGAGACGGTTGGGAGAACAGTTGCTAATGAGCAGTTAAAAGGAGCAAGGAACGCTCCACCCCTGCAACTGGGCAGTTTTACAGTAGACAGAAACTGCAACTAGATACTAATTTGGATGCCTACAGCAAAGATTTTGACTTTTTGCTTGCTAAAAGGATGAAACCAAATTACAAAAAAAGGTAATAAATGCAAATATGAAATGCCAGGTTTTGGTCAGTTTGGAGAAAAAAATCTTTTAGACCGTGACTGAATTTTGAATGCAAGTCGCTTCTATTCTTTATCATTTTCTCTGAAGAGAAACTAAGTGTGTATCTGTGATAGAAAGAAAAAGTCAGACTCTGCATGTAAATAGTCTAATTTCATTAAATATTATTATTATTATTTTTTTTTTAATGCAGCGTGTCATCGAAAGAAAAAGAAAACATTTGCTATATTTTTTTGAGTTTGTAGTTAGATGATAAATGTTTGACTCTATGACTCCAGTCACATTTTATTGTGCATTGTGCACTTTTTTCTATGTACGAGGTTTCTGAGGTCCCCCCATCAGGAGAGATGCACATTACTAGATAAGAGTAGAAACAGAAATGGTAGAAAAGATGTAATGTAAAGTATATGAACCATAAAA
This sequence comes from Silurus lanzhouensis, assembly GCA_039877035.1. Classification (NCBI taxonomy): domain Eukaryota; kingdom Metazoa; phylum Chordata; class Actinopteri; order Siluriformes; family Siluridae; genus Silurus; species Silurus lanzhouensis. The sequence goes on from JBCEWE010000333.1 coordinate 3,216,922, forward strand.
TGGTAATATGGCCATAAGCAACAGAAATGCTACATTGAAATGGTAGCTCAGTGTTTAAGATGTTGGATTTTGGAAGGTTATGAGTTTAAATCCCAGCACCATCGACCTGCCATTGCTGGGCCCCTAAGCAACGCTCTTAACCCTCATCTGCTAAATTGCATAAATGAGGTAATTAGTAGTCAGTAAGTTGTTCCTGATAAGAGCGTCTGCCAAATGCGGAAAATAATTATTCAATTGTGATGCAACAAATGACAAGCTTTCTTCTTCTTCACTCAGAATTTTACATTTGAACTACAAATATCCAAAAGCTCCTAATCTAAAGAAATTAGATTGTGTCGTTGTACTGGGCTCCAGGATGACTAGTTTAAAATGATAGTCAGGGACTGTGAAATGAAGGCTACAAGGGAGCCAATTATCACAAATTCTTCGCAGTGTGTGGCCTGTTTCTCAGTGCTGGCGTACTCGTCTTACTTTGCGTCTCTTTGTTTTGTGCATTATGTTTGGCTTATATGGTGTCCATCACTACCTTTTTATTAGTCTTCTGCCTAATGTCTGGATGGCACCTGTTCTGAATTTAGCCCTCAATTATTTTGTAATGTATTTGTCTCCTGTTGTGTTATTTTCATTGCACTATCCAAGTGTGAATGTCTCTCTTATGAGTCCTGCTTTAGTTTCCTGTATCCATTGCGCTTAGTTCCTTAATGTACGCCCTGGTTTTTGAAACTCACTTGTTTCCCATTTTCATGATTATGAATTTATTGCTCTGTTTATCTTTTGACCTCTGCTATTGACCCTGATTATGATGCTTCGAATAACCCAAAATTAATCACATTGAGGTTTTGCACTCGCGTTCTGCTTCGATATGTGCCATGACGACCGAGTTCGGCTGGTGTGTAAGTGTGTATCCAGCTCCTGCTTCTAGTACCATGTAATGTATGTAATGTGTCTCAGGTGGAAATTATAATTCTTTAAAACTCTTTTCTTATGTGAGGGAGTTTTTAGATAGAATACACTAGTGTAGGCCCAGTAACATTTGCAATTCCTTTTTGTGTAGGTGAGAGCATAGTGCTGCTTTGCTGTGTGTAGATATTTGAGCCTGTGTTTTATTTCTAGGGATTTAAGACTTTTTTTTATTTATTGTTTTTTTGTAGTTCTTGGTTCAGCATTTTTTTTTCTAGAAAATTCCTAGAGGTCGTATATTAGGCAACTCGGGGGTTAATGGTTGATCATATGGAAAAGTAAATATTGTGTAGACAACATTGTCATCTCAAGTTTTACTCCTCTTTTTTCTCTTTAATTATTGGTTCAAAATTAGCTTTCTTTGTAGGCCTTTTTTTTTTTTTTTTTTTTTTTTTTTTAACAGTATGTAAGATATGAGATTATTGTGCAGATTATATGGTGAGAAATGCAATTTCTAATACCGGAGGGAATTTTAATACATGTGGTGCGCTAACAAGGAAAGGAGGGAGTGCTGAGTGAAGATTGTACTCTTAGGCGCTCGTGGGAGCACCGAGTGCTTGGGTCAGTGAGTGCAGGCAGTCGAGTCAAGTCTCTCGAGTAGGCTTCCTCGAGGGAAATTTGTTGGCTGAGAGGAAGAACGATTTGTTAATGATGTGCTTTGAGATAGCACTCGTCGCCTTCTTCGTTGGTGCACGGCTCTTTCGTGATTGAGCCCCCCGCTTCCCCACACTTCCCCTGCACTGATTAATCACACCTAATTCGAGGGCACCCCTGGCACATGTGTATTTAAAGCTTTCAAGGGCACTGTGATGGCTGATGGTTGGTCATGGTCTTTTGATTGGCTGTAGTTGGTTGTGAGTCATGATTCTCTTGTAGTTGGTTAATGGCAGGTCGTGATGATCTTATGGCAGTTGAAGCGAATTGCTCGCTATAATGACATGTACGTTAATATAATACCGTGTGCAAGATTATACCATATGCAATTCCATACCATGTGCAATATCACAGCATGTTCATATTACATACAATATGTTCTCTAGAACCTTCTGTATTTATGAATACATTTTGTCTATATATATATATATATATATATATATATATATATATATATATATATATATATAGAATGTTTCATTCATTTTTTTGATTCTTTTAAATTTCTTTTTGTTTCTTCTACTCTGAAGCAGTCTCTGGCAGAAGAATTTTCTTCTAGATTAATAAAGTTCTGTCTTATCTTATATGTCTGCTGTAGGAAGTTAAATGCTGGTCATGGAGATCCTAGGATAGCTGTATCTGATGGCGGACCAATGATTCTTAAATTTGTTGGTTGCCGTGATCCTGATCTACCACATGATGAAGGCTGCTAAGGGTCATAGTTGTTCAAGGATTGGCGGTGATGCTGATCTGATAGATATATGATCATTCCATTGCCTGCCTGTGAGGACCATTATAAATACCAGTGTAGCACCAGAAGGGTTTTATTAACAGAGAGGAAAGAGAATAGAGAGGCGAGCAGTGGTATACTTTCTTTCTGTGAGTGGGCGGTAGTCAGAATGCCTGAGGTGCCCTTTGTGCTCTTGCATAGCTGCCCTGTCCAGTGGCAGGTGGTAGCTCAGTGGTGAGCTGGAAGACAACCTTCTTTGAGGGAATCATTAAAGGCTGCTACTTGCTTGGAATGCAGCATTAATCTTTTACTAGCTTTCTTTTTTCCCCAGTCTTTTATGCTCCTCTTGATGAGGTACCAGCATGGGAGCCTTTATGTGCTTGGGCCCTCCTGCCCTGGTGTAACACATATTCATTTGTTTTGGCATCTGGTCATTAAACAGCCTGTAAGTGCAAAACAATTGAACAAATCCAAAAACACAACAGCAAGTCTGGAGACGTGAAGGCAAATCAGAAAATGTAACAGTAACACTGAGCTCGACGAAGAATTATTTATTAAACATCCAATGCTTGTTTCTGATTGGACAATTTGTATGTCTCTCAGAAGTAAAAAAATGCCACTTTTTCAATCTGTTCTTTAGTTTGCTTGGTGAAAACATTTAATGCAGTGGCGTGTTATACTGTGGAGGCTGAATAAACTGGCTTCCTTTAGGCGGCTTTCCATCATTTATTTTTTGTATTAAAGCTGTGCAAAACTAACAGCATATCTAAAATAGCTTCATATGAATGCTCTTGATAAATCTAAAAGCATTAGTGGATTCATTTAGATTTTTATATTCTTTTACTATAAACATCCTCCAGCTCTCCATTTTCTACCATCTGATGCATTCACGGCATTTGGCTGACACCCTTTTCCATTTGTATTTATCTTATTGAGACAAATGAGCAGCGATGGGGTTAAGGGCCTTGCTCAGGGGCCCAGCAGTGACAGATTGGTGTGGTTGTGATTTGAACTCATGAGCTTCAGATCCAAAGTACAATACCTTCACCACTAAGCTACCACCTCTCCCTGATGCTTGTTAGCCAGTCTGTAAAAACAATGTGAAATTCAGTTTTTCAAACTTATTTGGTTTTGTTATATTTTGGGTTTTGAAATTGTTTTTAGTTATAACACTGTGTTTTTTAGCTTTTTAAATTTTGACATTGTGGTTGTAGTTACCGTATTGCGTTTTCAGGTTTTCTGTCATGTTTTAAGTTTTTGACATTAAGGTTTTTCGTTTTGCTGTTGTTATTGGCTTTGTCATTGTTTTTACGGTTTTGAAAGAACTTCTGGTGCATCATCCTGCTTTGCTGTTGTGCTTTTGTTTTAGTAAAGATTTTTTTGTTGTTGTTATTGGCATAAATTTAGTCTTTAACGTAATCAATGTTGCTTTAATAAAAAAAAAAAAAATAATAAAAAAAAATAAATAAATAAAAAAGAGAACATGCAGTTATGTCCAACTGCATTATTTTTACATTTTGAAGCTTTTTCTGGTCCTGTATTTCAGTGTTATAGCTGTTAATCTACAACTAAACATAAATGATTAGAATACCAGTAAATAAACTGGATTATGAAGGACTTGGTGTTTTTGCTTCAAAAATAATGAATCAAAGCGAGAAACAGCTTATCTTTAGGTTATGTTCAGTTCTTGATCAAGCAAATTAGTCTTCATTTATAGTTGTGTGTGTGTGTGTGTGTGTGTGTGTGTGTGTGTGTGTGTGTGTGTGTGTGTGTGTGTATGCATGCATATAATCTCTTGTGTTTTATTGTAGCTTTCGAAATGTGTAGAAAATGGTACAAATATGACCAAGAGTCTCTATTTGAATGCTAAGGTTGTCTTTGGAGATTCATTAGCTACGGATATACTGAGATCAAAGTAAAATCCATATAAAGATACACACCCAGTATTAGTACATCTTATTTTCTTTTTCCGGTGCTATTAAAGCTAGAGAGTTTAGAGTTATTCTTTAAAAAAAAAAAAAAAGAAAAGAAATTCAAAATTCAGACTGAATTCATTAAACAATAATTAGCACATTTTTGGGAAAGCAGTCCCGCTTCACTATCATTTTTTTCTCTTACTCTTATTAATTGGATGCCACTGGCATTCCGTTTCCTTATTTTTTTTTTTAGTCCCAGTTCATATTTCGCCAGAATTTCCATAGTTGATTAACAGTGTGGTAGGTGTATGTGTTGGGGGCTGGTGGTAGTGGTGAGAAGATTGATGAATTTCTGTTTGGATCCCATTACACCGATGCACAGATGCGCATAAAATTGCACAGAAACACGTGCACCCTAAGATGCTGACCAAAGACCCTATAGCATATTAGTGTAATTTGCTAACTTGGTCTCTGGAGGCTTTTCGCGGTAATAAGATGTGCATTCAAGTGCTTCTAGCTAATATGAGATCATTTCCCTACTTGTACACCAACAGATGAACTGACAAGAATGCATGAGTTCCCTTGAGCAACAGAAGGGAAAGCGATGATGAAATCAAGGGAAGGGATTGGTAGTTCGACTTAAATTATGGCTGTTGTGCTGGTAAAGTGGCAATATGAAAAATTGCCTGTCATGGAATGTAAAAAAGGGAGAACATGATCTGCTCAATTGTGATCAATACTTAAGGGTTTTTAGAGGATTTGATTACGGATTTTCTTTTTATTTGTTCAGCATAAAAATAGCATTACATTTTACTTTTCACTTGAAATGACCTGTTCCAACATGGCAGTAAACCTGTGCACAAAGCCAGCTCCATGAAGATATGCTTTACATGGGTTGGGATGGAAGATCTTGAGTGGCCTGCTATGGAGCTCTGACCTCAACCCTATTAAACACCTTTGGGATGAAATGGAACGCTGACTGCACCCCAGGCCTCCTCACCCTACATCACCCTTGTGGCTGAATGAGCACAAATCTCCACACACACACACGCACTCAAATATGGTGGAACATCCTCCCAAAAGAATGAAGGTTATTATAACAGCACATGGGGACTATATACGGAATGCCATATTTGAAAAAACACATACAATTTTGTATGTTTAATAATTTGTACTGTATATTATTGTCATTGTAGGTCCCCTGGTGGTCTAGTGGTTAAGATGCAGCGCTCTCACCGCTGCGACCCGGGTTCGATCTCCGGTCAGGGAACCATCCCCAGCCACTCTCAGTGCCGGTCCCAAGCCCGGATAAATTGGGGAGGGTTGTGTTAGGAAGGGCATCCAGCGTAAAACATGTGCCAAATCAAACGTGCGGAGGATCCGCTGTGGCGACCCCTAACGGGAGAAGCCGAAATAAAGTTTTATATAATTGTCATTGTAGTAGATTTATAGTCTTGAACTATAATGTAATTTATAAATAGACATGCACACACACACCCAGACTGTACAAAAATGACACTAAGCACTTATTATACAACAGGCACTTGCAACATGACATAAAATTAATTGTTTTTTCTCGATCAATTGTGACCCAGAGCTCCAGACTCACCACTTTCAAAACAATTAACGCAACTATTTAAACACGTACTCGTTCCAAATAGATAGGACTTTTATAATAGGATTTTCTAGTCAATTTCATATAAATGAAAACTATAAAAAGGGTATAAAAGAAAAGAATAAGGACATGCCTGTAAAGATGCGGAATTCTGTCTGTCTGTCCTATACTAATACTATACTACTGTATGTGGACAAATGTTTTGGGACACCTGACCTTTATGTGGTATACATATGCATATGTAGTTCTTCTCTAAACTGTTACCACAAAGGAGGCACAATTGTATAGGATGTCTTAGAGTGCGGTATAATAAAACTTGTAAACCCAAACCTGTTCCCGCATAGCAAGGTCCCTGTGTACAAAGCCACCTCCATGAAGATATGGTTTACATGGTTTGGAGAAGAAGATCTTGAGTGACCTTCTTTAGAGCTCTGATCTCAATCCTACTAAACACCTTCGGGATGAATTGTGAATACTGACTGCACCCCAGGCCTCCTCACGTCACCTACATCAGTACCTGACTTTGCTAACACTATTGTGGCTGATCAAAAATCTAGTGGAACATCTTCCCAGAAGAGAGCAGGAAATTCATAGAGCTTATTAGGACAAAATCCAGAATGTGATCCTCAAAAAGCACATAGCAAACTTATAACCAGGTGTCCTGGTCATCTATTTATCTAATCTAGTGTGTGTGTGTGTGTGTGTGTGTGTGTGTGTGTGTGTGTGTGTGTGTGTGTGTGTGTGTGTGTGTGAGAATATGTACATGTATATCTAAGTTGTAAAAGCAACAGCAAAAACACTTGTAGTATTGATGATAGTATTAATTTTTTAATAAAATGCATTATTAGTTTGGAGAAATGTCAAATCAATTAAGAAAACTTCAACTACAGACAAAAATGTAGATACCGTAATTTCCGGACTATTAAGCCGCACCCACTGAATTTTACGAAAATATTTTTATTTTTAACATAAATAAGCTGCACCTGTCTATAAGCCACAGGTGTCTACACTAATGTACTTTACACAGGCTTTAACGAAAGACACGTTACACACGGTGTAACGGGTGAAATATGTTGCGCTTTCTTTAGGAGCATAGCGGTATTTTGGGAATAGCATGCCAGAAGCGAGCTTTCCCTTCACCCAGACTCAACGCGTTACAACGGCTTGTATCTAAACAGTAGCCGACCCAGAAAGTCTTTGTTCAGTCTTCCTCCTTCCTTTCACAACTATTTCTCTCTGGAGTTTATCTTTTGCCATCGTCGTGCGTTTAAAAATCACCCGATGAAAGTTTTTTCTCCCGATGCCGTGCAGCTCACAACACAGGTGAAGTGGGTTTTTTTTTTTTTTTGGTTGTTTTTTTTCGTTCGAAAATTATATTGTTCTAATGTTAAAGGGTTCCGTTTTTTGGCTTGAAGTTTGTGAAACCGGGAAAAACCCAGAAAAAAATTCATAAATTAGCTGCTTCGTTGTCTACGCCGCGGGGTTCAAAATGTGGGAAAAAAGTAGCGGCTTATAGTTCGAAAAATACGGTAATTTCAAAGCTTACATGTGAGTTTTCAATGCATTTAGCCTCTGTGTAAGCTTATGTTTATGGTTACATGATATGTTTATATGTAAAATTATATGTGAAATGCAAATCAGGTCTGATGCAAATCAGAATAACTTGTAATGGAGTCAATGATTTCAGGGACAGGTGTTGCATTACTTTTGAAAAAACGGATAAAGAGGTACTTAGCCTCCAGGTAATTCAGGCATAAATTGTATATGTATGAGCAAATGATTGCTTAAAAAGCTGTAAGTGTTTTTCATTGTGGCATGATTTCTGGTGCCAGGGTGTCTGTTAAGAAATGTAACAATGCCAGGTCTTTCCAGACACGGCATCTAGGAAAGTCAGGGCTTTGGATAATAGCGGCTCATTAATGGAGGAGATGAAAAGGAGCTGAAATCAATTGTGTGACTCAAAAGACTGTAGTTAATCAGCTGGCAGATGGGGCACTTGAGGTTAATGTGTCATTATTCAGGTTTCTGAGTGGTGCAACAGTCTATGGTTCTCTCTATTGTTGGGGAATCATGGCTTTGAATCTCGCCAGTCCCACAGGCGTGTATGGAAAAAGAGTCCAAGAGAGCATAATAGAGAGCATAATTGGCTCTCTGTTAGCATTTTAGTCCGAGAAATGCTAGCCATGTCATTTTGCATACATAAAATAGGTCAGTTCTCCTCCACACATGTTTAGCTACCCTATGAGGTAGCATGAGCTACAGACTAAAATAGGGTCATGGCTCTCAGTGGAATCATGTGAGAGATCACTTTCCTAGGGCAGTTATCCGGTGGGAATCTGCTACCCGATTCGAAAGAGAAATAACACAAAAACATTAGCCATTTATGTTGACCTCAGGATTTTGCATTACTACCAAGTAGGACTGTAACACAATTCAAATTGTATGTTCATATCTGTATTGCAATTCAAACCACAAATGGATGTATCCGTAACCTGGATTTTAAAAGAAAAAAATATACAAATCAGATATGAGCCATACCACTGTGTTCCTAGAAACCATGGAAAGAATTTATAGTAAGAAAAGCCAGCATTGTCTGCAAATTCTGGCACAGATCCTCAGCCTTAGCTACATGACTCCAGTTTATAAATTGGCCTCACTTTCTCAGTTATTATCCTTGCACCTGAACGCTGTATTTTTAAAGATTTGATTCAGTTTTATTCCCAAAGATCTCTATGCAAGTTAATTTTAACTAAGTAGAAGTAAATGAATTCTGGAAAGGTATCAGACAATGCTGCATGTACATGTTAATGAACATAGATGCAAGGTTTAAATGAATCTAACCACTTGCTCATTCCATCATGTAGGAAAGAAACGAAAAACAAAAAAACCTCCTGCTTGGCCAAACCCAAAGTTACCTCCCAAAAATATCCCAGACCCAATTCACACATTTAGACTCAACCAGATGCCCTGTGAACCTTCCTGGCAAGCTTTTTGAAGAAACAAAAAAAAATAATGCCACCCTGATATTTGCCTCTGCTATCTGTATAGTCTATGATGTATCTCAATTACAAAGTTGTCAGCGTTCGGTTTACATCAATGCTTGTGTGAATGTATGATACTAGAGATTAATAGTCCATCTGTAAAATATTTCACTACAATGAACAATATGTTAAGGTTTTCAAGGCATCCTATTTTATAGCCGCAAAGTAGTCAAAGGGACTGGGTTTGTAATCTAGATTTATAACCCTCCTAGCTGTCAATGACTATGAAATCCAAGACAAGTGCAAAGCCAGGACTAGCAAGATCAAGTCAAGTCTTATTAGGTTGAGGTTGAGTCAAGATCAAATGAGAGCAAGACCTGGTCATGATTGAGACAGAAAACCATCATATTTTCTATCAAGGACAAATCTTTAAATGCTTTAGTTGTGAATTGCAAATCATGGCTGTTACTTACTTTCAAAGGTTGTGCATGCAAAAAAAAAACGATATCACACTCTCTCTCTCTCTCTCTCATTCTCTCTCGCTCTCTCTCTATCTCTTTCTCTCTCTCGAGACCGGTAACGTAGTGAGCAGGACCAATGTGCAAGACAGAGAAGCGTCCAAATACAAAATCCAGTCAGTCTGAAACAAGCCTGAGCCAATACAGAAAATGCCTAGAGAAACCTCGTTCACTAACCTTGAGGGGATTCACTGCGTGCTATTAATGAATCGTCATAATTAAGCTTTTGCTATGAATCTTGTAGCGTTCAAAGCCTTCTACTAAACATTCTATCACCATTTTTTCACAGCCTCATTTGGCATTGAAAAACGACATTAAATCTAAATATAGCAGTGTGTGTCCACTTGGCCATTTAGAGCACTTGCCTCTTGGCTGCCACTCACACTAAATGCACCACTCAAAAAAGCTTGACTCCAGGGTTATTGCGAACAGAGTCGAGCTGTGTGAATGACTGCTTTTTTATTCCTCTTTTTCGCCCTCCTTTATTGATTCCCAAAAGTGCCTTTATTCGCATGGCACTTAAGGGCCTGTCGCCTGCTGTCTGCGGGATTGCCTTTTAGACGCTGACACTCACTGAGTGAGGGATAAAAAGAGAGCAGGAAAGAAAGAGATCATTGGTAATATAAGTTGGAAGTGAGCGCTATAAAGCCTGGGGGAACTAAACTGCACAGTGTGCACTCTCAGTGACCTCTCCTCGAACGCAGAACACAGCGAGAGATCGAGAGAGAAGTAGAAAGACAGGTGAGTCTCCTTTATGTCAGACCGAAAAAAAACCAAAAAAAACCAAAACACGACTCTCAATTCATCTCGGAATGTGTTGTCAACACGATCTTTTTGGTTTGTTTAGCATTAATGAGACATGACGGCTCCGTTCTCCCAGCCTCTCACTGAAATACCTGTGCATGAGGAAGAGATGAAAGGCCAGTTAAAGAGCGTTTGATCAAATGAGACAGATAATTACATTCCCAAAGAATTAGAACAAAATGAAACGAAGTCACATTAGGATTTTGACGTTTAAATGTTTAACTGGATGTGCTTTAATTAGGATTATGGGACCTTGATGTGTTCATTATGAAATATTAAGGCGAGTTTTCATGCTTCATTTATCACCTACGCCTCCCACCAAACGTTCTGTATGAACTCCGAAGTTTAACAGATTATACCTATTCACACAACGACCGAGCCGCAAAAAATGGACCGATGTGTAAAACAAAATTATGAAAATGACACTTTTGGACACCTTAATGGTTCTCCTCAACATTGTACTTGAAGCAGGATGCCATTCAATAATGTACATTTGATCTGCCTTTATTTCAGTATTTTATTCGCTGCCTGAACCCACCATTAACATGCTGCAAAAAGACAACAAAGTTATAAAGAAAATGTATGATTTGGTGAGTTAAGGTGTAGTTAGTGTCTTTGTACTTTTACTGAGTTTGAAAGCTGGACTTATGGAGTCAAGCCGATCACTTGTCGGTGAATTCAAGTTTAAATTCCAAGTTTATTGCGGATTGCAGACTTTCCTTTTTTAGTACATATACAAAAAATATGTATTAAAAAAAAAATAATATAAAAATAAATATATACATAAAACATTTTATATATATATATATATATATATATATATATATATATATATATATATATATATATATATATATATAACATTGACAACTTGCCTAATATTGTGTTGGACCCCCTTCTGTTGTCAGTCTTGACCCATCGAGCATTAACAGCATTAACTTCTTCAGCAGTTTGAGCTACAGGAGCTCGTCTGTTGGATCAGACTACACGGGCCAGCCTTCACTTCCCACATGTATCAATGAGCCTCAGCCACACATGACCCTGTCGCCGGTTCACCACTGTTCCTTCTTTTGATCGATACTGAGCACTGCAGACAGGCAGTTTTTGAGATGCTTTGACTCAGTCGTCTATCCATAGCAATTTGGCCCTCGTCAAAATCACTCAAATCCTTACACTTGTTCATTTTTCCTTCTTTTAACACGTCAAATTTGAGGACAAAATGTTCACTTGCCCTGTAATATATCCCCCCACTAAAAAGTGTCATGATGAAGAGAGGATCAGTCTTATTCACTCACTGCTCATAATGCTATAATATCATAATGTTATGCCTAAACTGTGTCAAATTAGAATGCAGCAATGCAATGAACTCATTTTTGTTCATTTTAATTTTAAATGCTAAAAAAAGATAAAAAAAAAAATCAACTATACACGAGTTTGTTAGTGTACGAGTGTGTATAACATGGGATCATTACAAAATGTCTATGGGTTACGAATGTAACCCTAGTTCCCTGAGGAAACGAGATGCTTTGGAAAGCGTTAAGACGCAGCTCGAAGTTCCAGAATGGGGAACCCCAGTGTTCGCTTAGTCAGCAAACCATCAGTATCTTGTTTGTTTGCTTGAGAAGTGACACTTGTGCTAGTATTCATATTTATTTTTTAAGTTGTAACACAAAGGAACATTTAAAATGAACTTCCCAAAGGAAAACGGTTTACTATTGTTTTAATGGCCTAAAATATAATCTCCAAACTCTGTATCTCTATCCATATTACAACCAACAGTGGATGTGGCCAAAATCTTTTGTTGGTTTTTTTTCACTTACTTTAATTTTTTTATGTGGTTGTGTAGTTTTGCACTTTTAAGTCTCTAAAAGATGCATTGTGATCTGGTTTACAAAAGAAAAAAGTTTGTCTTCAAATCATCTCTTTTTGTATTAGTTTGAGAAAATATCATTTTTTTCAAAGTTCATTCTTTTTCATCTGTTCAAAAATACTTTGCAGACTGCTAGCCAATATAATGACAAGTATAACAATAAAAACGTTATAACGAATTGTAATTCTTTCTCAGTCATGATGAAGAAAAGTAAATGAATCGTCAGAGCTTTTAGAGAATTTTGATTGGCTTATGAATTGATCTTTTTAAAGCACAAAACTGGTTAAGGCATTTGTTTTGCAGCAGCAGCCGAATCTTTGTCTCACACACACACACACACACACACACACACACACACACACACACACACACACACAAAGTACATCTTCCTATTTGCAGACATGCATCCATTCAAAAAAGACTCCGTCTGTAGTTCAGGTTTCATTATGAAGATACAATTCAATGTCTGTGGGTGGTTCTCTGTGTGTGTGTGTGTGTGTGTGTGTGTGTGTGTGTGTGTGTGTGTGTGTGTGTGTGTGTGTGTGTGTGTGTGCGCGTGTGTGTGTGTGTGCACAAGTTTCTTGTTAACGAGAGACACGAATTAGCATTTGTCTATTGATTTGTGTTGTGAAACATCTCTGGCTTTTTAATGAGGTCTGGAAAACAAAGACCATTACAGTGTGTGTGTGTTAATTTGTAGAAAAACCCCATCCCAGTCCTGTTGTACTCATACAATGATGAACATCATCCACATGCAACGCCTGCAATAGCAAATGAAGGAATGCAGCTGGAGGGAAGGAAAAATAGAGTCAGGCTGCTCATGGGTGTGTGTGTGTGTCCCTGGTGGGGGAAAAAAGATTTACAGATATAAGGTGTTCCTTCTTAATAGGAATTGACCTGATGATTACTAGTCCACAATTTCCAAGCAGGATCGAATGGTTTTCTGGCCCATAAGGAATTTGCTCTGCTTCAGACCTGAATGTATTTTGTGTATCGCTAATTTTGTTGCTGCTAACGTAATATGTATAGAATAAAACAAAGTGCTGCTATAGAAAAAAAAAGATGTTGATTGAGTAATTTAATGTTGCTTGATGCAAATCAGAGTTTGGTTTACCTTCAGTTCGGTTTAATTTAATTCAATTAATTTTTTGTGTAATGCTTTTAACAGTGGACATTGTCTCAAAGCAGCTTTACAGAGATAGTGGTTATACATTTATAATGTATACGCTTGTTTCTTGTAATTGTAAGCTTGTCCCTAATGAGTGAGCCAGTGGCGACTATGGCACGGGAAAAACTCCCTGAGATGGCATGAGGAAGTAACTTTGAGAGGACCAGATTCAAAAGGGAACCAATCATCATCTGGGTGGCACCGAATGTCCATTAATTCCACCAATGTTAAGGTGTATTGTTCAGTGATAGGTGATGAAAGCAGAACTGTTCATAAAAACTGTGGCCCTGAGCCATTGTAGCAGACTGTTGATATTTATTACAGTTTAAATTAATCCTCAAAAGTTCTTGAGTTGCTCAGGTTTATGTATTATTTATTTCTCTAATTTCACAGCACTTTGCAACACTAAAATGTAATACATGAATAAATGCTTTTTTAACTGCCTGTAGTTACATTTAATGTTGTGGACCATCTTTGAAGAAAGTTAGTTCCTCATGGCACAAACAGCTATTAATTTATCAACATCTTGACTTCACAAAGCTCTGACACCGGAAGCTCTTTTTGTACAATTTTAAAATATATATTTTACTTTAAGGTTAACATCCATTTATTTAATCCATTTGTCATTTTTAAATACTAGCATTCATTTTTAGTGTTTTTATTAGTTATTATAATTAGTAATTTTGGAATTTATGGCGACGTCACATGCAAAGTGTTTCTAAATGTATTTGCAGTGTTGTGCTCGTTACTAAAAAAAATAGTAACTAGTTAGTTACTCGTTACTTCATTTAAAAAGTAACTCTGTTACTTTGTTGATCACTTACACCAAAAAGTAATGCGTTACTGTTAAAAGTAACTTTTTAGTTACTTTTTTAAAGAACGTTCTTTAATGTTCCCATTAATGCCCTTTTATGCGTTATGGTTTATACAAACACAAAACTGACTTAAACACAAAGTCATTTTTAAACACTATTTTATTAAAGTCAGACCAACACAAACTGAATATATCACAAGGATTTCTGAAATAAATAACAAAACAAGCTGAATAATATATTCACAATCAAAAACTAAAGTGGCTTCTGCTGTTGTGTTGAGCTCTTAAACATGTTCCTTTCACAGCTGAAGTATGAAAACTATCAACAATGTAGAACAGAACACCGGGTTAGCTTCTAGCTTCTAGCTCCTCAGGCATGGAGTTTCTGGAGGAACTTCGACAGATTGGAGTTGCTGTTTATCGCAGTAGATACGACCTTCGAGCCAGAAATACACAGCTTACATTAGACTTAAAAGTTTTTGTCTTTATACTCAACTAAAGTGAAATAATGAGTATATTTCCACTTTGAGAAACTCGTCTTGCTCTCACCTCGACTCGCCATTACTGCCGCACAGACCTGAATAAACGGAGACACGCCCACAGCGCGTCTTCTTCCTGTTTACAGTGGTTCATCCACCAATCCTACAATGCGTCTTCTTCCTGTTTACAGTGGTTCATCCACCAATCCCACAATTTATTCAATTTTTAATTTATTAGAATTGAATAAATAAATGAAATTTTATTTTGATGGCACTTTAAACAATGTATGTGTAAACATTTTTTTAAATAGATTAAGAATTACATAAAAAAAGAAAATAAATCAGCCCTGTAAGTTTGCCTCTAATAAACAAGCCAGAGGTGACGGTGGTGAAGAAAAACTTCATGACATGAGGATGAAACCTTGAAAAGAACCAGAATCAAATGAAACTCCTCTGGATTGTGTTTTGTATGCATTTGTATAGTTTTACAGTTTATTTGTCTTTTTACTGCTTGCAACCATTTCTAATTAATGTAGTGGTTTATACGTTTAAACAAATTTAACCCACTGTGGCCCAAACCAGGCATCTACTGTGAGCTCATTTCCATGAGTGAATACACTCCCTTTTTTATTTATTTTTGCCTGGTCTCTACAAGATGCAATGTGATCCAGTTTACACAAAATGGAAAATTTGTCCTAATCATATCTTTTTTTATATCATTTTTTAATGGAACTTCTCCTTATTTGGGCAACACCCAATGATACAATTATAAATACATTCATGAAGTCGGTTTTATCAACTGTGGAGTCTCCTTTCATTAAACATTAAATAAGCATGCAATGCAAGAATTAGATTTGAATTCATAGCTTTTGGCAGACACCCTTACAAAAGTGCTTTGAAAGTACATCATTTACATTATTTAAACAGTACATTTATTTAATAATAAATCGGTCTTGGAAAATATACTGCACACCGAATTTCCTGAAGTGTAATATAAACCCTACTGTCAGAGCAGCATTTATAATTCAATTTAGTTTTATTTGTATAGCATTTTTAAGAATGGACATTAAATTAATAATTCATTAATGTATCTCTGAGTTCTTATACCTTTTTTCCTAATGAACGACTCAGAGGCAACAATGGTGTGGGCAAAAAGTCCCTGGGATGATATTAGGAAGAAACCTTCAATGAAACCATACATGATAGAAAAGAACTCCATTCAGAAGTGAGAAAGTATATACAGTAAAATTGATCAATGTCATTTGGTTCAAATTGTTGGATTTTACTCAGGAAAAACTTTGTCCAGTTGCTTTGTGACAAGGTCTATAGTAATAACATAATTTTATATAAATAAAATTAAGTAAGTATGATTCACTTTGGGTTTAGTCTGTTTTAAGTCTAAATTGTTGCTTGTATTGATTGGCTCACCAAATCTTCATCTGCGAGAAGTGTTTACAAACATCTATTTAAAAACCAAATTCTTTTACTATTACTATTGTACGAATTCTTAAAATTCTTACACTGTTGCTTTTTCACACATTACAGTCTTAATGTACAGTCTCTTATACTCAGAACCTCAATATGTTTACATATACTAGGATATACAGTACAGACCAAATGTTTGGACACACCTTCTCATTCAAAGAGTTTTCTTTATTTTCATGACTATGAAAATTGTAGATTCACACTGAAGGCATCAAAACTATGAATTAACACATGTGGAATTATATATGGAATTATATACATAACAAAAAAGTGTGAAACAACTGAAAATAGGTCATATTGTAGGTTCTTCAAAGTAGCCACCTTTTGCTTTGATTACTGCTTTGCACACTCTTGGTATTCTCTTGATGCCTACTTTGAAGAACCTACAATATGACATATTTTCAGTTCACTTTTTTGTTATGTATATAATTCCACATGTGTTAATTCATAGTTTTGATGCCTTCAGTGTGACTCTACAATTTTCATAGTCATGAAAATAAAGAAAACTCTTTGAATGAGCAGGTGTGTCCAAACTTTTGGTCTGTACTGTATATTTGCACCTTACACATTTAGATTCAGTCAAAATATATTCAGCCGTCTTATATACAGTGTGTGTATATATGTCTATTTATTACAAGTACACTGCTGTTACCTCATACAAAATCTGTTCTATATTGCACTGCTGATATTGCACTGACACTGCCTATGCGAACTTCCAATATTGCAATGTGAATGAAAACACTTGAAGTGAGATGGTATTTTGATTCCTCTGTATGTCTGCACATATGGTGGCTTCGACAAATGAAAAACTTTGAACCTTGAAGAAATGCAAATGAAATCCCTCATGTACCCTAGATAAAGGCTATGATTTTTAATGATGTGTAAAAAGAGTACTGAACGGAAGAAGGCCCACTAGATACAGATGTCTCATCCTCTAACTGCTGCTTCCAGTCCTTGCAAAAAAAAAGCACCTAGGATTTTTTTCCCCCATACAATATAACACAGTTAACAGAACATTTATACCAAAACTGCTGCATATAAGTGACTTCTGGTTTTTCATGTAGCCTGAAGTGTGCAGGATCATTACAGAGGTGAATATCACAGGAATCCATTAGCGTTACTAAATCGGCAATTTAACCACGGCCTATAAGCGTAAGGCCACCATCAGAGACCAGCACTAATGGCTTTTAAAGGTGTCCTGCTATTTGATTCCATTTAATAGAAGAAAAAAAAACATTTAACATTCCTAAAAATCTGTCACAGGTCACACAACCCACTTGAATGCTTCACACTACGATGTCAACTAATATAGAAAAGACAAGCTCCTATTATTTATTACCAAGCAGTAGAAAATCACCAAGATGATGGAGTGGGATTTCTGTTTTTTCTTCAGCAGCGTACGCATGCACCGTCCGTGTTTTGTCTAGTTTGTTAGGAGGCAGTAAATTTTGATGAAGTGTGTTTGCTCTTTGGTCTGCAAAGTGATGAATGTGCAGAGGCAAAGTGCAGAAATGAGAAAAGATTTATCTTACCACTCGGAGCTGTAGATTAGTTGTGTCTGAGAACGGCACTCTCCTGAACTGAAGGCCTTAAATAAGGCTAATAAGGCACAGCCAGTCTCTTTAGGTCCTTCATACAACGAAGTGCATTTTAATGAGATTTATTTACAAGGAAAGTGGAGGGAAAGGGAGTGGGAGAGGCATTGGGGTAGAAGGAAAATTGATGGCAAAATGAGTTAAACTTGGAGACGGCTAGAAACCAACCGCAAGGAAAAGTGGCTTTATTGCATCATACTTCAAACAAAAGCACGACCATTGCATGACATGAGCATTAGTTAAACCTAGGGTGCGCTCTCTCTTTCTCTCTCTCCTCTCTCTCTCTCTCTCTCTCTCTCTCTTTGTTCACCTGTCTATGTCTGACAGTGACTGGTATGGCATCATTTTGACAGGAAATATGAGGAAACATGTCAATCACAATCGCCCTGTCTCCTGCTCTCTCCCTCTGCGTCAGAGTATAAGTTCTGGGAATATTTTGTAATATATTTTATCAAAATATACAGGAATTTATTTGATACAAATATAAAAAGTTTCCAGCAATGTTTTGAGACCTTGGTGTTATTGTGACCTAAGATGTATAAGGGATTGGGTTATGAATAAGTACATAATTAAAAGGTGTGGAAAAGTGAGCTGTGAGGTTTCATTAATATATTTTCAGTGTTCGAAGAAATATTTTAAACTTTCAAGCGGTTTTGGAAGTATTATATATTCTTGACCAATCCTACCTGCTTCTGCAGAAACATTTGGCCTATCCTGCTCACTCGAGTCAAAAGCTTGTCTAATCCTGCTTCTATCTGCAAATTTTTTACTTACCCTGTCTGCTTACACAGGAAGTTAAACCAACCCCTGCTGGTTCCCACAGAAAGTATAACCAATATACTTATTAGAAAATGTAACTAATCCCACCTTCTTTCGCTGAGTCTTCGGTCGATTCTGCTCACTCCCATGAAAAGAATTTGACTGAACTCATAGCTACAGTACAGATGATGTGGTATCAAAAGGTTTTGAGACTATTGGTGCTATTCTGACCATGTGCGTTACCACGTCTGCATTTTTATCATGGACAAGTTAGAACAATAAGCAAATGTGAAATTCTGTGAGAAACTGGTCAAATCTGCCACAAAGACATTTGACATGACATACATTAGACATAAGGTGATGCTGTAACGAGTCTTTCAAGGTGTTTTGTGTGGCACGCATGCTTTAAGAGCGGAAGAACGTCACTGGAAGACGACAAGAGATCAGGAAGACCTTCAATAAGCTCAACCCCTGATAATATCGATACCATTCAGCAACTGGTGCATAACGATCGTCGGAGAACAATCCACATCATCTTACACCCGCACCCGCCAGAGTTGGCTCTTGCGGACTTCACCTTCTTCCTGTAGATGAAGCTCCAGCTCAGAGGTTGCTGTGTTGACACCATTGTGGAGATCCAGCGTGAATCTCAGAAGATGCTTGACATGATTCGAAAAGAAGACTTCCAGGACACATTCCAGAAGTAGCAGGAACGCTGGTAAACAGAGCTAGTCTCGAAACATTTTGATACCACCTCTGAGTTATTTTGATCACCTCTTTCTCCTACAGAAAATGTGACCCCTCCTAGACAATCCTGCAGTTATTTTTCTTTTGATTCTGCTAATATTCTTAAACAATTCCATTTAGCCGATTTCCAATCTCTGACTAAAACAAAGAGGTGAATGCATGCACAGCATGAGCAACCTTCTCCATCCATTTCACTCCATTTTCTTTTTTTTTTTCTATGAACAGAGCCTTTTCTTGTCCAATGAACTTCATATCTGACCTATTCTGAACCTACTGTACTCCCACACATACCAGAGTAAAGACCACCCACTTCCAAACATTTTTCTGTTCATAATGCACATGTCTAGTTTAAGCAAAATAAGAATTTCAGTGAGCATTTCAGTGATGCTGCTTTATGATTAAGGCCATGTCCAAAATAGGTGCTTTATACATTTTCTCTCATATTTTTGCCTTCCATTCACACTGAGATGGCATTTTCTGTCAACATAAACATAGCTTTTTGAAAACGTTCTCCAAAGTGGATACATTTGAAAACTGTTTTCGCGTCGTAGGATTTTGAAAACAATGACGCATTTTTATTCGTTGCCGCAACGTGAGAGCATCTTACGTTTTGCTCATGCAGTACAGTTAAAAAAAAAAAAAGTTTCAGTGGGTATGAGTTACTTTTGGGAAACGTGGGAATGTTTTTAGACGAAAAAGCCGTTTTCAAATTGAATCCGTATTGTTCAGTCTTAGACTAATGCAATTGAAATGTTTTTTGGGATTGGAAGAAGGAAGCTCAGTGGTTGAGACATTGGATTTTGTATGTTAGGGTTACAAATTAAAATCCCACTGAGATGCACTGCTGGGCCCTTGAGCAAGGCCCTTAACTCTGAACTGCTTGCTTAAGGGGTTTAACTGCTTTGTTAAGTCGCTCTGGATAAGGGCATCTGCCAAAACTCTAAATGTAATGTAATGCTTTTTTTGAGACTCAACTTATTTGTAGGCTGGACATAGAAACCAATAGATGCTAAACATCTACCTTATCAAGTTTGTTCACATATGATATGTTTGTTTTTTTATAATACACAAGCTATACACAATATCTCTAACCATGTGCTACATTGCAATACTTGTTTAATGTACATTTTTTGGAATGAATCTTTTATTTTTATTTTTTTTTGCTAATGGAGACCAAGGCGCTAGATATACAACAAAAAAAACAAAAAAAACCTTTGCTAACTTTTAACATATTTAGCTGACTAGCTCAACCTAAAGATTCATCTTCTCTCTCTCTCTCTCTCTCTCTCTCTCTCTCTCTCTCTCTCTCTCTCTCTCCCCCCCTCTCTCTCTCTCTCTCTCTCCCTCTCTCTCTTGCTCTCTCTCTCAGTGAAAAGGTATGCAGTATATGTCAGTCATAAACACCGTATGTGTGAATCTGCTACAAGCGAAGAAATGCCAACTTAAACATTTCTGAAATGCCCCCTCCCCCTCCTCCATCAGTTTCTTTCTATCTGTCTTTTTTTCTGTCTCTCTTTTTGAGTGATGGGTATGGTGTCAATCTGACAGCTTGTCCAGGAAACACACGAAAATATGTGTCAATCACAAACTTGTGAATGCGTGTGTGTGTGTGTGTGTGTGTGTGTGTGTGTGTGGTGTGTGTGTGTGTGTGTGAGCAGCTGTATACATCATCCTCTCTTCTCTCTGTACCCAGTAATCTTTATATTTTTATGGCTCGGAATATGAATTCCTGAAGCACAAAGCTGGTTGATATATTTCCCGAACAAAGAAAGCTGACAGGATGTGTCTTACAAGAATATATTTATGTTTTGGGGAGGTATGTGTAAAGCTGTGATGTATTGTTTACACGGTGATCTCTTGCACTCCTGTATTCCGTTACTGTTCAGAAGGAGAAAAAAAAAGAGGCACCTAACACTCTATAGAAAGTTGTCATTGCTTGATCGTACTGTTCGGTTAGACCTCAACAGCTAAACACATTTGACACTAAATGGGTGTGTGTGTGTGTGTGTGTGTGTGTGTGTGTGTGTGTGTGTTTGTGCGTGCGTGCGTGCGTGCGTGCGTGTGTGTGCGTGTGTGTGTTTAATGGCTACAAGTCCTGGAGGGTGTTTAACACAGGGCAGTGAATGAGCCTGTATCGATTGGATTGAGTGGTGGATGTAATTGCGTTAGTTGTGTTGGATCCGAATCCTGGAGTACTTGGCCTCGCCTCTCTCATCAAGGAAGCAGCATGAAAGATGGATAAGGGAAAGCGAGGGTGGAAAAGTCAAACGGGGAGCACAAAGATGAAACCAATCACATTCAAGCCTCAACAAGCCATCTTTTTATTTGTTTATTTATTGATTTATTTTTTTACACTTGGTATAGCATCGTTTCAATTAGAATGAGAACAAGACTGTGCGCGCACACACATACACACACCTACGCAAACTCACGGGACTGAAATGACTGCAAGCACATTGTCTGGCATTAATTGTTATCTCGGTTTTGAACGGCCTGCAAAACTGTAATTTCTTTCATTCCTCTTACTCGACGAGTTCCATAACCATTTTGATTCCATTGCGTTTCATTAGGACTCCCCTAAATTGTGCACACTATCTCTGGCCTCCAGCTGTGTGTGTGTGTGTGTGTGTGTGTGTGTGTGTGTGTGTGTGTGTGTGTGTGTGTGTGTGTGTGTGTGTAGCAGAAAATTAGAAAAAGAGAATGCGTCTGCTAATGAAGTTGGAAACTAACTCCCACCGTACGGACTCTTAACACGTCCTCATAAGTATCCTGCAGAGCTGGAAGATTAATAATTTATTATAATCTCAAATTTTTATAATGCAATCTTACACCCAATAATCATTTCATATAATTGAATTGTACACAAACAGCCAAAATGTATTGCATCCTAAATCTTAGCCAACTGTGGTCTGAATTCAGTCCAATGTAAAGTAGGTATTTCAGCAAACAGATCTAAGCATTTAAACACAACACTGCAGAGCTGTTAAATGTACTGTAGGGGAAAAAAGTTCAGCGCTTTCACTTTTACAACCCGAACCAGAAGCTTGTGCACATCGCGGCCTTTCATCTCTTTTATTCACAGTTGAAAAACAAAATATAAATTATGACGGCTTTACTATATTTTTTCCTTTTTTTTTTTAAAGGGATAAGTATTTTTATTATTTGAGCACACAACAAAAAAAAACGTATTTATTAACTGTCTATATTTGTTTAATAACACAGAGTTTAGTATTTGAATTCTTAATGTATTGACTGAAGAGTGTACAATGTTCTATTGAGGTCAACCTTTTTAATGTAATTTTTTCTTGGAAAAATTATGATTGTGTAATGAATATATACACATGATTTCCTGTAATCAATCAATACATTTGAGAGTAGGCTTTGTCGCACACACTCCCATGCAACACGATCAAAAACATCTTCACAAACAAGCATTTGGACAGATTCAGATTACTCACTTACTTTATGTGTAACCAACGGAGTTATTTTTTTGTTATATACAGTAGCAACACGGTATAGCTACATTTTATAATTAAAAGAACGTGGAGACCCCACTATCACACCCCTACATGCTTATAATAGCCAGAGTCTAAGCTATGGGCATTAAACGTGTGTCAGGATTTGCTGATAGCATTAGAGAATCAGCATTCCGATTCATTCTAAGTTGTTTATCGGGATTGAGTACGGTCTCTGTTTAGGACACTCAAGTTCTTTCATTCTAGCCTTGTTGTGTCTTTACGATCCTCGCTTGGTGCACTTAGTTCTGCTAATAGGAAACCACCAATGCTGCAGAATACAAAGGCGTTCAAGTCAATTGTGTGCTGCAAACTTTGTGGCAACATTTTTTGGGAAGGCCACATAAGGTTGTAATGGTCATAAGTGAATGAATAGAAATTAATTAGCGGATATAAGCTTTTCTGCCTGAGAGAAAGACATCAGGTAAGATTTATTTTGGCATTGATATGACATTATTTGTGGTGTGTGTGTGTGTGTGTGTGTGTGTGTGTGTGTGTGTGTGTGTGTGTGTGTGTTTGTTGTTTTTTTTTTTTTTTTTTTTTTTTTTTGAGCTGAGGCAGTCTTAGCAACACAATCAATTGTCATGCAAAAATCATTTGTATCTGTACAAGATGAGTTTTACATTTAGGAATTGATCTCAGTTCTCAGATCTAAATTTTTAACAAGGACAGGATTAGGATTCTGCAACCATTTGAAAGAAATAAAGTGCTGCTTCCATTGTGAAAACAGCACCAATTAAATATCCCCAATTATAATACATACGGTATTATTTTATTTGTGGCATTTGAGGCAGCTAGTTGTGTAATTTGAATGGTGTGTTAATGCAGTGCCGGGCCGTGCATTTCACACCTAGGCCTTCAGTGGTGTTCTGCCTGAATCAATTCAACTTTTTAATACCATCATTATGACACAACGGCTAAAGAAACCATCAGTATAATAGAGAAAAGCAGTATAACAAAGCGCTGCATCTCATGCAGTGGGAATGAATGCCATTACTTAAGCAAAAAAACAAATGAGCATGATTTGAACAAGTCTCTTTTCACTGCAGTTAACCCAAATGCATCATTTCTAGCAGCAGCGTCGATGTTGACATCATGAAATAACCTCTGGGTTTTTTTGGGCATTTTGGTGCATTTTTATCGTCCATTGCGGGTTTTTTTTTTTTTTTTAAATGAAGGCAAATTGTGTGTTTCTGTGCAAATTCTGCAATAAATGCAAAAGAGTAAACGGTTCATGATCAAGTTTAACAACTGTTTTGAACTGTTTTGGCTGACCTTTTCTCACTATTTGAGGCTTTTCTTGAAAAGTCCATCTTATAAATGTCCGTGTAAGTATATCTGCTCCTTCAGCCATTGCTGAATTAAAAAAAAAAAAAAAAGCTGTTTTGATTTGTGCAGTTTGCTACAGATGTGGTTTGCTGGCTCTGACTATTGTATTCTGACTATCCAAACAAAGGGACTTGAAAATTTTGATGTATTTGGATGCCTTATAGATGGTCTCCGTGACTCCAGTTCACAATCTGATTGGTTAAAACAACAGCTTCATTCTCATGTATTATACATGACCAACCGCCTGCTCAATTCTGAAGCCCTTTTTTGGGAATAGCTTTGAACACGGAAACACTTTATGTGATGGCTGGAATCGGATTGATATAAACTCTAACCTAAACCTAAATAAAACAGGCTTTGCTGGCCTTCATATCCTGGCACTGTGTTAATGTAATTGTCATACTTGGCTAAAATTTACATTTACATCAAGTCTACTTTAATCGAAGTGAAGCTTTTCCTTCACATTTATATCAAGAGTATTTATACAGTAGAATGTCTACTGGAGGATCAGAGCAGACCATCTGAGGTTAAAGACCTAGCATGGCATTTCTGTGACTAGAAAAGTATTGGCTGGGAAACCAACCCAAAACACCAGGAATACCTGGAAAATAAGATTTCTTAAAAAAGATTTCTTAGGGTGTTGATAAAATTGAGCCATGTGTTAATTAAGACAAGGTGATGTTAGCTGTTAGCAGTCAACCGCTACCTTTCGGAGGAAATTGATGGTGTCACTACCTGATGGGAAGTGTGCAGAAAATTCAGCTTCATTCAGAGTTTAGTCTGACCTCCTGAAATCCCACATTATAAGCTTTGCATGAAAAGCCTGTGATGCTTGACATTTCACTCATTCTGGTTGAATCTGGTTTTAGTTTTGGATTCATGCAATGAACTCCAGCAGATAGCATGTAACACTCGGCTAACCTTTTCATTCAGGGTGGCTCAGAAAACTCGCTGTCGGTGCCAAAGAGTACTTAGGGATTTGTAAATTCAGAGCTTAGTCACAGTGCGTTGTGTTCAAAACGCACTCTGGTCCGAGTGGCTGAAATGGGCCATGGCAAGCGTCCAGTGTTTGGCCTGGCACCTTAGTTTCGCTTGACTGAATTTATTTAATGAAACTGCTGGAAGTGGCCATAATTTTTGTTCACTTGTCTGTGAAAACTAACGAGACCCTCAAATTTTTAGGTACATGTATGCGAAACTTTCTGAAGGCAAATCTTTCTAATGTTTTAGTTCACTTTTCAAGTGAAGCTTAAACAACTAGACAGCTTTCCACAGTATCTTCTAGCTAATGTGACTGAGTGTGCAATGAGTTTCAGATCAACTATGTTTTTCTCAAATCAAGAAAATGTTTACTTACTTGACATAGGCCTCTATTAACATTTAATCAGATTTACTTAAGTATTTTGAGCAGTTTGACATTTCATGAACAATCAGAAAAGTTCATTCAGAATCTTCTATAACTCTGGATCAGCTCTATGGGATCCTTTAAAGCAGCATTTTCTTTATAATGACTATTTTATTAACAATGAAATAACAAAGCAAAAACAGACATGCAGTAAATGTATGCTTAAATATTTTTTTAAATAAATGGAATGATTATTTTTGGCGAGCCCTGCTGAGATGTGCTGCAATGTGCACAGTGTGTGGTCTTCATGGGCTATAAGGAACCACTACTCCTATAAATCAAAGCGTTTCTATTGCGTGTACAAATATATGACAGAAATCTAATTTCAGTTTGCTTGGTAAGGCAGTGTTTAATTTAGGCTACTGGAGCAAATCATTGATGAGAAAAAGAATTGTGCATCCCTGATTTATGGTTGCCAGGTTCTTTATAAAATATCCAGTATACTGCAGTTCGGAGCTGAAAAATATCTACTTTTTTCTTGTATGAACATTTTTAGATATTTTTAACTATTTTTTGGGGGGGGTTGCAGCAGGTGTGGGAATTTAGATGAAATCTTGAAACTTTACCTGCAAACTTCATAAACTGCAGGACTGCAGCAACTGTTCAGAAACTGGAAAGCTTTTAAAGCTAAAGTAAAAAAAAAAATTCTAACACTTCATTGGACACTTCAGTACTCACATTTTTATTTGTATTTAGGTTGCATTAACTGTTAAATCGGAATAAATATATTCATATTGGGTTGCCTCTATGCTGTGCACATATGGGCCACAATTGTTTCCAAAAAAAGGCTTGGTCTTTGTGCTGGTGTCATCAAGTGTACATCATTTATACTTTTAGTATGGATATTTTACTCAGGAGTGTGCATTTGAGGTAGCATTAATGGCGTTTAGTAGGAAAGCTAAGGTCCAATTATCTCTCGGTGAAGGATACATATTCTTCTTCTTCTTCTTCTTTCGGCTGCTCCCATTAGGGGTCGCCACAGCGGATCATCCGTCTCCATACCACCCTGTCCTCTACATCTGCCTCTCCCACACCAACCACCTGCATGTCTTCCCTCACCACATCCATGAACCTCCTTCTTGGCCTTCCTCTTTTCCTCCTACCTGGTGGCTCCATCCTCAGCATTCTTCTACCAATATAATTCATGTCCCTCCTCTGCACATGTCCAAACCATCTCAATCTCGCCTCCCTCACCTTGTCACCAAAACATCCTACATGCGCTGTCCCTCTAATAAACTCATTTCTAATCTTATCCATCCTCGTCACTCCCAACGAAAACCTCAACATCTTCAGCTCTGCTACCTCCAGCTCCACCTCCTGTCTTTTACTCAATGCCACTGTCTCTAAACCATACAACATCGCAGGTCTCACCACAGTCCTATAAACCTTCCCTTTCAATTTTGCAGATACCCTACTATCACAAATCACTCCTGTCACTCTTCTCCACCCACTCCACCCTGCCTGCACTCTTTTCTTCACTTCTCTAACACACTCTCCATTACTTTGCACTGTTGACCCCAGGTACCTGAATTCCTCCACCTTCTGAAGCTCTTCTCCCTGCAACCGGACCACTCCACTGCCCTCCCTCTCATTCACACACATGTATTCTGTCTTACTCCTACTGAGTTTCATTCCCCTTCTCTCCAGCGCATATCTCCACCTCTCCAGGCTCTTCTCAACCTGCTCTCTACTCTCACAACAAATCACAATATCATCCGCAAACATCATAGTCCAGGGAGACTCCTGTCTGACCTCGTCCGTCAACCTGTCCATCACCACTGCAAACAGGAAAGGGCTCAGGGCCGATCCTTGATGCAGTCCAACCTTCACTCTAAACCAGTCTGTCGTACCTACTGCACACTTCACTGCCGTCACACTGTCCTCATACATGTCCTGCACCACCCTCACATACTTCTCTGACACACCTGACTTCCTCATACAATACCACAACTCCTCTCTTGGCACCCTGTCGTACGCCTTCTCTAAATCCACAAATACACAATGCAATTCCTTCTGTCCTTCTCTATACTTCTCTATCAACATTCTCAAAGCAAATAAGGCATCTGTGGTGCTCTTCCTCGGCATGAAACCATACTGTTGCTCACAGATGGTCACCTCTTCTCTCAGCCTGGCTTCCACTACTCTTTCCCATAACTTCATGGTGTGACTGATCAACTTAATACCCCTGTAGTTACTGCAGGTCTGCACATCTCCTTTATGCTTAAAGAGGTGAAGGATACATATTAAAGGTACAAAAGAAATCCCTGTTGTGGTACCAGCCTATGAGAAGCAAGCTACAGTTTGGTATTAGTATCTGTTTGGCTGGAATTAAAACCTGAAGCCTATTTCTGTATCAAATTGGAAACTCCTGCATTTTTTGTACCAAAATAGAACGAAAAGAGACTTGTTATACATCCGCATTCTTACCGATACCAGTCCCTGAGAACCATGCTTAAAGCCTTACTGACTCCCTGTGCACTTCTACATCGAATATAAAATCCATCTTCTGTCTTTTGAAGTTGTTTTTTTATGGCCTAGCCTATGCTTCCTTCTGCCATATTCGTCTGTATACAGCTTTCTTTCCTCTGACACCATCTGCTCTCTGTTCCTTCCTCCAGGCTTAGCATAATATGAGATAGGGGTTTTACTGTTGCAGGCTCAAACCTCTGGAGCACAATTCCTCTCCATCTACAAGCTTGCTCGCTCTCCTCGTTTTTAAAACCCAGCTGAACACTCGTCTCTTCCAGCTTGCTTTGCTTTGAACCCAATTCCTTCCACTCACTGATCCTCCAGACTCGCCTGCTTTATTGTGCTTTAAACTAATTAGTGGCTCTAATTATTTTATTACTTGATTTACTTTTAATCTAAGCAGGTTTCTTTATAATCAGTGTCTGTGTCTATTTGGATATTTCGTTTAATTTTTCCCACATTTTGATTAAGAATACTTTTATAGTTCAATATAAGGCAGAAAATACTTTCAAGGCCCTTGTTCAATCCTGAGCTGAGGTTGCTGTTTGTGTAGAGTTATGTGTGTTCATCCAGTACTGTATCTGGGCAGGCTTCCTCTGGGTTCTCTGGTTTCTTCCTACCTCCTAAAACAAGGGGATCCAGCCACATTGTCAGCAAGTGTGTAAACTATTCACCAATAATGAAAAGGTTTTGAGGGTGATGTGGGAACAGGTGTCCAGTACAGACTATATTACATACTATGCATGGCTTACATTTAAGTAAACGACATTGATGTACTAAAAATCTGTTTCCTGTACAAGAATAGTTAGTTGTGAAAAGCGGAAGAGAAAACAACAGATTGTGTACCAACACATTAGATTATTTTTCTCTTCTGGCAAATTGGACATCAACTCCATGCCATTTTAATTAGATCTGTTTTCTCACTAGGAGAGATCTGCGCCTTTGGCGTCCATGGTTCAGATGCTCCATTTGAGGCTGTAGTCCTGAACAGTACGTCTGGAGAAGGCCAGCTGCGGGCACGGAGCCCTATCGACTGTGAGCGCCAGAGAGAGTACACATTCTCCATCCAAGCACACGATTGCGGATCCGGTCCCGGAGGCATCGGCGCGAAGAAATCACACAAGTACGTATATGTACCTGGCTTTAAGCATTAGATGCTCCATCATAGTTAAAAGTAAAGACTTGTGTTGGCCCCAAATGTGTTTAAACACTGATCTAATTATGGGTGGATAATGGCACACGAGGGAACACTTTCAGCTTGCAGGAACAGGGAACAGTTTCAGCTTGTCTGACACGAGAAGTGTTGGGAAGAAAACAGGAAAACATAAGCATCAGAAAACAGAAATGGTAATAAAGTGGGAGTAAAATAGTGTTTAATTAAAAGCATTCATACATACCTTTTATTAATGTAACTGTTACCAACAAGTTTGTGCCACACAAGCACACAACTGTACAAGATGTCTTTGGATGAAATACCATAAAATGTTTCCTTCACTTGAACTACAGTAGGAGACATAAACCAGTTCCAGCATCACACTGCCCCTTTACACAAAGTGAGCTCCAAGTGAGCTCTTGAGTGGCCTGCTATAGAGCACTGACCTCAGCCCTATTGAATACATTTGAGATTAATTACAATGCTGAACCAGTTGGGCTGAATAAGGAATAGGATGCTCAGAAAGTACATATAAATCTTATGGTCAGTTGTCCGCAAACACTTTTGTCCATATAGTGTAATTTTGTCCATATAATGTCCTAGCTTGTTAAGAAGCTGGGGTCAGAGTGCAGTGTTAGCAGTGATACAGCACCAATGGAGCAGAGTGAATTAGGAGCCTGGAGCAAAGTGCTAAAAAGAATGAACCCCTTTGCTAACTTACCATGGCTACAAAGCTCAAGGACTTCTGGGAGTTACTGGGGTGATGGTGGCTTATTATGCTAAGACGCATAAAAAAGCAATATGACATCTGTCACCCAATGAACACTACTTCAAATAATAACTGCTTATAATTTACAGTCATCAGGGCCAGACTGGCATTTTAACCACTGGGCTTTAGTTATATAAAACCCTATCAAAAATGCGACCATTTTGACATCATCTACTACTATGATTTACTGCAAATGCTAGTAAATTCATTTAAAATGTGTAAAATATGATGTATTGACTTCCAGCCTTAAACATCTGTGACCTTGTAAGCACTGTGAAGTGAAATCAGCAAATGCAAGACGGGAATTTTATGTCTGAAATGAACAGGTTTGCACATGCAAATCTGGAAAATATGCCCATAGTCTCCCGAAAGAGAGATCCAATTTAATCCAAGCTTGAATACCATTGCCAAGCCTAATAATGGTATGCAGAAAGGACTGCTGTAAAATTTCATGCAGGTGCCAAAGCGAGGATAAAGCTGCTCCTCAGATCTTCTGTTTTTTTAATCTGCCTAGTAGTCATCATCTATTTTAGAAGGGAAACGCCAGCTTCTTTTCATCATTCTTTTGGCGAAAGTTGGCACGAGCTTACTCAGCAGATGCTTTCCACAGCCGTATGTTGAACCTCTTCCAACATTTTTGAAAGAAAAGTACATAACGATAGTACAATTCTGATCTAATAAGAGCAAAGAAATTTCAAAGAACATGGCTCAGACATTTGCTCCAGAGATGAGTCCTCTATTTTTTCCTTCGTTAGGTTTTCTGCCTATACTTTGATCCAATCACAATATAAATCAGATCTCCAGAGGTAGTCATTTTCTAACTGAACAAATTTCTCTCTCAAATAAAGTACAATCTGATTATGAGCAAATCAAAAGAAAAATGCAGATGAGGTACTGTATAAATTGCCATCTGTGATTATCGAACTGTCTGTGAAGATCTGATTTTGATGAACGGGAGGGAATTTTGCAGACATCCCACTTTACTGATTATGATATAAGATTCTTTCAAAAGCGTAAGAGGTGGGACTCCACTCCACCTCCGCCCACTTTACCCTACCATATAAAATAATCTAAAAACTGATAATTGTAATAACAAGGCCATTTCATCAGCTTCAAATGGTTGTCTGGCACTGTCGCACTGGCTGGATTTTATATCAGCCACAGTCGTGTTCACTTCCTAGAAGCTTTACGAATTACAAGCTGAAATGATATGCAGTGTTTTAAAGCTGTTGAAAGGAACTTGCTAGCACAATAGGGTCTAATCATAAGTGTGAAGTTATAATGTAACGCTTATCTATCACCTGAATTAAACTAAACTATATCTTAGGGTTTTTTTTCTTCAATGATATAAAGAATCATAAGTTTGGCACTAGATAAATGCTCCTGTGCTTTTACCGTTGTCCAGAAGGTTCCAGCTGTATCAGGTTCTGAGCCTTACACTGGCACCATTAGGAAGCAGTGGTACTTGGGCTAATGATAGAGGCCTATAGGTGGATAGATGGATGCATGTATGTACAGCAAATAAATATAAAGGCTATAGCAGTGAAATGTGTATACAGCTAGGCAGTGATGAATAAAATATATTTTTTATGGTACATAAATCATGTTATGTTTTACATTAGACTGTGATTGATGAATAGACCGATATTAGACTGTCCAGAGACAAATGTCCATAAGTTTTGTTTTTTCATCCTCTATGAAATTTTTTGTCTGCACACAATATTGCTCACGGTCTATTGGCATTTTACATGCCTAGACCTTAATAACAATGCACTTTGTCTTTTGTCTAGGCTGTTTGCTAGCACAAGAATTTCAGTGTATATAGAGGTATATATTTAGTTTCGAGACTAGCTCTGTTTACAAGAAAGTACTTTATTTATCTACGTTTACACACTATTACCTTAAAAATAGTCCCCTTGCACAGTAATACAGCGCTCCCAGCGTTCCGGCCACTTCTGGAATGTGTCCTGGAAGTCTTCTTTTCGAAACGTGTCAAGCGTCTTCTGAGATTCACGCTGGATCACCGCAATGGTGTCAACACAGCAACAGCAACCTCTGAGCTGAGTCTTCATCTACGGGAAAAGGGTGAAGACCACAGGAGCCAACTATGGCAAATAGGGTGGGTGCGGATGTGAGATCATGTGGATTGGTTTCCGGAGATCATCATGCACAAGTTGCCGATTGGTATCGACATTTTCAGGGGTTGAGCTCATTGAAGGTCTTCCTGATCACTCGTCGTCTTCCAGTGAAGTTCCAGTAACATTTCGAATGAATCGTTGCAGCAACGTGTCTAACGTATGTCATGTTAAACGTCTCTGTAGCAGATTTGCCCAGTTTCATGCAGAATTTGACGTTTGGTCTTTAATCTGCTGTCCATTATGAAATCTCAGACATAGTAACGTTAGAATAGCACCATTTAACACCATTGATACAACCTCGTATAGCACTGGCGTGCACAAGACAAACTTAAAGCTAACTTATATACTTACATACGTTTACATTTAAACATTATGGCATTTGGTAGACTTGCCTTCATCTCATCTAAATTATACACTATATTATACAGTATCTTACAAAAGTTAGTACACCTTTCACATTTCATCAACAATTTTAGTATACCTTATCAACTGACGATCCTACAGAAATGAGACTTGAATATATTTTAGAGTAGTCAATGTGCAGCTCGTATAGCAGTACAAATTTACTGTCCTCTCAAAATAACTCAACATACAGCCATTATTGTCAAACAGCGGTCAACAAAAGTGAGTACACACTAAGTGAACATGCCAAAACTGAGTCCGAAGTGAAAATATTTTGTGTGAGTACTATGTTATCTAGCACTGCCTTAATCCTCCTGGGCATTGAATTCACCGGAACTGCACACTCGACTCGCAAGATTTGGCTCCTGTGGACTTTGCCCTCTTCGCGTAGATGAAGATGCAGCTCAAAGGTTGACGTTTTGACACCATTGCGAGATCCAGCGCGAATCTCAGAAAGTTCTTGACACGGTTTGAATAGAAAACTTCCAGGAAACATCCCAGAAGTGGCAGGAATGCCAGGAGCACTGTATTACTGTAAAGGGGCACTATTTTGAAAGTGATGGCTTGTAAACAGAGCTGATTCTGAAACTTTATATATGTATATATATTTATTTTATTTATATTTTTTATTTTTATATACTATAATAAATATATTTCATATGAAACACACAGTAGGACATTACACATGCACATACGTACAATTTGTTCCAATGTGAACAGCCTGTTAGTCAGTGCACTACCTATTATAGGTTTTTTCATATTCATGCTTGCTTCACATTTCCCAGTACTCATAACAATACATGTGTAAAAATGATCACATTTTCAGGCTTTCAGTCCTCAGATGTAGAGAAAATAAGCTGATTTCTTGTCAGTGTCGCTGCCAGGGCTGAGGCCCCGGTCTCAGGCACACTCTAGGTGATATCTTTGCTCTGGAAGCCAGCCTAAGGCTGTATAAATTAGAATGATTATTCACAATAACTTTGAGAGCACTTTTACAGGCTATGGGGCTGCAACTCAAGCTCTCTTTCCCATAAACCCCCAAACCGGGGTGTATCTGTACACTAGCCTACAGTATATCAGTATCTGTTTTAAATTGTTCTTCTGTCTCTCTCTGTTTTTTGTCACATAATGATTTGTTAGTGTGCCTCTGATTCACAGTTCCAAAGTTAGTGTGTTGCTTCACAGCAGAAGCACAACTCGTCACCCCAGTGTTAAAACTATTCTTTGTCGCCATCATCGCATCTGTGTGCTTATAAAAAAATAAAATCATGACATTATCCTTTCCTTATCTCCTTTTGTCTTCCATCTTCTGATTCACTCAGTCTGCTGACCTTTACCATTTCCTGCTTTGATTTCTCAAATCTCTTTGGCAAGATTTTTTTTTTTTTGACCTTTCACCCTGTCTTCTTTCATGCACTCTTCACACATGCCATTGTGTCCTGTTTCAGTGGTCCTTAAGGGCCTTCTCTCTCTCTCTCTCTCTCTCTCTCTCTCTCTCTCTCTCTCTCTCTCTCTCTCTCACACACACACATACAAATCTGTCTGTCTGTCTGTCTGTCTGTCTGTCTGTCTAATGATGAATTAAATATCTATCAGCAATCTATCTTATAATGGTTTTATGTTATTCTCTGGGATATTCAACGGGATATCAGTTGCACTGTTGCAACATGTCGACTAAGAGGTCCAATTTTGTTCTTTCCTTCCCTCCCTTCTTTCTTCCTGCCTTCCTCCCTGCCTCTACAACTTCTAAAACTCTTTATTTATAACTGTTTCTGTCATTTCATTTCTTTGTAATTATGACTTTTTCTTTCCAAGTCCTTCTGTAATATTCTCTTATTATATCTCCTATTTGTCTGCATGTCGCTGTCTTTCTTTTTTTTTAAGTTTCTTTTTTTTTTTTTTTTTTTACTATGAATCCATTCAGTAGACTCCACTTAGTCTTATGCAAAAAACTGATTGCATTTCCATGCACTCATATTATTAGAGAGAGAGAGCAAGAAAGAAAGAAAGAAAGAAAGAGAGAGAGAGAGAGAGAGAGAGAGAGAGAGAGAGAGAGGAAGGGAAAGATTTGCAATAATTCAATCAAGATGATTACATCCACTTCTGTAATTTGATCATAGAAATCTTCAGATCTATATAATCAAATTTCCTTTTAAATATATGACAGCTTATCACCTCATCAGGACGTGTACCATGTGCTATCAGATACATTTGATAACCTGGAGTGTCTATGCTTTTATTCATTTTGTTTTGTTTTTCTTTATGGTTACTTTTAAGCTTCATGCAGAACTCTTCTCTATCCATTTCCTGTTTACACGTGCATATCTCGATTAGTACACTAAAATCCAGGTGAACTCTTACATGGGCTTTAATCTCACATGCTTTGTTGTAGTATCCTGTTTACATGAGCATTTGAACTTCGAAATCAGATAATAATCTCTGTGCAGGTAAACAAACTCGGTGTGCATAATGATGCAGAGTTAAATGGGTTTTGTAGCTCTGGAAAAACAGATGAAGGCTGTCTTTTCAAACACACGCCTTCATTGTTCTACTTTGTGAGCACGCCTGGATTGTTCTACTGTGTTTTCTAACAAAAATAGGCATGATTATATACAGACAAGGCTTTTATGTGTGCTTAAGCTAGTGATTTGTTTCACAGAAAACATACAATTTTATCACAGCACTTCTAAGAATAGTTCTAGCTGTAAAACAAATCACAGGTTTTTATTCATTTACTCCCTAATTTTTCTATAGTAACAACTAATTTATAAGGACTTGTATACCAGAGGTTTCATGCAATATTAGGCTAATAATAAATGGATTAAAAAAGTACTATGATACATAGAAAATGGCGTGATGATTATAATATATGTAGAAGGAGTCTCCAGCATTAGCCCTTTGTAATAAACAGTAAGTTTTTTTTCTTTTTCTGGTTCATGCATTCCTTTTTTTGCTTGTAATGTGATAAGTAGGGCTGCAACAACTAATCAATAAAATCGATTATAATCGATAGTGAATTCGTTGTCAACAAATGCCGTTATCGATTATTCGGTCTGCTCGAGTTACAGGTTAGCATGACTGTAAGATAGCACAGCCGCTTGTGAACATTGTCTCAAAGCAGCTTTACAGAAATCAACAGTTAAGGTGAATGGTGTGTATTTATTCTTGATGAGCAGCCATGGCGACTGTGGCAAGGAAACACTCCCTTAGATGTTATGAGGAAGAACCCTTGAGAGGAACCAGACTCAAAAGGGGAACCCATCCTCATTTGGGTGACATCAAGAGTTTGATCATGAAAATAAAGGACAGAACAGGGTCAACCGGCAGCAGGAAAAAGTGTCATCCAAGGCATTGTACTGAAAGTTTTATATTAAATGCAACAAAGGAAACTGTACCTTTTTAAGTAATGCTAAGCAGAGCTTGTGTGCCAACAATCTTGGAAGTACCACAGTGATGCACTGGAGTCACGGATGAAGATGAAACATCAGCACGGTAAGCAAAAGCTGTATAATCCTAATCGTGTGAAAATGGTGTAGTTTAATAAAGTGCTTTTGTGTAAATTGTTTGTTTTCAGGAAAATCGCACTGGATCTGTTCTGGCGTGACTGGCGAGCATCAGGTTGCGCAGTCACCTCGCGAGCAACATAGAGATGGACTCGATTAAAACAAACACTAAATCTAAAAGCAGCAAATAACAGCAGCAGTAAACTATTACAGTTTTAGTCACTGTTTTTTTGTAGTTTTCAGCGAACAGTTATGCGTTCATACACCAATGCATAATTGTTTCTTTATTCTTTTAATAGCATTTGTCTGCTACAACAGTAACTTATCTGTCTACAAACATGATTTACTGCAGCTGTACTACGTTCACATGCTTGTTTTCAATGTTTGTATATTTAAATTACGCATATATCATTTAATTATCATACAAAATGTAATGAATTATATTTTCTAGATGCTTATCTTCACCACTGAACAAAATGTCTGTGTATTTTTCTTTTAAAAAATGATGGTCAAAACTGTAGTATTTATTTTATATTAATAATGTTTGTCAACTTGCAATTTGCAATTATCATTAAAAACAATACAAATGTTGATTTACACAAATTGTTTCACCTTGTATACTCAAATGCTGTTTTTTTGTTTTTGTTTTTTACAGAAAGAAATAACCCAGCATGAGTGAACTTGTTCAAGAAGAAATCCCCTATACGCCCTTCAACAAGCAGCTACTATAAACTTTAAAATGTCTAAATTAAAGACAATTAAATTCACTATGTGGCTTTTGCATTTTTTTTAAGTGCACTTTTATACATAAATACCCTGAATTAATGTTTTTTATAGTTATAATAAGCAAAACATCGAATAAAAAATATATGTATTTTTAATCGAATAATCACAGAAAAAAATAGTCAGATTAATCAATTATCAAAATAATCGTTAGTTGCAGGACCAGTGATACGTTTTTTTCATTTTTTTGTTTTATTAAAATAAAGAAAGTGATTTTAAAAAAAGTATAGGCTGGTATAGGTATAAGATACAGAAAGTATTATAGGATTAGGCAAGTAGACAATTATTGACCGTAACTCGTACAGTACAAAAATTTATTTTGTCAATTGAAAATTGTAATGGGCTAATTGCTGCAAAGTTAAAAGAAACTAAACATATTGGAATCTGCTTTTGTTAGAAAATTACCAATTTCCTCGGTAGAAAAGTTAATTCCACTCCTGTTCTTGATCATTTTCATATAACTGCACACCCTCACGGCTTATACTTCAGAACTGTAACTTTTTGTATCCTTTTTTTTTTTCCCCTTCACATTTTAAAGTTTTGCGATTCTCTGTGTTACAAAAAAAATAAACGAGCCAAAGGACAAAGTTGAGGCAATTGAACTTTTTTTGATAGAAGGTTCACTCCAAGGTGATGTGTGCTATTGAGCATTTGCAGAGGAAAAGCTTTCTGTTGCTATCTCATTGAAAAAACATTGAATTTGTGGTTGACATCAATTGTATTGTGCGAGCATCTTGCCGGGGGGTGAGAGAGAGTGAGTTTCTCTGGCTGAGTGTTCGAGAAAGAGTGAGCTAGGCTTGTGTGGGTTTTTTGTAGCTATGGCCATGGATGTAATAATAGCTCAATAAACTATAACATGTAGGAGTCT
The DNA here is from genome assembly GCA_039877035.1 of Silurus lanzhouensis. Taxonomy (NCBI): domain Eukaryota; kingdom Metazoa; phylum Chordata; class Actinopteri; order Siluriformes; family Siluridae; genus Silurus; species Silurus lanzhouensis. The sequence continues at coordinate 3,254,351 of JBCEWE010000333.1, forward strand.
ACACACAGTTCTGAGCCTGGCTAAGTTAATAAAAAGAAAAGGCAGAAACTTTACTGACTAAAGTGCCATAAATTCGATTTAATGTAAGACAAAACAGGTTGTCCGTTATGCATTTTTAGTGGCCCTGAATATTAATGTATTTCTTGCCAGAGAGACATTATGTGTCAAACTGAGGAATTTTGTGCCATTACATATAATTTCCTCTGAACCACAGCTAAATGCACCAGAGAGAAAAAGAAATCATGTAAAGCAATATAGGCCTGTGCTTTGTAGTGATTATCTGACTCACCACAAAGACATGGTTGATTGACTGTTTATTTATTTCATATTCCGTACAATACTGTGGTAAATTTTCTACAAACTTAAAAAAAAACTAATTTGTTAAAAAAAACAAGCCAACTATACAGTTAAAAAATACAGTATATGGTTAAGGTTTTTATGTAAGACATTAACGAACTTGGTCCAATTCATTTTGATCGATGATAGATTGCAAAAAATGCACAGATTTGGGATATACATTTTAAAATGAATCTATATAGTAATAGAAATATCTATTTCATAAATAATAAAACATAAATAATCCACTTGTACAAACAACATCCACATTGCATTGCTCTCCACTAATATCTGTAAGGCTGCTTTGAGACAATGTCCATTGTTAAAAGCACTATGTGTGTAATCCGTTCAATAGGAGCACAGCGGCAACAGTGGGGTGACGTCAAGACCAGGAAGCTATAAAAGCACATTTACTAAAGCCGGCACTGGGTTGTGTAAGAAGAAGAAAGCGCTGCTGGGATGCCGACACTGTGGCATGGAGACGCAGCGTCTCTATCCCTCAGGGAACCAGGGTTACATATGTAACCTGGAGACGTTCACTGAGGGAACACTAACTGCATCAACAACACTTTGGGAACAAGATCCCAGTGCCGCCAGACTGACCAGTCCCTGCTTAGTGAGTGAGGGCAAAGCTAGGTTGAAGGACAGAGGTGCCAGGAGTGGCACCGAGGTCAAGGTTATAAAACCTGACAAAGGTCATTCGGGTGGACCAGCCTGCAGCATTGCAGATGCCATGGAAGGAAACTCCAGTGGACCGAGCCTTAGAGGCTGTCACACTCCGGGTTGAGTGTGCTCTGACCCCGAAGGAAGAGGGGATACAATTGCATTGACAATCCACCTGCTAAGCGTCTGCTTGTTCACAAGGAGGTCTCTCCTAAGAGGGCCATAGCAGATGAACAGTTGTTCAGACCTCCTCGTAGAGGTAGCTCTGCATTGGAGAATGGACTCTACCACTTTGGTGGAGAGACCGGAATCTCTGAGCTGTGCCCCCTCAGACCCCACAGCCTCCACAACTCTGGGTGGGTGTAAACTACTGCACTCCCTGCCTGAGAGAGGAGATCCTTCCTGAGGAGATCTCCAAGAGAGGGTATTCGAGAAGGGCTACCAGGTCCACAAACCATGGTTTGCCTGGCCACCATGGAGCCAGCAGGAGGAGACGGACCCCATTCCAGCGAACTCTCTCTCAGCATCTCTAGGCAATTGATGTTCCACAGCAGATGGGGCGTTTCTAATAGACCTTGGGCGAAGCGGACATCCATGACTCAGGCATTATTGTGGCAGGGTTGACAGACCAGGTCCCTGGGGGTGCAGAGGCGGGCACCGTATAAGGTGGTGCGCCAAGCCCTTCCCGACAGGGTCCCCAGAACATCCCATGTCAGGACTTCAAGTCGAGTCAAGAGGCTTTTATTGTCATTCCTACTGTACACATTGGTACACAGAACACAGTAAAAATGAGACAATGTTTCTCCAGAAGCTACATAAAGTGCAAACAGTGCAGACAAAAAAAACAGTACAGACAGACAACACAAGACAGTGTGGGACAATACACATAACACAAGATATTGCCAACCAGTAAACCTACTGTATACTCTGAATATACAATACTGTGCAAAGAGAACTATAAAAGATTATGAACAAGAGTATATGTAAACAAACACAATGCAGTGTAAAAAACAGCAGTAGCAGCAGTCGAGATGTGCAAAAAACAGTGGTGGAATGAATTGAGTGTGTGTTTTGAGTTTAGGTTGTACAGTTCAGTAACACACAGTTGTGTGTGTGTGTGTGTGTGTGTGTGTGTGTGTGTGTGTGTGTGTGTGTGTGTGAGAGTTTCAGTTTAGTTCTGTGTGTTGAGGAGCCTGAAGGCTTGCGGGAAAAAGCTGTTGCACAGTCTGGATGTAACAGCCCGAATGCTTCGGAACCACTTTTCCTGATGGCAGGAAGGTGAAGAGTGTGTGTGTGGGGTCATCCACAATCCTGTCGGCTTTGCGGATGCAGCGTGTGGTGTTAATGTCCATGATAGATGGGAGAGAGACTCAGATGATCTTCTCAGCTGTTCTTAATATCCTCTGTAGGGTCTTGCGATCCAAAACGGTGCAGTTCTCAAACCGTTCAGGATGCTCTCAATAGTCTCTCTGTAGAACATGGTCAGGAAGGGGGGGGGGGGGGGGGGATGAACTTTCCTCAGCCTTTTTAGAAAGTAGAGGGAAGCTGGGCTTTCTTGGTGATGGAGCTGGTGTTGAGTGACCAGGTGAGGTTATCCGCCAGATGAACACCAAGGAATTTGGTGCTCTTGATGATCTCCAGTGAGGATCCATCGATGATCAGTGGAGAATGGCCGCTCTGTGCTCTCCTGAAGTCCACAACCATCTCTTTGATTTTGTCAATGTTCAGAGACACGTCATTGGCTCCACACCAGGCTGGTAACTGTTTCACCTCCTCTCTGTATGCTGACTCCAGCATCGGCCACTTTGACGATGTGGTTAAAGCTGTGCATTGCTACGCAGTCGTAAGTCACCAGAGTGAAAAGCAGTGGGATGAGCACACAGCCCTGAGGGGGCCCCAGTGTTCAGTGTGGTGGTGCTCTTCCTGATCCAGACTGACTGAGGTCTTCCAGTCAGGAAGTCCAGGTTCCAGTTGCATCTTGGCTGAAGCCCTCTTATTGAAAATGACAGTCCTTAGATCTGTCATCTGAGTCGCAACGCTCTGTTTCGGAACCTCCCAATCAGGGCAGGTGCTGGGTTGTTCCTGGAGCTGTGCCCACCGAGCAGCCCCATGAGAGCAACATGGGAGGAACCACTGAACAAACAATGCACACAGAGCGCTTCATGAACAAACAGAAGCTAGCGCTGGCTTCACTCCATTTGCTTTTATAGCTTCCTGGTCGTGACATCACTCTGTTGGTGACGCATGCTTCCATTGGATGAATTACACACATGATTGAGGAAGAGATTGAGGAAGAAACCTTGAGAGCACCCAGACTAAAAAAGGAAATATGAAACAATTGCAAACCAAACAGTTTTTTATTAAATCTAAATTATACATATATTACATGTGTGTGTGTGTGTGTATATATATATATATATATATATATATATATATATATATATATATATATATATATATATATATATATGAGAGAGAGAGAGAGAGAGAGAGAGAGAGAGAGAGAGAGAGAGAGAGACAAAACTGTTTGAGCAAAATGTTGAGAAGAAAACCATGTGAGCAGAATATGTTTCGACCAAGAACCAAAAGGTTAAACAATTTTTGCAGCCTTCTTTGCTCATGTTCATCAAGGGTTCTAATATTAATGTATTGTTATTAATGTTCACCCTCTGCTTCTCATTTGTGAACTAAATTCTTCTTTTTCACTGCTTATGTGGAATATGTGGAATATTAAATATGCCCTGCGATGAGCGATAAGCGAGCTGGACCCAAAAGTGTAAATGATAAAGTGATCCAAAGGTAATAAATTAGCACTAACATTTACAGATGATCACATTTCAAATTACTCATAAATTTAATTTCTACCCCTAACAGAATGTTTGCTATACTTCATTATGTGACTACCTTGCCTTTTAATTGTACTTTCGGGGTATCAGTGATAAATGGTGACCAAAAGAACATGAAGATAAATGATGAATGAGGCTCATATTTGTACAAGGGCATGTGCTAAACTCTGCAGGCTCAGGCAAGTTCCCTACTGCACTGGAGCATGAAGCTAGCATCCTGTCATTTACCTTCTCATTTACTTTCCACCTCTTAGCAGTCGCTGGGTAGCCAACCGAAAAACTGTAGAAAACGTATTCAAATTGCACCTGACATTAAAATTCCTACTCGTACATTAAATTAGACGAATAAAAACTGAGCTCGAAAAATACCAACGCAGCAGTTTTGTCGTTTGCGATACGATTTAATGTTAAAGCACTTTCCAAAGAGATTTTCCATATACTGTATATATTTTTGTTTGTTTGCCTGTTTGTTCTTTGCTAAAGGTTGAGATTACATCAAACTTTGATCAGATTTAATTTTGTTCTACATATTCCTTTGGATGTACACTATCTACTGAAATACATAAATATAAGGCAAAAGCTTGCACAGGCACCACACCATGTCAGGTAATGCTACTCCCATCTGCCATACCATAATAAACATTGACTGCTGAAGTAAATAACTTTACATTTTAAGCTTTTATCTTCTTTCAGAAGCCACATGTCTAGTGATGAAATATATTAGGAAGCAAGTGAACAGTTACTTCTCAAAGTTGATGTATTGGAAACAGGTGAAATGGATAAGAGTAAGGACCTGAGCAACACAACCTGGGCATTGTACTAGTCATGGTATGTGTATGTTACTTTGACATGTACCACCTACCCAAACATTAATGCAGACCTTCATGGCATGAAAGGAATGGTTTAAGAAACATGACAAAAAGTTCAAAGTGTTGACTTGGCCTCCAAATTCACCAGATCATAATCCAGTCAAGGATCTGTGGGATGTGCTGGACAGACAAGTCCAGTCCATTGAGGCTCACCTCCCCTCTTCAGGTCTGTCTTTAAATAGTAGGAGATTTGTTTAAGAAAAAAAAGAAAAAGAAAGGTGCTTTATACTTCTCACATGTACTTTAAAGCACAGAGAAATTTTTTCTTCACATATCCCAGCAATGTTGGGTGCTGGAGTCTGAACACAAGGTCAGCCTTGTTACAGCGCAGGGTTAAGGGACTTGCTCAAGGGCCTGAGAGTGGCAGCTTGGCAAAACCACTAATCGCTAAGCTACCACTTCCCCACCTGAGTTAGTTTGGTTGATTTCATTGATACAGAATCAGCATCTTGCTAACAGCTGGTCCATGAACCATTTCTCAAATTTAGATTGTAACGCTCTTGCATTAATACACAATATTGATAAAAAATTATTGGGACACCTGAAATCTTTAGCCATACTGTATGTGGTTCTTCCCCAAACTGTTACCACAAAGATAAACGCATTCAATTGTCCCTTCAAATAAACTAGAAGTCCCAAACCTGTTCCAGCTTTACATCTTGAGTGACCTGCTATGGAGCTCTAAACTCAACTCATTTTAACACCTTTGGAATGAATTGGAACACTGACTGCACCCCAGGCCTCCTCACCTACATAATTACCTGACTTTACTAACACCCTTGTGTCTGAATGATCACAAATCCTGACATGCACACTCCAAAACATAGTCAAACATCTTCCCAGAAGAGTGGAGGTTATTATAACTGCAAATGGGTAATATGGCTTTCAAAAAGCATAATAATCTTATGATCAAACCTATGTACTTATGCGTGTTATAATTAAATGCAAGTCTCAGCATGACATTAACTTGTCATTTTATTATAATTAATAATTAATTAAATAAACATAATTATTTCTGAATGTACTCATGATTTTAATTATATAATAGACCTCTTTGTTTGTGTATTTGTTTGTCTGTTTACTGTTGATTAAATTGCATTTTATAAATGCTAAGAGATTAACATGATTTATAGCTGAGTCCTTTTCAATTAGTTAGAACATTAAAAGAAAAAAAAAATGCAGATATTTATTTTAGATTCATCTGATTTCTGCATTTGTATTTGTGTGTTTCACTGAACAAAATTCACAGATAATGTTCTTTCCATAATAAGGAAAGATCACAATGTACTTTGGTACAAATGTAAACCAAAGCATGCACTGCAAGAAATAAAATAGCAACAAAAATATTGCAGATGAAGGTTAAATTAACTGAGGTGATGGTCAAGAAAACAGAAAGATGGGAAATAAAATTGTAATAATAAAAAAGTTGAAATCATTATAAAGTAATCCTGATCAGTGTAGAGTGGAACTGGAGAATTGTGTGCTTGGAACTTTATGGCAGCAGTTTGGGGAAGAAATAGTTTGGAGGTGTGATAGTCATTACTTAAGCAAGAAACCCAATGAATACAATCCACCAAGTCTTCTTTCTCTGCAGTCACAGTTGCTCCACATGCATCATTTTTATGCATTTCTGTGCATGTCGATTTTCCTGGGGTTTTGAAATGAAGGTAAATTGCGTATAATTGTAAAGAAAGAAAAGGCAAACGTGTAAATGGTTCATGAAAAAGCTTACCGTAATGTCCAGTCTATTAAGCGCACCCAAATATAAGCCGCACCCACTGAATTTTACAAAGATTTTTATTTTGAACATAAATACGCCGCACCTGTCTATAAGCCGCAGGTGTCTACGCTGAAACTAATGAACTTTACACAGGCTTTAATAAAAGACAGTGTCTGTTACACAGCTTGTATCTAAACAGTGTCTTCCTCCTTCTTTTCACAACAAATTCTCTCGGGAGTTTTTCTTTTGGCATCGTCGTGCGTTTAAAAATCACCATCGGTGAAGCTTTTCTCCCGATGCCGTGCAGCTCAGAACACAGGTGAAGTGTGTTTTTTCATGCCCGGTTGTTTTCAGCGTGACGAATGATTCGCATTTCCTGTAGACAGTCCGAGTGAGCGGCAGGTCAAACGTCAGAGGAACCTCATCCATATTTATGATGTGGTGCGGTCCGATTCAGTGGGAGCGCATCTGATTTAAAGAGTTTCATTGGTTTACCTGAAACTGTTCCGCAATTTCATTGGTCTAATGTTATGGGGCTCAGTTTTTTGGCATGAAGTTTGTGAAACCGGGAAAAACCCAGGAAAAATCCATAAATTTGCCGTTTTGTTGTTTAAGCCGCAGGGTTCAAAGCGTGGGGAAAAAAGTAGCGTAACCATAGTGTAATGAAAAAAAACAGCTATTAGTTTGCTACAGATGCGGCTAGTATAATCAACTAGTGTGCTCTCTGACGATCCAATCAAAGGATGGGAAAATGCAGATGTTCTTATGCGCCTGCTAGATGGCCTCGGAGTCAACAACTTGAAATCTGATTGGTTAAAGCTATGAATTGTAAGCCACAAGGGCGTTTGCAGGTGACAGCTAAAATCTGTTTGGATAGAAACGCTGATGGAAGTTTTAAGAGGCCATCCATTATATATTTTTTTCTTGTTTTCTCGTGATCTCGATATAATGGCATGTTCTAGAAGCAGCATCATGGATAATAACCTGCCTGCTGCCATAAATGGTTATAGTTATTATCCATGATGCTGTCCCTTTGAAGATGGTTTGTGCTGAATACACAAACATGGTTTCCTCCTGATCAGTATGAAATTTTTCTATCATGTCAAGATGACGAGAAGAGGAAGAAAAACGGATTATAATGCACGGCTTTATTACTAATCTAAACTTACACCCAATAGAAGAACTATGAAATGGGATTCATTTGGTAATTGGGAATAATTCGATAAATATTTATGGACAAAAATATATTGTTAGTCCGTGTATTAGTAAATATATTTAGTAGGGATGCACCGAATATTCGGCCACCAAAAATTTTCGGCCGAAAATAGCCCAAAAGTGCATTTTCGGTTTTAGATTTTTTGATCACCGAAACAACACGGCCGAAACAGTTTATTGTGATGACGCAAACAGAAACCGCGGCCTGCAGCAACATGCGTGGACGTATTTCAGTATATCTGAGAAAGACCCACGGATAGCGATTTGCAAAACATGTAATGCCGAAATTTCAAGAGGAGGTGCGTCTGCACGTCGGGTTTAATTTATCAGCTGAAATCCAAACATCCCGATCTCTATGCTGAATATGAGAGGAACACGGCACAGAAAAGCAAAACCCCTCCGAGCATGCGCACTCCGTCTGTGGCGGACGTTTTTGAAAATGCAGGAAGTTTCCCAGTGATAGTGTCATGGCAAAGGTCATTACACAAAAAGATTATGGAATTCATTGCCTTAGATGATCAGCCATTCTCTGTTGTAGAAGATGTGAGGTTTCGCAGGCTGATCGAGCACATTGAGAGCCGTTATGCCATACCGAGCAGACGACATTTTTCAGAGGTGTGTTTACCTGAGCTGTTTAATGTTGTTGCAACTCACGTCCATAAGCATATAACTGCAGATATTTCAGGACAGACATTGTTTGAATTTTATTTTATCCTGTGCATTGTTGCAATGTGCTATAAATAAATATTTTCATCATTTCTAATTGATTTATTCTTTGAAACTTTGATATGAATTTATGCAATTAAAAAAAAATAATAATTAATAATAATTGCCATAATTTTTTTCGGCCTTGCTTTCCTCTTTTTCGGTTTCGGCCAAGAATTTCAATGATTCTGAGAAAGAATCATACATATCACATCATACCATCGGTCAATTTCTGTTTGATTAACTTCCTTTACTCATATTGTTTACTTCCTGTTTCTTGTGCCCCATCTTTCCATTAATGTTGTGCTGCCATTTATGTCACCATGATATTTCGCTCAAAACAAAAACATTTTGACGTTTCACGGCGTAATATTTTATTTACGATGTCTCATTTCACATCAGCTTGTACTTGTGAGACTGTTTATGAAAATCGACTGACACTTGAATGTGTCACACAGAGCTGGCTGGAGCTTTACACTTTAATGGATGACTGAACCGACACAAACAAATATAAACATATGTTGATTAGGGATTTTTGCTGGCCTGCTTCTCCATCTGTCACTTGTGTTCTGTTAACACCAAAACCTTTACACAAACACACACTGTGTGTTTGATGTTTATATGTGTGGTATGTTTGTGTGTGTGTGTGTGTGTGTGTGTGTGTGTGTGTGTGTGTGTGTGTGTGTGTGTGTGTGTGTGTGTGTGTGTGTAAGGCAGAGCAAGAGAATAGACGATGACTGTAGTTGGAAGAAAGGGTACAGATGAAGGAAAAGAGATTTGTAGAGCGGGAAGAGTGAGCAGTTGAAGAGACAGGACAGGCATGACAGATTGAAAGGAAGCTAGAACCGAGGCTGGTGTGTTTGCGTGCGTGTTGTGTGTTTGGGAGGGGAGGGCGAAGGGGGGTAATTGCCAAGTGTTATAGCTTTTCATCTACAGAAAAAGAGTGAGGAATGAAATTGGAAGACATCCTTATCGCTTTGGAGGTTTTTAATCCGGATAAGATTATTCCCTTTGAGGCTGATTCCTACACTACACACACACACACACAAATACAAACACAAACACACATTCACACACAGGGCAGTGGCCAGGACTCAGTTTTTACTGAGATCCACAAAAGTGTACTTAACATATCACATGCTGGATGTCTACGGCATAAAAATGCAAATTTTTAACCTGCATTATTTCATATTCATATTTCTGTACTGATCTGAAAAAAAATATATGTATATATATACAATTAGTTTTTTATTAAAACTGACAGTATTATTATTATTATTATTATTAATTTATTTAGTTAATGCTGCAATATACTGTATCTTTTGCATGCTTATTGAAACTAAGCTTTAATAAACCTGTTTACTGTAAATTTATCGTTTCTACAGTCATTTTTGTTTTTTTCCTTCTACTGTATATATTTTTTACAGTTAATCGATTTCATAGTATGGTATAAAAAGGCCGATCTCGACGTTCCTAAATGGTCTATTTAACCATTTATTATAAATTATAGCATATTACTGAATATGAATAAACTTAGTTATCATTTTGTTGCACAAACAAATGCAAACTTAATAGTCTAAAAAAACTTTGCACATAAGTTTCTCTTCAGCTTTTGTCCCCCAAAACAGCTTCTTTGTGTTTTTATCTTGAAAAAGAGAAAGGGCTTGCCCCTATAGGCCATTTATGTTTGAGACAGACATGCGCACACACACGCACACACACACACATGCATTAAAGACTGAGGTTACAGAGAAAAGAATGCAGGTCGTTTGTTCTCTTGTATTAGATCAATATGTTTGTGAGCTTTAAAAGCAGAATATTGGAGATTTGTTCAAATTAAAATGAGTTTTTTGTGTGTGTGTGTGTGTGTGTGTGTGTGTGTGTGTGTGTGTGTGTGTGTGTGTGTGTGTGTGTGTGTGTGTGTGTGTGTGGAATGTTTTGAGTAAAGTAGGTATGATCAATAGTTCTACATCACTATTGGCAGATACAGATGCAAACATCAATACTTTCCATTCCTACATTTAAACATGGCTAAGCCAGATGATCGAGCTTTGAATTGTCCCTGAACAAAATTGTAAACCTGTTACAATAATCCTTTAAAAACAGAGAACCTAATAAATTAACGTTTGAATCAGTAATATGCAATATTAGTACGCCCAGACATTTAAACCAGCCATAACATCTCTATAACTTACATAACATCCTGTATTTCCAAATTAGAAGCTACTGAACTTTTATTAAACTAGCTTTCATTTATCATGTGAAAATTTTTCAGTTTCAGTTTCATTATTTTTTAGCTTATTTTTTATAAGCCAAATCTGCCAAAATACTCCAAAGCAATCTCAAGTATTTCAAATAGGTATTTCGAAACTTTGCTAAGCTTCCAAGCTTGATAGTTTTAGAAAACTATCTGGGTATCAATTGAAGCAGCAATTAACAGTATCAATATAAATGTCATCTCAGATAGTTATAAAAAAAATGTATAGTAAAATATGTACTAACAATACTAATGGGCAATATTGCACAAATTGTTTTTTTAAGATGTTGAAAGTAATTTTCTTTCCAGTCCTCCTGCACCATGAGGCGCATTGGGCGGCAGGCGCCTAATGGCATACTTGGCATTTCTGTAGCAGTTTGGTTATAGGGTCGGGTTGCTAGCCTGACACTCACCCTCCTCCTTTTGCAGCCAGGCTTGGGACTGTCCAAATTCTCACAACTGAGCACCCATGGGGGGTTAAGGGCCTTGCTCAAGTGCCCAAGTGTGGTAGCCTAGTATGGCCGACACTTGAACTCACCAGCTCCAGATCCAAGATTCAGTGCCTCAAGCCACTAGGCTACCACCTCCCCTGAACGTAAAAGGCAACTGCAAATTTTTTTATTGTCAAAAAATGGAGTCTAATCAGACCAATAAAATATGATGGACTTGGCAAAGTTGACTTTTTGTTAGCTAGCTAACTTGAATTTTACCGCTTGAATTCATGTTTTTGGAATATTGGAGGGACCAGAGAACCGGCTAGAACCCGCACAGATGGTAAGAACATTCGAAAATCCTTACGGAATGCCCACTGAGCTCACGATTGAACCAATGACCTTGGAGCAGTGAGGTGTAAAAGCAACCTGCTTACCACCATGTTGCTGCTGCTATTACTTTTTAAATAGTCCTAATAAAATTGAGATCTCCGTCTTGGTGAACGAATGAGTAAATGTCAGTCTCCATGCTGAGTGTGTGTCGGCTTCTATATGGCCTATGAAAGTTTTATGGAAGAATAAATAAAACTAAAAGGGATTGATTACAGAATTACAGCCTTTAAAAGCAGAAAATATAAATATCAGCAGTGCTACAGGATGGATTACGCTCTATAAACCTGTCTTATACGACTTATCTCTCTTTCTATCTCTCTCACAATATGTTCCCTTGACTGTTGGACATTTCTGTCCAAAAAAAAACAAAAAAGCTTAACAGTTCAGGGTTAAGAGTTTTCTCTTTCCTTGCCCAAGTCCCAATAGTGGCAGCTCTGGGATTTAAACTCACAACCTTCCATTCACCTTCAATAACACTTAAGTTACAGAAAGATTGTTTTATTGATTGCTTTCTGGTACAGTGCAGCAAAGTGATATTACAGTGAGGCTCTAAAAAGCGTCTGGTTAAATAAGCTTCTTGTGAAGGCATGGTCAGAAATCAGCTGAATCACATGTTCATGTTAATACATTTATTACTAATATATCAGTAGCAATAAATGAAGTCTGTTGAATAAAATTGAAAGAAAGATGCACATATCCCAGTGATGTTAGGTAGCTGGGGTCAAAGGACAGGGTCAGCCATGTTACAGCACCACTAGAGTACAGAGGATTAAGGGCCTTGCTCAAGGGCCCAAAGAATGGAAGCTTTGGTGATACCACGGCTTGAACCCCAAACCTTCCTATCAGTAACCCAGAGCCTTAACCACTAAGCTACCACTTCCCCAAGTGTGTTGTTACTGATCAAACGTGTATGTATAATAAATAATAATGCTTTATTAAAGCCTTCTCTGAGAACCTGTTTTTCACTTTTTTGAAAGGAGTTTCCAATGTCAGTGCTCTTCAAGGTTCATTCAGTTGTTTAACTGAGGCTTTTTACACACATGTGGTGCAAATTGCACTTAAATCACATTTCAAAATGTTGCTAAAGTAGCATATATTTAGGTTTGAACTATTCAAATCCATAAAATGTTATTTGTATTGCACTTTTAACAATAGACATTGTTCCATGTATTAATTAATCTCTATATCCCTGATGAGTGAGCCAGTAGTGACTGTATCAAGGAATATATATAACAAGGAAATGACATGAGGAAACCTTGACTCAAAAGAAAACCCATCCTCATCTGGGTGACACTGAACATCCATTCATTATAGTTCCATCATTATCAACTGCTCACTGATGGAGACTCGAGTGTAAGACCATAGTCCTCAGCCACTAAAGCAGACTGTTTGTATTAATTACAATCCAAGTCCATCTTCATGGTTCTTGAGTTTAACCTTCCACAGTAACCTCATGGATCTTAAGGTTGGTCAAGTGCAACCATCCTCAGCAGAAGCCAGTGAATGATCTTCATTCCAAAGAACTTTATCCAGACGTAAAGCGTCAGGATGAATCAGGCAGGTCCGGAAAGAAGAAAAGGGCAGGATCACTGGAAACTCAGGACCATGTTTGACTCGACAGAGAGAATGAGTACAGGAAGAGAGAAAAGCATGTATTATAAGAGATCCTCATTGTTGCACAATAGTGAAGGATACTGTGCAGTATGATTAGAGTGCAAGTAAGGACTCCAGCAAGACTAGCTATGGCAGCATTACTACAAAGGAGAACCAGAAGGTAACAGACATGAGAGATCTCTGTGATATAAGCAGAGATGGAAATAGTAATTAAATATTCTACTCAAGTAGATATTCTACTAAAGTACAAGTACAATTACCGGTCTAAAAATCTACTCAAGTAAGTAAAAAGTAGCAATTACCGGGTTTTTTTTTTAACAGTGGGGGTTGGAATAGGGATTCGAGTTCTGTTCAAAAAGAACAAGGGGATATTAATCTCAAAGTAGTTGTTTTTAATTAAAGCAACGTCTTTACAAATTAAAGTCTAATAACAAAAAAAACCCATAATAATACAATTGAATAAAAAACACTACCTTCCATGACTGTAATGTGAGTTATGCACTTTTGCAAAAAATAAAAACGACATAAATGTCATTCATGAAAGAAATCGCAAATGTAGATTCAGAATTCAAACAGTTAGTACATGCATTGAACAACTTTGCCTTCAACGGCATTTCGCTTTCAGATGGATCTGCAACATGCATCGTTCTTGTCCATCTCTATCTTTCTTTCTTGTGAGTTTAGCGCATTTGCTCTCCTCCTATTAATCAACTAGTGCAGTAGTTACAGGGGCACGATTTTTATTTACCTTTCATTATTTGTATTGATTTTATTTTTTACTCAGTAATGGATATGATTTAAAATGTAGTTAAGTGCAATACACAAAACATACTTAAGTTAAAGTAAAATTACAGATTTTAAATTTCAAATGTAAAAGTACACACACACACACACACACACACACACACAAAAAAACAACAATTACAGTAACGCTAGTAAATGTAATTTGTTACTTTCTATTACTAAAGTACTGACACTTTTTCACTCAAGTTAAAATGAAAAAGTTTGGGCTCTGACATGCACTTAAGTAAAAAGTAGCCATTACTATTGTGTAGTTAGTGTTACGCTGGTAATATCATATTATTATATATTATATCATATATCATATTAATATATTAATAAAAAAAAATTTCACATATTGTTATTTAATGAATGTATTTAGACTTAACATCCACCATATAGAACACAAGCAGAGAAAAGATGATGATGATGATGATCAGGTGATCAGGAATGTCTCTGTTCTCAGTCATTTTTACATCACTGACTCCCTCTGTCTCAACCACGTTAACCCCATACTCCTTGTTGCCTTCTGCCCTGCTCATTGTGAGCTCTGTAGCCTGGCCTACATCTGTGGTGCTTGATAACCAGGAAATAATAGGCCAGCGGCAGGTTAGAAAAGCTGCACAATGCCAAGAAATAATAAGAAAAAATATTGATCATGTCATCAAATAGATTAAAACTGAAATAAAGAGTCTGGTTTGTAAATGTACAGATATTTGTGTAAAAAATTTAATGAGTGAAAGTAAAACATTTTTTAAGTAAAGTACTGATACCAGCAAAATCTACTTAGTACAGTAACAAAGTATTTGTACTTTATTACTTCTCACCACTATGTACTAGTATTAATACTAGTAATAATTATTACTAGATCTACTTACTCTTTAAAGTATCTCTTTATATTCTTTATACAGATGCTTATGTATTTTGACTTATTTGGAAGCCAGTATGACTCTTTTTGATTAAACCCAGCATGGCTAATCTATGTATGTTTGAAATTTTGAATGCCCTGCTGTCCCAGTATTTGACATGTGTCAGTGCGCAATTTCGTATTATACTTCCAGTGGCTGCCACTTTACACTAGTTTTTTCCAGCATGGCAGCCTGGCTGGATGTTATTACATTAAGCTGTGGCTGTTCTTTGGTCCTTCTGTGCACCAGTTTTTTTTATTATCAGCACTGCCAGATATGCTTGGCATTATCCACAACAATGCATGCTACCTGGTATGTTTTTTTGGGGGGGATTTTTTGTGTAAATTCATGAAGCAATTATTATTTTCCCAGCTTTAAAGAGAGATGCACCAGCAGTACATAATAAAAAGGAGGAAAAAAAACGTGCACAGCACACAGCATCTCTGACGGCTTAAGATACTTTCCTGCAAACAAACACAAGCTATATGAGAAAACCCTTTTACTGCCAAACACACAGTTTTTACTTTGTGCCAAGGAAAGGGTTTAAAACCTCACCTTTGTGCCTAGAGTTAGAGTTCGGAAAATTCTGAATTCCCAAATAGACAGCTTATAAAAGAAAATATAAAAAAAAAAAAAATAGAAGGTAAATATTAGATATTACAAATATTACACATGCAAAGAAATTATCTGGGTTGTTATTAGGAACATCTGGCATCCAGTGAGCAAACTAGATTGACAAAATTGTTCTTATGTGGTTCTTTTTCCAAACTATTACCACAAAGTTGGAGGCACACCGTTGTATATGATGTCTCTGAATGTCTCTAAATTTTCCATCCAACTGGACTAGAAGACCAAAACCTGTTTCAGCATGGCACTACCCCTGCGCACAAATCGAGCTCTATAAAGTTATGGTTTACATGGGTTTAAGTGGAAAATCTTGACCATATGGAACACCTTTGGGATGAATTGAAAAGCTAACTGTTTCTCAGGCCTTCTCACTTCACTCTACATCAGTACCAAACTTTAATAAATGAGCTAAAAATCTCCACAAGTACACCCCAAAATCTAGTTCAACACCTTCCCAGAAGAGTGGAGTTTATTATGACAGGGGAATGTTATAATCAACAAGCCTTTATTATTCTTATAGTGTTTTGTACATGTGTAGTGTACTAGTTATATAAAAATAGCATTTATGTGCAATACAGGAAAGATGAAATACATTTACACTTCGGATTTAGTCAGGACACAAGCAGAGTAAGGCAACAATGCAACAAAGAAAGAGCAGAGTATACGTGTGCAAACAAATGTCTGAACCTGAAACAGGTGCACAAATTAGGTAGCACATCAGTGACATGTGTGAAGACGGGATTCAGAAACAACTCAAACTGTTAAATATTACATCATTTCTTTACTTCAATAGGAAATAATGCTTTTAAATGTTCAAGTAAGTACTACTATATACAATTTTAATTAATACATTTATCTCTAAGTTTATCCCTGCTACTATCCATAGACAGTATTAGAGAAAACTCTCTGAGATGATAAAAAGAAGAAACCTTGCAAGGAACCAGACTGAAACCCGTCCTCATCTGCATAACACCAGATATTAAATTTATATCACAAAGTCTACGTTTTGTCAACGTTATCAGCTGTTCACTGATGGAAAGGTGCAAATGTTTGGTTTGAATGTAGTCCTGGTCCCTTTGTAGTGTATTAGATGCAGTGCAAAGTCATCTCAATGGATACTAAGTGGTAGTCTCGTATATCTCTAGGCTGTCCATGTGGAGTCAGTGGAGTGAGGGGTTTTCAATTGATTCGAGTTGAATTCCAACTAGAAGTAGGGCATTAGGATGGATCAATCAAGAACGGAGTGCAGAAGGTGTCAGGGTCACTGGGATCTCAGGAGTATGTTTAGCTCAACAGGGAGATTAAGGGAGAAACTAAGATTATTATGTATGCTTATTGTCATGTGATGGTTAAAGGCAATAGGCACGCAGAATGCAAACAGGGACTCCAGCAATACTAACTACAGCGTAATATGTGCTTCAGGTTTTGCACAATTTTTTCTTTACCTGCTCTTTCTATTTTTTCATTGCACCATCGTACTGTGATTTTTGTCCTGAATAAATCCAAGCTTTAACTTCTGTATTTCATGTTTCCTGGTTTTCCCTCTTGCATGAGGTTTGCTGTTGATCAAGTATTGACTGTGTTTGATGTTTGCCTGGCTTTGCTTTGACCCATACTAAGGACCACAACAATGATTCTTTGATTCAGCCTACTAAAACATATACCTATTTGTAAAAAAAAAAAAGAATAATAATTTTTTCCTTCTGTTCGCTTTCTGTTTCTCTTTCTCCCTCAGGGCAGTGGTACACGTGCAGGTTGGCGATGTGAATGAGTTCTCCCCTGTGTTCAGCAGTGCTGTGTATTCAGGCTCTGTGCAGGAGGGCAGAGTGTGTGACAGCATCCTGCAGGTCGACGCCACAGACCGAGACTGTTCTCCTCAATACAGCCAGATCTGCAACTACCAGATCGTCACAGAGAACGCGCCGTTCGCTATCGACCGCAACGGTTAGGCACGCAGGCTCACATTCACACACTCCGACACTCCCGCAGAGTCAGGCAGAGCACACACAATCTCACCTTCACACACACACACCCACACACACACAGCAGCACCCCTGGAGCAAGGCATAGCATATACATGCTGACTTTGTCACGTGCACCTCGACACCCCACAGAGTCAGGCAAAACACACACACACAGACGCCAGACAGCAGCTTCCCGACAAAGTCAGTGGAACCTCCATGAGTGCTTTTGTAAAAATGCCATGTTGTATGTATGACTTCATAAATACACTATATGGACAAACGTTTGTTTACACCTCACTATAAGACCCAAATGTTTTTTTTTATATCCCATACCACACAAAATCCCAATTTTATACTCGTGAAGTAACTTCCACTCTTCTGGGATCATTTGCTCTTATAATTTCCTATTTTCTGCTAATGCTCATTTAGACACAAGGACATTAGTAACCTCAGGTACTGATGTAGGTAAGATGAGGAGGCCTGTGCTGCAGTCAGCATTCTAATTCATCCCAAAGGTTTTCAGTAAGGTTGATGTCTAAGCTCAAGAGCAGGTCACTCATGATCTTCCACTCATACCTGTTTAAACCATGAAGCTCACTTTGTGTACAGAAGCATTGTCATGCTGGAACAGGTTCAGACCTCCTAGTACAAGTCCGCATCCTATTTTCTGAAGTAAAAGTTATAATTTTAGTCATAATATTTTTATTAAATACAAAAAAATTATTGGGTGTTAATCCCAGATCTCATGAAATTTTTTTTACAATCATTTTACAATCATTTTATTCACTAATTTTGTTATAGTTATATATAATTTAGCACAAGTATGGTATGGGTTTCCAAGTTCAAGTGAACGCAAAATTTCATTATACCGCATCCAAAAACATTCTATACAATTGTGTACCTCCAGCTTTGTGGTAACAGTTTGGAGAAAAAAAAAACACATATGGCAGGAAAGGTCAGATGTCCCAATACTTTTGTCCATATAGTGGATAAGATTTGTCCCTATTTACCCATATCTTTATGACAAGGCATTGGGAATCAATAGTCTAAGAAAAGACCAGAAAACAGCATTTCTACTTTTTCAACTTGAATGTACAGTACGCATTTGTGAGGTTGGGAAGGTCAAAGTATTTGCTCCTTTTGTCTCTTGTCTAAAACACAAAACAATTTTGGACCATTTTCCTGTAGTATCCCTAAAAAATAATGGTAACAGTTATTAAATATGTTCCCTTTCAGGAACACGAGCTGCGTCGGAACACCTCGCGTTCCCAAAGTGTTCTGACGCAGTGTCTCCTTCCCTCAGGGAACGAGGGTTAAATATGTAACCCAGAGACGTTCTTGTCTAATTTAACCAAGTTGAACATACAAATACTGAAGTTTCAGATTGGGGCAGAGCCTCCGGAGGATGTCAGTTATTATTGAATAGTTGAATTGGGCATAAATAATTTTTTAAAGTATCTGTTGGATCATGAAGGGAATGGAAAAAAGTCTGCTCTTTTTTTTAGTTATCTCAATTGAGATTTCTGATGTTCAAATTCATGTCTTGGTCAAAATAAGGAAAAAATCCTGGTGTGACTCAGTTCGATAGATTTTTCTGTTTCTGAGTTTGATTTTGGCCTAGAAATAAGCCCTTATGTTATTTAAGAAATAATATCAGTGTTGATTTCTGAAAATAACAGATGAGATGGAGGCAAAGATCACTGTACCGCAAAGCACAGTGATGTTTTCCACAAGTCTGATGTGTTCTGATAAGACGCTCCAGTGGGTGTTGTTTTACTTATAGCATATCCGCTAAACTTAGCAGCATTTAAAACTCTGATGTTAATTTGTTTCTCTTTGTCAGGACCTGACAGTGAAACCTGAAAGCTTTATTTATTTATTTATTTATTTTTGTACAATTTGCCACTTGCTTTCTTCAAACTTTTTAAAACCAACCAATATTGTGTTTTCCTTTTTTTATGGTTTAATAGAACTAGACATTTGGACAGCATATATTATATAATATACAGCACGTGTGTAATCATTCCCTCTTCTTGAACTATTGAACTTTTTCCACGTTTCACCTGAAAAGGACTCCAGGCAATAAATCTGCACAGTACAACTCAATTCTGGAGTAGGTGTTAAAAAATCCATTTAAAAAGTAAAAAGGGGTTTAGCCGGAGGAAAATTACGTTTTTTAGTGCTATTTAGTGCTATAATCCCATTTAACCGATTTAATTCTGGGTTTAAATACTAGATAATGTAGAAAGTTCAGAAGGTGAATACTTGTGTAACACAATGTAGATTGTTTTGATTATAGTTTAACATCCTTGATGATTATTTAGAGCTATTATGTGCATTATTATATTACATTGAAATTGAACATAACATTGTAAAATCAATGCAAATGCCTGAGGCCTGATGTGTGTTTGTGTGTGTGTGTAGGCAACATTAGGAACACGGAGAGCTTGAGCTTCGACACTCAGCCCCACTATGAGATCAGTGTGACAGCTTTTGACTGTGGGCAGAAGAGAGCGACACGAAGTGCGACTGTACACATTCATGTCAAACCCATCTGCAAACCTGGCTGGCAAGGTATGAGATGCCAATTAACACGCGTGTGTGTGTGTGGAAAATATGATTCAGACTGTCTGACACTGTCTGAAAAGCAGGCACACTTCGATGGATTATACACATGCTCCTACATACACACTTGGTTCAGAATACCACCCTGTCATTTCTCATTTTAGCAGCAGCTGGTAATTATCTCGGACTCTGTTTTGCTCTTTCAGCGTTATTTTGTCTTCAGCTTTCTTCCTTTTTTTTATTTTCTGACTTTGTATGCGAACTTTCTTCTATTTTTAAAGGAGACACCAACACAGATGCAAAACTCGTTTGAGTGTTGTTGTTTAGGTGTGGGTGGGTGTGTGTGTGTGTGTGTGTGTGTGTGTGTGTGTGTGTGTGTGTGTGTGTGTGTGTGTGTGTGTGTGTGTGTGTGCGAACGCACATGCTTGCATTGGAAATATTTACAAATTCAGATGAAACTTTTGTCTTTAAAATAACTCACTGGCTTTTTTCAGTTCATATCTTTTTTTTTTAATTATTATTATTATTTTTTTTTACATCATTACTGTTACAAAAGATCAGCTGCTACACAGACACACACACACACAGAGCGAACAGTCATTATTACAGAATATGTTATACAGCTTGTAAAATACATTATCTTTTCCCAAAGTATTGCAGTGGATGACATCAGTCTCCGTAAACCTCAGAAGAAGTGTAGTGCAGAAGAAGCATAGAGCTATATCCAGTATTATAAATAAATAAATATCTAGAAATAAAGAGTCAAAAAATTTAGTCTAATATCTTATTTTGGGGAAAATAAACAGATCATGTCTCCCTTTTTCTTTTTTGCTTTTTAAATCTTACTGTAGCTACATGTGTACTTAGCATTTTTTTTAAAGGATGAACCTTTCTCGTCAAAGCTTTCTCTCCATTTCCTCGCTGATTTAAAGTGTTTCTATCTACTAAGGTTGCCAGACTGTATTTCACAAATACACAAGTTCGTAACTCCAACAAATAACCATGTGCTTATGAATAAAATGGTGTTCTTGATTAATTATATATATATATATATATATATATATATATATATATATACTATATCGTTTATAGTAATTTGGAAAATTGCACAGAATCAAATTAAACTAATCTGGCAACCCATATTTCACATAACCACCTTTACGTCTTTACACGAATTTTGCTGGGTTTGACATGATGAAATTTGGATTTGTGCATTGCATCATGAAGTATGAATCTCAAATAGGGCTTGGAATTTAAATATCAATAGTTTTTATACTGTACAGCTGTCATGGTGTCGTGTGACAGTTTCACAGCTATCTCCAGCTTTGTATTTTGGACTTTTAAGTCAACTGAATTTCCAACTATTGCATTTCTACGCCGCTATAGAAACGCCAGACTTAATCACTGGCTGTAAAACTATTTTCTTTTTTCAAACTGCCTCATTTTTATTTGTGAGACAAAGTGATTTATCAGGACGTAGTCTAAAAGACATGTTTTGTAAATTGGACCCCAGAAAAAAAGATTACCATTCTTGTCACAAGTAAACTTTTACATAGTAGTTAACTATCCGATTAACATATTATTTAGAAATTTCCCCAATGTGTTACAATTTGGGACGGATAAAGGTATTAATAAATAAAGGTATCTTATCTTAACATCTGTACTATAAATGAAATGCCGCTGAAGTTGATATGGCAACAAACCTCATGCAAACAAATCCAAACTTTGCTGTTTTGTCTCTTTTTGTCTAATTTCTAATACTACTGGATTATTTTATTATTGACACCTTTTGGAAGTCCCCTTGTAACAATGGTCTGTTGTTTTTGTCCATTTTACCTGTTTATAAGGCTCTGTGTTTTTCATTCAAATCAACTCTTGGAGCACTTGAAGTCTACCTTCATCTACCTGCAATCAGCTACAATAAGAATAATCAAAAAAACAGATGGGTTATGCCCAATTTTTTAATTAAGATCAAACTACATTTACATAAGAGTAAAACAGTTATCAATCTTGGATGATATAATAATATAATAATAATAATAATAATAATTAATTTAAACAATGATTTTCCCAATCTCAAGCAGCTTCACAGTAACTTTTTTTCGGCTTCTCCCATTAGGGGTCGCCACAGCAGACCAGCCACATGTTTGATTTGGCACAAGTTTTTACGCTGGATGCCCTTCCTAACGCAACCCTCCCCATTTATCCAGCTTGGGACGGCACTAAGGCTTGTGCAACCCTAATGGCTGGGGTTGGTTCCCTGACCGGGGATCAAACCCAGGCCGCAGCAGTGAGAGCGCCACATCCTAACCACTAGACCACCAGTATAGAGCAATATATGACAAACAGTCAATCATATGAACATGGACATTTGCCCAGGTCTGAACAAACTCCAGTGCGGTTGAATGGAGCAGTTCTATCAAATTGTGCAAGCAATCCAAAGTAATAGCAATAACAAAGAACACATATGGACAGCTTAGAAAGCATTAGCAATATAAGCATGGAAACACAAGCAGCTATGGAACAAATACACGTTATAACTAGTAATGGTTTTGAACTGAGATTTAAATTCATAGATAGAGCTGGTGGTGCAGAGGAAAAGTAAGTGCCATATCTTGGGTGCCATAATAGAATGAGACTATATAGCCAATATTTATAATCTATGAACAATAACTAGTTCAAGCACAGACGAACAGAGTTATTAAGTCGAAATATGAGCAGTAAGAAGCTCAGATAGGGAGGAGGAATCAAGACTGTGGGGTGGCTTTAATGTAAGCAGGTGAATCCTGTATACAATATGGGATGCAGCAGGTTGCCAGTGAAGGGTAAATAGGGAAAGTTAGTTATTTTACTATATAATATTGAAAATATTGCAAAGGTGAGATAGAGTAGGCCAGAAATAAGTGTGTTACAGTAATCTAGGTAAGAAATAATAAGAAGAAGCTCCCTCAGAGACAAATCAGCCACCACATAGTTTTAAGTACTGCTACAAAAATTTCTCAGGGCATTTATTTTCTGTATATTCAACCCAACAGGGACCATGATTATATATACAAGAAATATCACTTTCGGAATGTGGGAAGTAGGAATTTTCTTCCCTGGCATCTAAGTCGTGGGTCAGCCGTGTCCACGATTCGAATGGATTTCAGAATGTCTTCCCACTGAACGCTTCCATATTGTAAGATTTATTTAGCCTATGAAGCTCACTTCCTGTTAATTATTTCTAAAATAAACCATAAAAGTTTTCTTGTTACCTTGAACCGACCTAGTAAATTAGACGAAAGTGTGAAAAGAATTTTTATATTAGGGATAGAGGAAAAGGAGGGGTGGTGTGTGTGTGTGTGTGGGGGGGGGGGGATGTATGGGGGTGGAGAATGAATGTGTGTGTAGAGAGTAAACAGTTTCCTGCTGGGTTTCATAACCAGGAGTAAATAATTCAGCAGGGATTCGAATGAGCTTCTCGACTATACACACAGACACGCACAAACACGCACGCACAGTGTCATTGACACACATATGTGCACACAAATAAACACACTTTGCATGCTTTAACACAGCTACAGCAGCGATTCCCCTGTGGTGAAGGGTTTTGATGCAGAGCAGGTCATTAAGTGTCTATGTGAACGCAAAGATGACCTTCAGTCATTCCTGAAGATGTTCCACTAGATTTTGGAGCATGTTTGTAGTCATTTGTGTTCATTCAGCCACAAGGGTGTTAGTAATGTCAGGTTCTGATGTAGGTAAGGAGGCCTTGGGTGCAGTCAGCTTTCTATTTCATCCCAAAGGTGTTCAATAGGGATGAGGTCAGAGCTCCTTAGCAGCCCACTCAAGATCTTCCACCCCAACCCTTGTAAAGGATATCTTCATAGAGCTGGCTTTGTGCACAGGTACATAGTGATGCTGGAACAGGTTTTGGTTTAATAAAGTTCAAGTGATGGGAACAATGTAATTCTACCACATCCAACAACATCCTATACAATTGTATGCATCCTACTTAACAGTTTGAGGAAGACTGCTTGAAATGTCCAGTGTCCCTATACTTTTGCTATGCAGTGTATAAATAGTATAATAATATTCAAAATGTGTGTATATGAATATAGTTTTTCCTAACTGAATACTTCCCTATATGGTTTTGGACAATTAAATATGCTACATAGACAATATGTACCATCATGAACAATCTTGTTCTTGTAGAACTTTGAAGGATTTTCAGCTCATAAAACTTAATTTAGCCGTGAAGGCTAACATCGGAGCTCCAATGATCTATTGTTTAATTGCATTGTTTACTTTTTAAAACCTCTTTCTAGGAAAAAAGTAGGACACCTAAAAATGTGCATTTTCAGCTAAAACAGCAGTATAAACAAATCAATTTAGTCAATAAAAATTTTTTAATTCAAATAATGGGAAAATGACACAGGAGGTGGGATATATTTGCTTCTAATAGCACTGATTTCCTAATTACACTGACTTTTTTTGTCGAGTTTTACTTATGAATTACTGAGCCAAGGTCTTGTGAGCTAATAGGAAACAATTAGGCGGCACATATAGCACTGAATGCACAGTAGCGGAGGTGAAAAGTGGATAAAAGTACAGGATAAGAACGTTTATTTAATATAAAGGCAAACAAATTCAGATCAGCAGGCAGAGTCAAAATGTAATCCGGTCTAAGGTGATACAGGCAGTAGGCAAATGACAAACTAGGCAAAACAAGAAGATTAGGAACCTGTGAAACATGAAGCATTAAGAAAAGACTCAGTAATCCCAGCTAAAGTAGACAAGTTACAGAAATGGAGAATAGCGTTAAACAAGACGAAACGTGAACACGCTAATCAGTAACAGGACAGGTGAGAAGACATAACATAAACAAAGGCTACATGACTAAACACTGTAAACACAAAAGCAGATTTCAGCGTTGTGAACCAACATGCGCTATGAGTGGGCACGCTCTTCATGCTCATTTTAAAATAAGGCTTACACAACATTATTTTGCTCACTGGTTTCTGATTGTTGCTTGGTACACACCAAAAAATACTTACCTCATCCACAGTTAGGGACAGATTTTCACAAAGCTAGGGATTCTGCTTTTTATGATTTTAGATTCCCCAAAAAATCCCAAAACATCTGTGGGAACTCGCTCTGTGTTGTCGGGATAAAAGACCCAAGCTAACTAGTTTAAACATTTCCCAAAGGAAATAGGTACTTTCCTTTAGGTTCTCTAGATGTTCTTTGTTATCTTTAGTTGTGAATGACTGTACGAATGATTCTATCATTGCATTGCACCATGCCATGATTGGGATTTTTCCTCCCTTCTTTTACGGGCTCCATATCCATTGTAAACCCTGAACACCTGACTAAGATAAAGCAATGGCAGAAGATGGAAAAACAGCAAATGTCTTCTGGGGCTGTGAAATCTTGTTGCTTTTCTGTGCTAGTTTTCTATCAAGCATACGAGCAAGAATAATGAATGTGTGCCTGAAATTAATTGAGCAGCTTCATTTTAATCCCTGTTGAATGATTACTGCTCTTTTATGAGAGTTACTAGCACTAGCATAATGATATACCATACTACTCTTTTATGAGAGTTACTAGCACTAGCATAATGATATACCATACTACTCTTTTATGAGAGTTACTAGCACTAGCATAATGATATACCATACTGCTCTTTTGAGAGTTACTAGCACTAGCATAACAATATACCATACTGCTTTTTTATGAGAGTTACTAGCACTAGCATAATGATATACCATACTGCTCTTTTATGAGAGTTACTAGCACTAGCATAATGATATACCATACTGCTCTTTTATGAGAGTTACTAGCACTAGCATAATGATATACCATACTGCTCTTTTATGAGAGTTACTAGCACTAGCATAATGATATACCATACTGCTCTTTTATGAGAGTTACTAGCACTAGCATAATGATATACCATACTGCTCTTTTATGAGAGTTACTAGCACTAGCATAATGATATACCATACTGCTCTTTTATGAGAGTTACTAGCACTAGCATAATGATATACCATACTGCTCTTTTATGAGAGTTACTAGCACTAGCATAACAATATACCATACTGCTCTTTTATGAGAGTTACTAGCACTAGCATAACGATATACCATACTGCTCTTTTATGAGAGTTACTAGCACTAGCATAATGATATACCATACTGCTCTTTTATGAGAGTTACTAGCACTAGCATAATGATATACCATACTGCTTTTTTAGGAGAGTTACTAACACTAGCATAATGTTATACCATACTGCTCTTTTATGAGAGTTACTAGCACTAGCATAATGATATACCATACTGCTTTTTTAGGAGAGTTACTAACACTAGCATAATGATATACCATACTGCTCTTTTATGAGAGTTACTAGCACTAGCATAATGATATACCATACTGCTCTTTTATGAGAGTTACTAGCACTAGCATAACAATATACCATACTGCTCTTTTATGAGAGTTACTAGCACTAGCATAACGATATACCATACTGCTCTTTTATGAGAGTTACTAGCACTAGCATAATGATATACCATACTGCTCTTTTATGAGAGTTACTAGCACTAGCATAATGATATACCATACTGCTTTTTTAGGAGAGTTACTAACACTAGCATAATGTTATACCATACTGCTCTTTTATGAGAGTTACTAGCACTAGCATAATGATATACCATACTGCTTTTTTATGAGAGTTACTAGCACTAGCATAATGATATACCATACTGCTCTTTTATGAGAGTTACTAGCACTAGCATAATGATATACCATACTGCTCTTTTATGAGAGTTACTAGCACTAGCATAATGATATACCATACTGCTTTTTTAGGAGAGTTACTAACACTAGCATAATGTTATACCATACTGCTCTTTTATGAGAGTTACTAGTACTAGCATAATGACATACCATACTGCTCTTTTGAGAGTTACTAGTACTAGCATAATGATATACCATACTGCTCTTTTGAGAGTTACTAGCACTAGCATAATGATATACCATACTGCTCTTTTGAGAGTTACTAGCACTAGCATAATGATATACCATACTGCTCTTTTATGAGAGTTACTAGCACTAGCATAATGATATACCATACTGCTCTTTTATGAGGGTTACTAGCACTAGCATAATGATATGCCATACTGCTCTTTTTTGAGAGTTACTAGCACTAGCATTATTATATACCATTACAATACATACATACAACAAACAAACACAGAAGCTTGCATGCGTACTTTCACTTTACAAAGCCTAACAGACAACACTTTTGTGAATGCATATACATAATAAACAACACACAAATACACAAACAAATACATTAGAAGGCTGTGTTACAAAAGCTTTGTATGACTGTGTATGTATGTGTTTGTATTTGTGTTCTTGATAATGAATCAGAGTGACGGTTGCTTGTCAGCACACATGAAGTGCTAATATTTTTTCACCCTAATGACTTTTTGTGTGTCTGCATGTGTGTGTGTGTGTGCCCGCGCGCGCGCGCTATACGTTTAAGTGTATTAGTTTTGCATGGCAACTAATGTGACAAATAAGGTTGCAGGATTAGTGATGAAAATAAAATCACTATAGAAGGCTGAATACACACTCAAGTAATAGACTTATCGTTGGGAGGTTTGGACACAATGAAGAATATAATGTCGCAGATCTGGGAAATCGCATAGGAATTACCTGAAAACTGGACTTCCTTATGATCATGGTGTATAATTTAGTTTCACTGCAAATTATATGACAATTTTTACTTGTTGCATATAAAACCATACACAATACGACACAATACAGCTTTTTAAAGACTGGTCTGTAAAAGAAAAATGTGATAAAAAATACAATTTAAAAGAATTAAAGAAAATAAATGCAATAGATAAATAACAGGATTTATATTATAAAATTTTAAAGAGTTGCAGTAAAATAGAATTTGAAGTATATTCCTAGGTAGCAGTATTGACATCCAGGGAGTCAGGGACAAGGAAACTTCTTTTGGCTTAACCTCATAGTGTGCAGCTGTGCAAGGTGTGCAATTTTGAAATTATGTGTGTGTGAGTAAAAAAAGCAGGTTGAGGTAGTGTGTTATGCTTCAGCATGAATCCAGGCTCTAGTCATTGGTATTGTGGGCCCAAACTGCCTGCGGGAACAAACTCCCTCTCGTTCGCTTTGTGCCTTCAGGGAGCAGAAGCGTTTCCTTGACCACAACAGAGAGAACAGTAAGGCTAGCTGAGGTCCTTCATTATCTTCCTGGTCTTGGTCCAGTGTCATTTGCTATAGATAGACTGCAGGTCAGGGAGCTCTGTGCAGATGGTGTGGTTAACTGATCCCACCAGACTCTGGAGAGCACGCCTGTGCTGCTTGGTACCTGTGATGTTTCCTGTCAGGATGCTCTGAACAAGCACCTTGCAAAAGCAGTTTAAAGTCTCTTAGGCATCTGAGGTGGAATAGATACTGACAGGACTTCTTTACCATGATGTTAAAGTGACAGGACCATGTCAGGTGCTGCATGATGTTTTTTTTTTTTTTACAACAAGGTACCAAAAACTGTCCACTTTCTTTACTGAGGTCCCACTGGTGACCTCTGTCCTGCTTTGTGCACTAGTCAACAACCAGCTTTTTTGTCTTGCTGACATTGAGAAAGAGATTGTTCTCTTGGCACCAGGCTTTTAATCTCCTAGGCCGTCTCGACTGGAGATCAGGCCCACCTCAAGAGTACAGTCAGTAAACGTGACAACGTGACCACTTCCAACTCTACAATCAGTCATAAGTGTAAGTAGTACAACATGAGGCTCACACATCTTGGGGTTGTAGGTGAGGCAGTGTGAGACATGTTTGCCCACCCTTGATGCTGACTCAATGAGATCATCAGGTACAAAAAGGCCACGCTTTGTAATAACAGAGTATTTACCTCACATATGATTAGTATATTCAATTTACCTCTGACTCATTCTGCTATTTCATGAAAGTGATTGGGTAGCAACTGTTCATTACTGAATCCATGTGCATGTTCCCACCTCCCGCCAGACCAGAATAAAGCTGTTACTATAAAAAATGAATAAATGAATAAATGACTGCATTACTGACTTTTTATATTCATGTTTTTTTTTCTGCGATTGGCACAAAACTAAATTGGTACCTGTACGCTCCCCTTGCAATTTAGATTTTAAAGAGCTAGAACTTCAGACTTCAAACACAGATTAGTGCCTTTTAATACGGGAACGACAGAAGACAGACATAGAGATTGAAACATCAATTTTTTTTTTTCTTACCTCGTACATCTAACTACTAGTTCAATGTGTAACTATCCATTTAGTGGCTTGGGATTATTGTCAGAGGTACAAGTGTTCTGTCTACCATATGTACAGATAGCATCCTTCCACTGTTTTCTTTCTCCGAGGCCATGCACAGCTGGCTAGCCGGGTTTGTGTCTAAGCATCGCTATCATATCCCTTTAGCCACTATATGCTGTCGATTTGCGGAATCTGCTGCTCTATTCACATAACAGTGAACAGCATTACTGATGATTTTCTCCTGCAGTGTTGACTCCTGCCTCTGAGTTTTTCTCCTACATATTTTTTTGCAATATTCTGTCAGCTACATGGCTGGCAAAACTTGAGGCATTTCAACTGGAGTATAACGGGTCTCCCTTGATACACCATGATGAAGGACTATGCCCAGATGTGTACCTTGTTAAAGTGCTGAGTGCAGCCATACCGATAACTCCCTAAAGAAAAAAAATACAATATTGCATCATATGTGACACACAATGGCAATATTTTTGGCACAAACTTGACCAGTTCTCTTTACCTTGAACAGAATCTAGTCTGTCGATTTGGCAGGTGCACAAGTCAGCTGTCAGAGGTGAAGTCGGCATAATTGTCCAAATGTGTTGCAGTCTGCACTTCAAGATGATAACCCATACCTACTGTAGTAGCGGTTTGACCAGGAGGTGTGAGCAAATCCAACACACTGAAAGTTGTTGCTTTCTCTGGCACAGCCAGACAGTCCACTGGGACTGGCCTCGCCATTTATAGACCATTCTTTATCTTTTGCACTGCCACTTATTAATTTCAGAATTTAGCAACTAGGCCACACAGTCAAACATGGCTCCACGATGGCCAGCAAGACCTTGGATCACATTACTGATTTGTCTAGTCGGAGTATGCAGGCAGCTTCTTTACTATGCAGATTTGCTGTTAAAGGTAGACCAGATTTGAAGACTTAACAATTGGATGTGTCTGTGGAAATTTACACTAAAACAGTCCAGGAGGTTCTTCTAAATGCAAGAACTCTATAAAGGTTGTGTTCTTGACATTCTGCAAACCTCTCTATTTGTTATTCAGGAGTACATCATCTATCCAAAGTTTCCATTTTGCAAACAGCATTATCCACAGCGAATTTCAATTATCTTATTTATACAATTGAACAGTTAAAGCACAAAGGGCCCAGGTGCTAGAACTTGAACTTATAACCTTTTAGTAAAAAAGATTCGAAGATTTGAACTCTGATTATTGGATTAAGAGTCCAGAGTGCAAACCATTACATCCAAAAATATATCTAAAATTTGTTAATAGCCACAATTTAAGCAGACCACAACAATGTGGAGGGCATCTCTTTAAAGTCCTATATACTATTTTGTACTTTTCTAAATAAAGAAGGATGCACCTCAATCTGGACTTTATCCTAGTAGAGTGAGTTTTTTTCCCCCTAAAAACCATATGATTTCATTTTTTGTAAGATTTTTATCAAACATCCATGCTATGAGCGTAAGACTAGGTGGTGGATCCATTGTGATTTCCTTCACTGGGCAGCCATTATCACCTTGGCCTGTAGACAGACTGCACACCCAAGCACTACAAAAAGCATCTTCTCGCATGCTTTATTTTAAGGTGTAACACTTTAGGAATTCTATACTGATGGTTCCTGTAAATAATTATGTGTGTGCAAGTTTAACCTCAGCAGGCTTATAAATACTGTGATCACCTTTCAAGCAGTCTTTAATTAAGTACTGTTGTTTGTAATTATTGTTTTACAATAGTTGTGCAGTTCAAACTGAATGCTTGCTCTCCCCCAGCTTAGCAAGAAGGTTTGAAGGAAAGGTAGATGTAGGATGGTATTTTTTCTTGCAAGAATGTTTTTAAATATACTTTATATAGTACTTTATACTGTAAATAGACTTTGATGGAAGATCCACATGCTGAAGGAATTGTTTCAGGGTTATCCAGCATTCCTATATTGACAGACATATATGTCCCGAGCATTTTCATATATTTATCCCTGGTGGTCTAGTGGTTAGGATGATTCCCGGTCAGGGAACCAACCCCAGCCATTAGGGTTGCACAAGCCAGTGCACTCTTAGTGCCGGTCCCAAGCCCGGATAAATGGGGAGGGTTGCGTTAGGAAGGGCATCCAGCATAAAAACATGTGCCAAATCAAACATGCAGATGATCCGCTGTGTCGACCCCTAATGGGAGAAGCCGAAAGATTCATTGATAAGAACTTTTAAAAACTTTTATAACCTGAAGTAAAAAAGAAACAAACAGGTAATAAAATGTAACCATGAAACTCTCAGCAGTGCACAGTCTCCTAATGTGGTGTGATAAATGCATTTTATATTCATCACACATACACACACAAACACACAATCTCCTTAACTATTCAGACTGAGTGAGAGTGAGCAACCCTAACAGCAAATGTTGTTGCTGACAGGAAAACTCAAAATGGGTTTGTAGCGCACCTGCCATTTAAATTGGCAACATGAACTTGAGGTAATGCATGCATATTTAAAATTCTAGCACATCACCCATTAAATTGTCCGTGAACACCGCACGCAGTGGTTCTAATGACACACACTGGTGAGTAGGACTGCGACGGTATCAAATGTTCACACCGCAGTAATTGTCTAATGAAAAAGTTTTGCTTATGTTGTTGACAACGTTGTATGTAAAGTATTGTATTTTAAATAATACATGGAATGTTTGCCATGAATAGTTTTTCGATGTAGGCAAAACAATAGATTGTCGTGGAATAGATTTTCCAGGGATATACATTTTGGAATGTTAAAGTCTTACAAGAAAAATCATGGAAAGTCTCCTTTGACCTCAGAATTGTGCTGGTTTTCTATAAGGAATTTTGGTCAAAGAATGTAACCAGATAAAATTAATCACTGATGAATACTCGTGTCATATTACATATTTGCATTTAAAATAAATGTATCTGTATAAACTATTTTGGTAGGAACATTTGATATACCATCGCATTAGTGTTAATGGCTAATTTAATGGATGATCTAATATATAGAAATAAAACAATTTAAATGTGTAAATGTCTCTTTTTGCCATCCAGGATGAACCCATGGTTACAGTACAGGTGTCCTTATGTAATCCGAACAAATCTACATTACATGTACACACTGACAGACAAAAACAAAGCAGGAGATTCGGGATAGCAAAAAACAAGTACACAACATGTGCATTACTGGTGTACTGTACACACTGGTTATACAATATCTAAATATTCTGAAACAGGTGCACTGAAGGCTTTTTACTGTGTGATCACTTTGTGGTTAACATTAGCATTTAGATTAGTATTAAATATTGCTGCCATTAGCCAGCTACGTGTGCAGTGTGCTTAATAAATGAAATGTTCCATATAATTGAAGCTGAAGGTCAGTCAGGAGACATAAGATGTGTTTGTGTGATGGCACAGAAACATGTAATGTACATTTCTAATGTCTTTGAGAATGAAACGTCAAGATTAAGTAGCTAACTTTTTAACAAAAAATGTAATATGTATTTTATGTGTTGTGGTCGTAATATGTTCGAAAGTTTCTTTTTCTACTGAATTATATGGCTTATAATCATTATGTAATACAATTAAGAGAATGCTCAGATACAAACAGTCAGTTGTATGTTTAATACCAAACATTTATAATTCAACGAATATATTATATTCCTTTTCATTTGTGTTAGCAAAGATTTCAGAATACATCTTGTACTTAATAAAATTCACATTTACAGCTCCATGAGTGTAGGTCTTATGTTTAGTATCTCAGAAATGTTCTTGCCTGAATGTCAAAACTCTGATGTCCCATATCTTTAAAACAGCATTTCACCCACATACAAAGGTCACAGTCAATCCTTGTGGTTTTTTTTATGTAAAAAATACACAAACGCTACTCTTCTCTTTTTCTAGTTTCTCTTACTTTATTTCTTTTCCCCCCTGCTAGGCTGGAGTAAACGTGTGGACTATGAGCCAGGTATGGGTAGTAAACCACTGTTTCCCAAGATGCACCTGGAGACGTGTGAGGGCACGGTGTCTTCGGTCAGGACCACTGTCGAGCTACAGACAGGGCATATCGGCAAAGGCTGTGACAGAGAGACCTATTCGGAGAAATCGCTGCAAAAGCTTTGTGGTGAGTTTATTGGGTTGTTTTGCATAAATATTAACGATGGGGAAAGAAAACTAACATGGATTTCATGCAACGTTTACCCTGATATTAAACACAGTTTTACAATGGTGCTGTCTGTCATGGACAGTCTGCAATTTTTCTTTTTTTTTTTTTTCTTTTGAAGAGGATGATGATTGGCACAGAAAATTGAAAATGTTCATGGTAGAAAAAACTTTTTCTTCAGGCCAGTCAAAATAAACCAGCGTGCATCAGACATGGCTGAATTTTTGTTCACAACAATTCATATCTGAATGGCAGACCGGAATAGTCTGTAAAAATTGAGAGGGCCAAAACGGTAAATATAGGAGGCCTTGAGAAACATCAATCGAAAAAATGGCATTTTAGGCTGAAGTCAAATTCCCCAATGAACGACAAACCAAGTGAGTTGTTGAGGAACATGATGGAGAAGGAATACAAGATGAGTTGCAAAAGCTTTGGTCCTGAGTAAGACTCCCATGTTTGCATTGATAACATACCTTTCCAATAATGATATTGTACCAGATCACTGAAATGCAAAGCATGGTTTATTATTAGTACTTGGCTTATAGTTGCTTATTGTATTTCAAGGATTTTTTTCCTTCCTTTTCCTTTAGTATCCACCAATAGTACAGTATTGCACTTAATATGTTTCAACAAACAAGTGTTAAACACGTTGTAAGTGTTGTAAACCTAGTGTTTTAATTTAAACCTAGTGTAACCGTGTATATTCGGCTCAGTTGTCCCGGTAAAGCAGAACTATTCTACTAGGTTGCTGATTGTTAGCCACTGATGCGATCTGACAAAGACATTTTGAACCGTTAAATGCTTTCCCAGATAGAGGTCACTCGCTCACTGGTTTGGAAAATGAAAGAGAAAATAGCTGATGTGTTTTTGACAATCAGTACAAGTTCAAAGCAGGACATTTATTGAGTATATTCTATATCAGGAAAAAAAATAACATCTTATAAATATTTAACATGAGTCATCCCTGAGAGTGAGATCTCCTTTTTACCATCTTTGTGTCTATCTGTCCTCGTGAGTGAGATCTCCAAAGAAATTTACACTGTACACTCCTGGACAAAAATAATAACAATAAATCATTAGTCAGGAAATGAGCTAGAATTAACTAAATGCAGTCCTGTGACCAGTTTCACTATTGTTTACTGCTTTTTTACTTTTGTTGCAGTGAACTGTTTTAGAGGAAAACCTAGAAACAGGGAATTCACTTACACTATATGGACAAAAGTATTAAGACACCTGACTTTTTTCAGCCATATGTGGTTCTTTTTCCAAACTTTTACCACAACGTTGCAGGCACACAATTGTTTAGGATGTCTTTGGATGTGGTAAGATTAGATTTTTCCTTCACTTGAACTTAGAGACACAAACCTCTTCCAGCATGAACATCTTTGTTATTTTACCAGGAATTGGTGACTAAATGTGGAATAAGATGTTCGAAAAGCTCATACAAATCGTATGGTTACTGTAGGTGTCTACAAATGTTTGCTAATATATTGTACAGTACACAGTGCCCAAATAGGTACATTTATTAAGATTGATATTGATAATACTGTTAAAAAGTCTGGGGGGAAAATTGTTTATAAAATATTTATAAATATATATATCTTAGGGGATTTTTATTTATTTATTTATTTTTAACGCATCCTATGCGACTCATCCAGGCTCGCAAATGGATCCAGGATTAATGACACAGAGAAGATCTCCAGTGTTTGTAATTTCCTGACCAATATTTTGCCATTTCAGGTTTGACCCATTAATTTACCCAGGAGTGTATGAGATAATAAATATTTAATTGAATGGAGTGGGCAGTGCTAAACCCAGGATTTTCATTTTCATTCCCATTTGGATTATACAAATTATAGGTTACAGCATACAAGTCAAGATAACCTTTCATACCCGTCCTTCTTTTTGAAACCCTAAGCTGGGTTAAAATTGTACAAAATCAAATCTAATAAAAATCTAGTTGCATCTGTAAATTCAAATTTATGGAAAATTACCCAAAAACTAATATTTACTGATTTATTAACTCCATATGTCCTTTAATGGGTAAAGATTATTATCATGCTTATATTTCCTCTGTGTAAAGAATTTTGAAAAGACCCAGGGTTCTTTCTGAAGGTGAAATTGTTTACAGTATCACACATAAAATCTGTGTATTTCTGTATACCTTTGCCCTGAGTGTAACAGTGTATGACATTGAAACTCTTAATGCTAAGCAAATTGACATAAAAAAAAAAAGTATTAAGAAAAAAATATTAATAATATGACTGTTGAGTCAAAGATAAAAATATTTCATAATCTCTTGTTTCCTGCTTGCTTGTGTCGAGTATAATGTTAACGTCTGTGTCTATTTATCCTCTTATCTGCTTTAGTGAGCATGCTAACATATGCCAGCTAGTTCCTAACAGGTGTTGGTGTTTTTTTCTTTTTTTCTTTTTTTTTTTTGCTCTTCTGAACTTTATGCTTTGAAAAACTCACAAAGACGGATCAGTCATGGCTCCTGATTGATTTGTCCTTTGCTGTATTATATCTACACAGTTATTTTTAGTAAGAGTAAGGAGATCGAAAATTAACTTTAGTTTATGTATTTGATCTTGAGAACTGTATAAAACTGTGTCTAAATACTAATGCATGTCCTTAACCATTCTACCCTACAAAATAAAAACACCAGTACACCTCAGTAAATGCTATTTAGTGTGTAGGATTGTCAGGGATCCACCAGCCACATCTTCACCTATCACTCCAAGCAGCTCTCCCACTTACTAATCAGCTACACCTGGCCCTCATCAGTTCCCATGCTACATAACCCCCACCAGCTCATTGGCCGTTCTACATCTTAGGCGTAGGAACAGTCAGACTACCCAAGCTACTCAGTTGGTTTAATCTCTGTTTTGTTCACACCAGTCTGATCACATCTTTCCTTAACCTGGAGTTTCATTGCGGTTTGCCGTTTTCTGCTTTGCCCTGTTATTTTTTATTAAAAAACCTTGTGGATTTCACTTCGGTTTCCAGCACGTTCTTTCGCCTGACAAGGATGTGGATTGGGATGCAGCCCTGCATTCTCCAGGCATTACATTTGGGTAAAAAGGCATGGTACAATACATCTTATGGAACAATCACACTATACTTTTTGCAAATATGTCTGAAAACTGGATATGCCATATACCAATATTATAATATATCATTTGTTTCTGTATGCAGTGACACCACAATCCAGGCAGTTTCTTTTTTTATTTATAGTGGCAAGAAAAAGTATGTGAACCTTTTGGTATCTCAATGTATTTCTGCATAAGTGTCATAAAATGTGATCTAATCTTCATCCAAGTCAAGATTTTTGAAAAATATACTGTGCCTAAATAATGACAGAAAAAAAATCTGATCTTTCATGTCTTTATTGAACACACTAATTTAACAAAATTATAGCGGAAAAAGTACCCTTAATAACTGGTAGACCAGGCGCTTCCTGTAGCTGTGGATCAGACCTGCAGATCGTTCAGCAGGAATTTTAGCCCCGGCTTTAGTTCTGTCACATTCATTAGATGTATCATGTGTATGACTCTCTTAAAGTCATTTATAGCATCTCCATTGGGTTGAGGTCTGGACTCTTACTTGGCCACTCCAAAAGGCTGATTTTGTTTTTCTGAAGGCATTCTGTTGTGGACTTGCTCCAGTGTGTTTGGTCTGTTGGTCATTGTCCTGTGGCATCACTCAAATTCTACAGAGGTTCAGCTGACATACAAACATTTTCTCATTACCCTGTAGAAGTTTTTGATATACTTGCAAATTCATCTTCCTCTCAATAACTGCAAGCTGGCCAGGACCTGATGCAGAAAAGCAGGCCCAAATCATGATGCTTCCTCCACCATATTTTACTGTCAAGATGATGTTTTCATGATGATATGCGATGCCCTTTTTACACCAGATGTGGTGCTCCATGCTCTTTACAAATAGCTCAATCCTAGTTTCATCAGTCCACAAAACACTTTGCCAATAACTTGTGGAATGTCAGTGTGCTCTTTCGCAAACTTAAGGCGTGCAGCAATGTTCTTTTCAGTAAGCAGCGGCTTTCTTCATGGTGTCCTGCTATAGACACCCTGCTTTTATAATGTTCTAGCCATGCCTTCAAATCTTTGGCTGTCACTCGGGGTTGTTGCTTTACCTCATTGATGAGTCTTCGCTGTGCTCTTGGGGTCATTTCTATTGGGCGCCCACTTTTTGGTAGAGTAGCCACAGTCTCAAAATGTCTTCATATGTAGAACTGGTGAATTCTAAAGTCTTTAAAATCACAATGTGACCCTTCCAGCTTTATGTAAATCAACAATTCTTGATCGTAGGTCCTCTGAAAGGTCTTTTTGCCAAGATATGGTTCACATAACCTTTTTGAGTTTGCTTCACACAAAGAGAATACACTTAAGTGGTCTTTATCAGTCAAAGTGGCTCTAGTTCACAACTCCTAACCAATTTTCTTAACAAGACTCCAGGTATGCTAACACCAGACTCCAATTAGCTTTTTTGAGGTAAATAACTCAAGGGTTCACATACTTTTCCCACTAGAACTATGAGGTTGTATGGTTGTTTTTGACAAATTTATGCAGAAAAACATGCAATTCCATACAGTTTACATACTTTCTTTTTGCCACTCTATATTAATCTCTATTTTAAAGTCTGACACTAATATGATCAGCTCTTCCTTAATTGTTGTGAAGAGGTCAATCTTCTATTGGTCGCATTATATGAATTTACAGGTCAAAGTTCAGATAATGTAAGAGTTAATGCAAAAGTTCTTGAATTTTGGAATGTGAAAATTCTACGCAATGACCTTGTGTTTTTAGTTTCCAGCATTTGCATGTTAGATTGAAAGTCAATGCAATATATTAATATAATTTAATTATTAGATACTCTGAATGTTTTTATAAAGCAATATGAGGTTGGTACTTTTAAATTGCCCACTTTGGTCTATATTTAAGTTCTCTAACTAAATCTTTGAAGAAATAGAATAATTTATCAAATGGATATGGCAGAAGCTCCTACACAGAGGAGCATGTGTACCCAGCCACAGAGCTGGATTTTCTGTACTTAATGTAAGCCTGAGGTTGTAGATGAGCTGTTGAGGATTTTGATGTTAAGCTGTAGGGTTTTTTTTTTTTTTTTTTTTTTTTTTTTAACAGAACTCCATCACACCAGTATGTGATTTTTACAGTTAAAGCAAAGGAATCAGACTGGACCATATTACACATTTCCAGTGGGCTGGACCATAAAAACTGTTTAGTTGACTGATAATACATCAACCTTTTATTTTTAATAGCTTCATTATTGCCATACATCTAAGCTGAATGAAAATACCTTATATTAGAAAAAGACCAGGCAGTTTTTTGAAGTTATGGCTATACAGTATATACAGTGGGGGAAATATTTATTTGATTCCCTGCTGATTTAGTAAATGTACCCCCTTACTATGAAATGAACAGACTAGAATTTTTATGGTAGATTTATTTTATAAAACTGGGAAATAAAAATCCAAGAAAGAATTATAGATTAATATTATATAAAATTATACTGTAGTTATAGTCAATCTACCTCAGGGATTTATTTGCTTTTAGTGTTGCTTTTCATGGATATAAAAAGTGCTTGACTCACCTTCATCTCAGCTGTTTTGTCCTCTCTTATTAACAGTGTGTTTTCACCCACAGAACTGTGACTCACTGTTGACTGTTGTGTGGAAAAATCCAAGGAGATCATTAAACATCATATACAATCTTTGTCTATTTTTAGGTGCAATCAAACTGCATTCTGTTCGAAATGAATATATCAATTATTTATGAAACGAATTTACAAACCCACATTTCACTGTGTCATGTATGCGAAGGAGGATTATGAAATAAAAGGAAAAGATCATCCAAAAAAAAGGTGGGGGGGGAGTGAAAACGTACTAAAAGCAGTTGTAAATTAGCCTAATATTTGTTGCTCAGCACACACACTTAGCATTTAGTATACCTAGTTTATCCAGGTGTGCAGTTTTCAGTAAAATTAGGTTCATTTTAAAGTTCTGGCTTTTTATGTTGAAAGGGGGAGCTCAGTTAAGTGATTAGACGTCTGATCGTAAAGTCGTGATTTTAAATCCCAGCACCACCAAGCTGCCGCTGCTGGACCTTTTGAGCAAGTCCAGACTACTCAGTTATAAGTTGCTTTGAATAAGAGAATCTGCCCGATGTTTAAAATTGTAAATATGATTATAGACTCTTTAAACAAACGATGTGTTTTGATATCAGATCTGGCAACCCGAGCCAAAGTGCATATTTACATCAGAAGTTTAAATAGTACATTAATTCCTTTGCATTTAAATAAATCTAAATAAGATCCTTGAGTCATTAAGCAGGACTTTTTCTGTATTGCCGGCTTTGTAAATGTCATAGGAGGCAAAGCTCCGAACAAAAATAAATGATTGCAGTTTAAGTATGTAGAGTTAGTAAATGAATGTTAATGTCAGATGCAGTGAGCATTAAACTGTAAAACAACAAATTAAAAAGATGGAATTAAATCAAGAAATGGCTTTTGTGACTTAAAATGCATGAATTATCTTAGATTAGATACATCGCTGTGCTGCAAAGAAATTGGCTGGTGGTTTTTTTCAGGCTGCTTGAGAACCTCTGACAGCCTGAACGATATTTTTACCCGAAACGTGGCATGTTATGGCACCACTTAATAACCACTAAATATTTCTTTTTAACATTTTTTTTCTTCTTTTCTTCTGATACACTGCTTCAATAGACATTTCAAACACATCTCTACTATATACAAGAGTATCCCTATTTAATACTCTTGTATAAAATAAATTAATTATAAGATAGTATTGTCTTGTATAATCTGTTTTTGTCTTGTCTGTTTTTTCTTGTACAGTCCAAGCTAAATGTATAGTTTTATTGATGTCTGTACTTCGAGAGTCACTAACAGCTGAAACCAAATTCCTTGTGTGTCAACACACTTGGATTCGGATTCTGATATCTTGATTTAGATTTTTAGACTTCCTCACAAGTCACCTGACTAGAAACCACACAGTCCCTCTGATGCTAAACTCGTGCTGACGATGAGCCTCTTCGCATGCCAATATCACTTCAAATGTCACACCTATATCACTGGAATTACCCAGTATATAAAAAATGACTGTTTTTGTGTCGCTTGTACTAACAATTTGACAGCCAATATTTCTGGAAAAAGTCAGCACTAGCAGGTGCTAATGACTGCGGTTAATTAGGACCTCGGTTCCCCTGTCGTCCTCCTTGTGTTTCTTAGCCGCGATGCCAGAATGAGCTTTTTACCCTCTTTTCTAAAATTGTACTCATGATTCTGGTGCAAGAAAGCACACTTAGCTTCACAGCTGTTGGCAGGATGCTCAGTCGGAGTCCACGGAGAGCTCATGGCTGTCAGTGTAATATCTCACATAGTATCACGCACACGTGTGCGTTTGTGACATGCAGTGGAAAGTGATACCATTCAGGATGTGAGGAAGTGTTACGAGCCAAGGATACCAGCAAGAATGGCACCTAATTGGAGCAGAGAAATGAAGAGCACACAGAGAGAAGGATTAGGGGGTTTTTTTGTGACTGAAGTGTGCTCATATTTTTAGATGTGCCTGCATTATATACTGCACATACATGTGCATGAAGTACCAAACTAAATAAAACTAAACAAACTTTGACATTTTTTTAATTATAGATACTCTAGTTCTGTCTAATCTATTATAGATTTTTTTTTATTTATTATTATTGAGAAATACAGCATTATTAGGAAATACAGCACTTGTGGCCATTCTGATATAGTATAATAAATTATCATTATTATTATTATTATTTTAATGGTGGTGTTCCCACCCAAAATTTGTTTTACTACTCTTATGCCCCACTAATTTGCCAACAATTACCACAATTATAATTTTCATTCATTGATAAATATATTATGCTTTTTATTGTAAATTTATGCTGTAGTTGCATTTAATGTTATGGAACGTACATGAGGCATGTTAGTTCCTATTATCACTCACTTATACACTATATGAAAGTTTGTGGACACCTGACCATAAGATTCCCCTTTCATTCCACTCTACTGGGAAGATGTTCCTCTAGATTTCGGAGTGTATTTGTGGAGATGTGTGCTTTAGGACTTTAGTAGTCGGTCAGTTATTAGTATAGGGTGAGGAGGCCTGGGATGTGGTTAGTGTTCCAATCCATTAGGGTTGAGCTCAGAACTCTATAGCAGGCCACTCAAGATGTTCCACTTAAACCCATGTAAACCATATTTTCCTGGAGCTGGCTTTGTGCATTGTCATGCTGGAACAGGTTCGAGTCTCCTAGTTCAAGTGAAGGGCAAAAATAATTCTAACACTTCCAAAGACATTCTATACAATTGTGTGTCTTGAACATTTGGGGACATTTTGGGGAAGAACCATGTTTGCCTGAAAAAGTCAGTTGTCCCAGACGTTTCGTTTGTGTGTATGTATGTGTGTGTGTGTGTGTGTGTGTGTGTGTATGTGTATGTGTGTATATATATATAATATATATATTGCGGGAGAAAAGGACTGCCACAACAGGTCGGATCGAAAGGCTTCACAGCCGTTTTTATTTACTTCTTTATATTCACTGGTGTCTGGTTGCTCGGTGCTCTCACAGCACACTTCTGGCACACGCATATCACACTCACACCTTCTCTCTCTCCTCCCTTTATGCGCCTTTCGATCACTGCAAAAGAGGGCACAGACATCAGGTCTTATTAGCTGCAGGTGAGGCAATTCCCCGCTTACCTGTGCCTGGCCCCGCCCCCCATCCACAAACCGAATAATATATATATTATATATACAGTACAGACCAAAAGTTTATATATATATATATATACAGTACAGACCAAAAGTTTGGACACACCTGCTCATTTAAAGAGGTTTCTTTATTTTCATGACTATGAAAATTGTAGAGTCACACTGAAGGCATCAAAACTATGAATTAACACATGGAATTATATACATAACAAAAAAGTGAACTGAAAAAATGGCATATTGTAGGTTCTTCAAAGTAGGCATCAAGAGAATGCCAAGAGTGTGCAAAGAAGTAATCTAAGCAAAGAACTGTTACAAAGTGCTGACATTAGAGCCTCATTTCATAAATAACAACACATTTAATAAAAAATATATTGTTTTACTTAATAATTATGTGGTTCATCAGCTATAGGAGTTCATGTGAATAAGTTAAAATTAATAGACTTTTTTTTTTCTTTTTTTTTAACTATTTTTAGGAAATTTAATGTATCAGCTGTGATTGTATATACAATGGATATGTGGAAGTGTTTGCTTCCCATCTGGCACCTGTGACTATTCTAAAGGATGTTCTTCCTGCTATTGCTTTCAAAGAGGACACTGTTTTGATTAACGGCATGAGCCCACTCACATAGGCAGCACATTTAGGTGGCACCAAGATGAGGATTGGTTGCCTTTTGACTCTGGTTCCACTCAAGGTTTTTTTCTCATACCATCTGAGGGTTTTTTCTTTACCACTGCCTTGCTCATTAGGGATGAAATTAGGGACTAAACTTATAGGTACTTAACATATAAATTTTAAATTTAAGACCTCATTATCTCTCTAAAGCTGTTTTGAGAGTTACTTAGTTAACAGTAACTTGGATTTTTTTGTGACCACACATTATCCAGAGCCGTTCAATTCAAATATTCATCTCAAGGCTTCAACTCTTTGAGCACATGAACACACACATTTGCATAGATGTCAGTAAAATGCCCCTTGACAGCATATCCTCAGCGAGTGTTTGTCCTTGTGGCACGATTTGACAACTGTATATGTGCTTGCTTTCAGACATTGTGTCTGTGTCATGATAGATTTGGGCAAACACGCTAGCGTGAAGACTTACACTCGGTACTTGGGAGTCAATTTAATCCCTGGGGGGTATGTTTATTTACAGATGCAGGTTAAGAGATACAGCGAACGTGGTAGTTTAGCTCTGCGTGGTTGAAATGAAGTCTGTTAAATTTGTTCTGTGGGGGTTTTGCGGGGGAGCTGAAGGGAGCGGGTGGGTTTGTCCTGGCGCATCTGCAGGGGAAAGTAAAAGAGAGACAGCAGCAGCAGCTCATAAGCTTGGTTTTGTCAATGGCTCTGCTTTCTGCAGCTTTTCATTTCGCTCCAAACGAACTGCCAGATGAGGCGAGTGAGAGTGATGATTGCCCTCCAGCTTCGCCGTGCATGTGCCTCGGGTGCACGTGGCAGTGTTGTTATTAGGTGTCCATGTTGCTGATCCTGTGCATGTGGTGGTGTTTGTGTCGCCATTTTCTCCTTTGAGGTCTGGCATCATGTGGTGGAGTAAAGACTTGAAACACACCTTTAGTGAATGCGGCTATCTTTATTATCGGTACTTCATAACACATTTCTAAAGAATACATATGTAATTTATAAAGTAATGGAGGATGTATGCAACGCTTATATCAATATTTACTTTTTGAAGTCGCATGGTATGAAAGCTGGCTTTCGGTTATCATTTGTTAATACAGTTTAAGTTTGAATTTTTAAGTAAAATTTTTATTTTACTATAAAAATAGCATAGAAAAATATTATGTTTTTTCTATAAATGGACGACATACCTGATTTTTTTTCTTTTTCTTTTCATTTTTATCTCAACTCATATTTCATTTCAATAGCAGAGGTTTGTATTTATTTAAGGACAAATTTTTTT
This sequence comes from Silurus lanzhouensis, assembly GCA_039877035.1. Classification (NCBI taxonomy): domain Eukaryota; kingdom Metazoa; phylum Chordata; class Actinopteri; order Siluriformes; family Siluridae; genus Silurus; species Silurus lanzhouensis. The sequence continues at coordinate 3,298,426 of JBCEWE010000333.1, forward strand.
TTATTTTTTTTTTTCTGTTTTTTTTTTTTTTCTTTTACAATTATGCTGTAGGTAGTAAGACATTGATCTCTGGAACAATAGGTCACAGGTTCAAATCCCAGCACCACCAAGCTTCCACTGCTGGGCCCTTAAGCAAGGCCCTTAACTCACTAGTGTTCGGTTGTAAGTGGCCCCTAAAAAAAGCACCTGCTATATGCCGTAAATGTAAATGTTGTGAAACATCACTTACATTATGGCAGCTATAAACAGACTGCACCTTTCCAGTCACTTTCTTCCCATCCATTGTTGATGATAATGCATGAAACACAGCTTGTCATTTTACTAAAGAACTCCAGTAAGTACAAAAATCTCTGAAAATGGAGACTCCTTCCATACGTGTTACATAAACAGCTTCTTCTGGAAACTTTCACCAGATTTTGTTACACAACGACTTTTAATTATATATATGTTTATTATTAGATTATGTTAAGAATCTTTCCTGTGAATAAGCTGTTACTATAGAAACAAGGAAATTATTGTAAACCTGGCAGATAAACATTTGTTGTAAGTGATGAACCTGAAATGGAAATCAATTCTGCATTTTGCATTGGATTTTGCAGTTCCCTCATCTCAAGCCCATGCGAGTTTAATGGTTAGAACTGTAATAGACATGTAAAAGAAAATCTCTCACTGGTTTATGAATGTGTGTTAGTAAAAGATGATTTTCTCAACAACAACAAAAAAAAGATTTCGACATAAGCGTCACATAAATCCCTCACCATTATTTATGCAAAGCTTATGAACATCTTCAGAGCTTATGAAATCTTTTTGATGGATAGATCGACCAACATACATAGATTTTTTTTGTTCAGACTTCTATCTATGCTGTTCTGTTGTTTGTTTATTGTGCTTTATTTAAATGTTTGTGTGTAAATATAAAAATATATTATCTGGGTTTTTTGCTTGTTTTTTCCTTTTTTTTTCAATGAATTTTATATAAGACTAGATTTAACTCATTGACCAGAGCCAACAACATGCAGAAGTGTGTGTATATATACCCCAGTCTGAGGGAGATTGACAGTAATGTTTAGCTTCTTCCATTTTCTAATGTTTGCTCCAACAGTGGACTTTTTTTCACCAAGCTGCTTGGCTATTTCCCTGTAGCTCTTTCCAGCCTTGTGGTGGTGTACAATTTTGTCTCTAGTGTCTTTGGACAGCTCTTTGGTCTTGACCATGTTAGTAGTTGGATTCTTACTGATTGTATGGGGTGGACAGGTGTCTTTATGCAGCTAACGACCTCAAACAGGTACATCTAATTTAGGATAATAAATGTAGTGGAGGTGGACATTTTAAAGGCAGACTAACAGGTCTTTGAGGGTCAGAATTCTAGCTGATCGACAGGTGTTCAAATACTTATTTGCAGCTGTATCATACAAATAAATAGTTTAAAAATCATACATTGTGATTGCTGGATTTTTTTTTTTTAGATTATGTCTCTCACAGTGGACATGCACCTACGATGACAATTTCAGACCCCTCCATTAATTCTAAGTGGGAGAGCTTGCAAAATAGCAGGGTGTTCAAATACTTATTTTCCTCACTGTGTGTGTGTGTGTGTGTGTGTGTGTGTGTGTGTGTGTGTGTGTGTGTGTGTGTGTGTGTGTGTGTGTGTGTGTGTGTGTATATATATAATATATATATTCTAAAAAAATAAATTGAAGTTAGTAAGTATACACCAGCTAATGCCAATGAAATCGTGTGATAATTTAGAGGTTCATTGTGCAGAGAAATGAGCAAAAAAAAATAAAAATATCCAGTGACTATCAGGCGACTATACAGAGATTCAAGTACGTAGTATTTATACGCTAATATGCAAAGAGGCAAGATAGAAAATAAGGTGCAAGGCAAAAGACAAAGGACAAACAGAGTGCAAATAGAATAAATGATGTAAAAATATTCATGTATGTTCAGAGTTCAGAGTATTTCATACAGTAGTATGACTGCACTCAATGGGTTTTACTATGAAGGTTATCCACTATTATCTAATAAAATGATAGTTAGGTATAAGTATTAGATGTTCTTTTGTCAACATGCTCAAATTGATTAATTTTTTAATTGCTGCTTCCACTCAAAATCCCAAGTTCAGAATTTCATTCCGAGTTGAAAAATTATTTATATTCTGTACAGATGGCACAAAAACCTCCTTTTTTAGCTCCAGAGTAATTATACATTATACAATTATACAGTGTCATGAACGCTTTCATCATCTATACTTGCATTTCAAGCATTATAGCCAATTTACATTCAATCAGCGCTTGCTAACCATTCCTCTGTGTTGTCTTGTTGCCTTGGTGACACTCTAGGAGCTTCTTCAGGCAGCACTGACCTTCTCCCCGCCCCCAGCGCCGCTTTTAATTGGACAATGTCACTGCTGACTGATGGAGGGCGCGACAGTGAGCTCATATTCCGATTTGATGGACGGCAAGCAGCCAAGATTCCTGGCTGGGTGGCACCGCAGAACTTGACTGATCAGTTCACTATAGCAACATGGATGAAGCACGGGCCGAGTCCTGGACTGAGAGGCGAGAAAGAGACGCTGCTTTGTAACTCGGATAAAACAGGTGAGAGAAGAGAATGAGGAAGACTTTGTTCATTCATTCGTTTGTTGTTAATAATTGAGCTTTGGTCTGGTTTGCAGTGGAACAAACACTGGGCATGAGGCGAGAACACACCATGAATTGGATACCACACTCATTTACACCTAAGGGCAGTTCATCTTAAGTCATTTCTACTACTGGCATGTTTTTGGGAGAGGGGAGGAAACCAGAGGAACTCTACATAGAGACAGAGAAAACTTCAAGTAAAATGCTTTTCATCTGATAGACATAGAACCTGTAAATTTATCATATTATATAAGTAAGATAATTATAAATACATTAAAAAAAATAAATTTTCACGTATGTGCCTCATCTCTAAATTGTCAACTTTCACCATAGATATCTTCTCACCTTATTAAATTGGACTCAAGCCTATAGGCATATTCAGGCATTAAACACCTCATTATCGGTCCTTTTATGGCTTGTACTGTATATAATCCTCCACTATATATTTATGTAATCATGTTTTTATCTAGTCAGCCATATTGTTAGTGTTTCCAGGCCCTGTATACAATTTCAGTCACATTTAATGAATGAATGGATGAATGAATGAATGAATAAATAAGATGTCAAAGTGCCACAAAATAAGTATCCTTCATCAGTCCATCTCACCAGTCCTTCTCTCAATGTTTTTTTTGTGGTTAAAACCTCCAGCTTGCTTTTGGTGAAGTGACTGCCTCAAACTCACACAGACCATTTTGACTGCAAAAGTTCAACATAGTGCCGCAAAAGACCTTCATCCTAACGTGGTATAACTCTTTCTAAAAGCGGACAGTATTGTACACTTCTGCTTTTTGTGTTCTGAAAAAATCGAACTTTACCTTCAGTCTCCTCGTGAAACCCGAAATAGTGCGGCTTTCTATTTCTTCAAAGAGCTGATGAAAAATTTGCACAGATTCAAAACCTCCCTTCAGTGAATCCAGTGAAATCCATTGTCTGCCTTCTCTCAGATGATGTACTTTCCTAACTTCAGGGCAGTTTTGCAACTTTTGTAAACTCAGCATCTCAACTGGCTGAAAGGTGCTTAAAATCTTCGAAAGCCAATAACCCAGATATGCTGATTTTCCTCTCTAAACAGAGACAACCTGATTAATTTGCAGTGTGCAAAAAAACAGTTAATTTAGGTCCAGCTTATTCATAGTCTCTAAAAAAAAAAAAAAACAGACCTGTGAAACCCACTGTGTTCAGCAAGACACCAGTGACATCCATCTACTTCTTCTGCTAGTGATAGAGGACCCTCTGAATTGCCTGTAGAGGGAAAATAGCCTTGCTGCTCCTAATAATCAGTCCCTGTCCTCCTTAATGGACAGGAAGATAAAGTACTGCTTTCTTTAAGAAGAACTTTATCCACAATTTGTACAATTCAGCATGCATTTGTGTAAAATAATTGGCTTTAAGACAAGAAATTATAGAGCAGATCCATGAACAACCCTATATCAGCCCTATTTATCTTTAAATAATAATAATGTCTTTATGGATGAGACGATTTAGAAAAGGTTTTGACTAAGTACATGACCAACAGCGTATAGTCCTAGAGGTTTGAAGATTCAGGTAACATATTTATGTCAACCAAGCTTTTAGAGCAGATGGACATCCTTCTGAAAGAACTGCATCCTTAAAACAATTTTGAAGGCATGTTTAAATGGTTTTGCCCACTTATTTGCCATAATAACTAATCATATTGCACTGGTATCAATGCCAGGTGCACAATCTGCTTTCATTTGGTAAAGTCCTCCAGTCAGTTCTTGAAAAAGTACTATAACAGGCTCTGCCCATGTGTTTCATGTTGCAATTCCTGTAATCTGGGGATCTGATGCAATAGCTCTAATGTACGCTGATCTAAAGAACTCTGAGGGAATCAAACAAACTGTTCACATTTTATTTGATCTGAAGTTTTTGACCATTTGGAAGAGCTCAAGAGGTGTATTTCATTTGTTTGGTTTGTGATTGCTTCAAGGTTGAAAAGGGATAGAGCAGAAAGTAGAAAGAGTAGAAAATAATCGTTTTTTCTTACCAGTTCACTGTTTGTTCTGACTTACATTGAATTTTCTAGGGCTTGCTTTTTTCCTCAACATCTCTGCCAAGGCCCTCTTACTGTATATGCATTCACCAACTTGAAAGTGAAACTGGGATTATCTACACCAAATAATTCAAAATATTGGTGTGTATCTGTGTGTGTGGGTATGAGGGTGTGTGCGAGTGATAATTATTCAGATTTGTGGCTGTGATCCTCGAAATTAGTTCTGATGCAACCAGTTGCTACCTGAAGCCACATAATTAGTTGACTGGAATTGACATGGATTCAGTTTAACAGCCACATGATCTCCATTTCCCAGAAGCCTATCAGCCTATTAGTGCATTCTTAAAAAATAACATCAATAACCCAAATTCTGAACATCCTCTTGGGCTTTGCTATTAAACAATCAACATGGTGCAACTGAGATTCTGCCTGAAAAGACCATCTACCTAAAAGGTATTAGCTTAAGAAGAAGATTATTAGCTTGAGAAGCAACCAAGGACCCAAGGTCATTGAAAATATCAAAATTTGACTTCTGTATGGGAGGAGATTTCACTGAAAAACACAGTCTGGACACTCGACAAAACATGGGTGTGTGGAAGAGTGGTAAGGTGTATAAATAAAAAATTATCAAAATGCATGTTGGAGTGAAGCAGACAGATGAATATGGTCTTCTGGTTGGGTTTGTTTGTTTTTCTTCTCTGTATTTTTTGCTTAGCTGTTGCTATCATTAAACCCCACAGTAAAGTATGTTGTGGTAGCATCATGTTGAGTTTCACTCATGGCTTCTTGGATGCACGTCTTTACCCACATCATGGTTTTTGGTGGACAATGTCCTGTTGACCTGGACTTTTTTGATTTATTGAAATGCATGATTCTTTTTGTTTGGGTATTTTTGTTAAGGTATATTTCTAAATGCATTTTTATTGACATCATTTGGCATTATGGAACACCTTATTTTTTATTTATTATTTGGTTGTGTGTTTGTTTGCATATTTGTTTATAGGTATAGGGGTGAATAATTTTTTGGTGAATGATTTTTACAAAATATTTCGATTTTTCCCCTCACTCTGATATATAGAGTTATTTATTAAAGAATTCTGACATTTGTTCTCAGTTAGATTTCAGTCATTTTCAGATTGTTTTTATTGTACTTCCAATATGGACTCCTTGGTGAAATTTGTGACCGAGTTATTTGTGTGAGTAATGAAATAGTGATCTGATATGCTACAGGGAACAATATAAGCAGCTGTGATTCTGTTATTGCTTGCTCTTCTGATATATACCCTGTCCAGCCCTGCAGCACTGATTCCTACCTTGTAACACTCGTTTAAAATTATTCCCCCCCCCATATAACCTGTCCAGCCCTGCAGCACTGATTCCTACCTTGTAACACTATATATATATATATATATATATATATATATATATATATATATATATATATATATATATATATATATATATATATATATATATATATATATATTACACAGTGGAACCCGCTTATCTCGCCCTCGGTTACCTCGACAACCCTATTAAGTCGACGTTTTTGAAGTGGAACCGCCAAATTCTCGCTTTGTCTCAAAATTTTTTATCGGTTATGTCGACTTTTTTATGTCTCCGAACCCTAATATCTCGAGCACAGGGGAGGGGGGGGAATTTGCCATTTAACGTCGGTTATCTCGGTGCAGCCGAGCGGAAGTGGCGGAAAAATCAAGGCTTACAGCTGCTACAGGTGTCGTATTGTGTACTGGTGAATCTCTGCTGTTAGTTAGTGCACATATGCCTTTTGTTGTTAAATGGTTTGCCATGAACAGGAGGCGAAAGTAGAAGCGTGGCGCTGAACAGCACACGGGAGAACGTGGGATGAGCAGCAAAAGCATAGAATAAACACCGGCAGGATCGGGGGGAATCCGCGGTGCGCTTTGGGAAGAAAAGAGCAGCCGTTGAGAGAGTGCCGGTGGGAAGGCACGTACCGGGATACGCATGCGCGATAACAACGACCGCCGTGAACCAACATATACCAACAATAACGGACAGTGAGAGTGTGGAAGTTTAAATAGGAGCTGGTGATGATGATAAACGAGCACCATATGTGCGCGATTGAAGCCGGGAGCTTCAGAGAAAGCGGCCAAGAAAGCCCCCTTCGGCGTGGCAGGTGTATTCCTGACAGGTAACAAACATGTACTGTATGTATTTTTATAGCATGCCTTTATCAAACAAATCGCAGCAACGCTGTTGTGTAAAAAAACCCTCCAAAAAACACGTGCATGCACATTCTCATTTATTAACGCACATCATGTACATAAAGAAATTTCAAGCACGTTATTATATTGCCGCCATTTTGGTTTTCGTTTATCTCGATCGTTTACCTCGATGCTTTTTGGCGACCCCCTAGGACATCGACATAACCGGGTTCCACTGCATGTATATATATCATGTATATCATGTGTGTATGTATGTGTATATATATATATATATATATATATATATATATTATATATATATATATATATATATATATATATTATATATATATATACAGTGGAACCCGGTTATCTCGCCCTCGGTTAACTCGACAACCCTATTAAGTCGACGTTTTTGAAGTGGAACCGCCAAATTCTCGCTTTGTCTACGCATTTTTTAATGGTTATGTCGACTTTTTTTATGTTGCGGAACCCTAATATCTCGAGCACAAGGGGGGAAAAATTAGAAATTTTAACGTCAGTTATGTCGATCGGCGCTGTGCAGCCGCAGAAGAACTCGCGAAAGTGGCGGAAAAATCAAACCTTACAGATACTACAGGTGTTTGTATTATATACTGGTGAATCTCTGCTGTTAGTAAGTGCACATGTGCATTTTTTTTTTTTAATGTTATGCGATGAACGGGATGAACGCTGTTGTGTAAAAAACCCTTCAAAAACACGTGCATGCACATTCTCATTTATTAACGCACATCATGTACATAAAGAAATTTCAAGCACGTTAATATATTGCCGCCATTTTGATTTTCGTTTATCTCGATCATCGGTTACCTCGATGCTTTTTGGCAACCCCCTAGGACAGGGGTCGGCAACCCAAAATGTTGAAAGAGCCATATTGACAAAAAAAAAAATAAAAATCTGTCTGGAGCCGCAAAAAATTAAACGCCTTATATAAGCCTTATATTGAAGGTAATGTAAGCGTCTATATTACCCCCTTAGTATCAAAATGATAAGTAGGCTACAAATACATAGTGAGCATTCATGATTAAATGTTTATTTTCCCTGCAGCGCATCCTGGAGAGAATGACGCACCACGTGACTACTCTGCTGTACGATGGTGTTTTAAGTTTAACTTCCATTATAATTTTAATGTATTATGTTTCATTGCATTGATGAAATTAAAGAAATACAATAAAGAAATCTGATTTTTGATGCCATTTTTACTTTAGGATTCGAAAATACAACAAAATGTGCAACGTGCATAGGCCTCCTGTAGCCTAATTTCAGACCTCCCCATGGAAATGAAATGCAGTCCTCTTCAATCCTCAATAATACAATACAATACAATTATCTTCTCTTTCCCCCCTTATCTGGCCAATAGACAGAGTGCAATAAAACAGCAGCCTTTTGAAATTAACTGGAAACGTATTTAAACCATGCATAAAACATGCATTAAAACAGTATAAAACTCAGTAAAACATAAAAGCAGCTCAGTCATGCCCGTGACAAAAATAATTCAGTTCGATTTCTGTGCATAGTCCTCTTCTCTATAGTTTTATGAAAATGCTAAGTAAGTCAGTGCAAGGGTAAAATGCAGCATCATCCTCTTCTCTTTTGATGCACAGCCATCCTCGGACCTGAGCAACACAAAACAATTTCCCTATGTGTCATTCCAAATATATATTCAGACAAAAATCAGAAATCACTTTATAAAAAAGCCACTTTGTTACTAAATATGTGCCTGGATTGTGTTCTTACCCGTTTAATGTGACTTCTGTTTTCGGACATCACTGGACAGCTTCTCAACATCGGGCATGTAAGATGTAACTTTAATCTTGACGCAGGACTGCAAGCTCTCATCTGTAAGGCGGGTGCGGTATTTGGATTTTATGTAGTTCATGTTTGAGAATATCTGCTCGCACAGGTAAGTTGATCCAAAGATAGATAATACTCCAAATGCATATTTCTTCATGTTACTATAACTGTCAGGAAGAGCATTCCATGTTTGAAACACAAGTTTCTCGATAGTTGGGAGGCTATCAATTTCGCTCCATTCGTGGCTTTGGGCAAGCTGGGCTTTCTGGCGAGTGACGTCTTCAAGCTCGGCTGTCAGACTTTTGAACTTGGACACCCACAAATCTTTGTCAGCTATATCGGCCAATTCCATTTCAAGGTCAGCTTGAATTACTCCTGGGAATGTGTTCAACAAGGACGGGTCAATCTCCAGGGGAGTGACCGGGAAAGATAGTGTCATTTTTTCCTTTCGGCACTCGCTGAATCTGCTCCCAAATTCAGTTTGCATATCCACGATCGGACCTTGTAAATAATCACCGTTGAGTGTGTGATCGTGATAGGCTTCTTTGAACTCTCTCAGGGAGGGGAAGTGAGAGAGCGTGCCTCGCTGTACATCTCTGGCGAATACAGTCAGCTTGCGCTCGAATGACAATACAGCTTCCAGCATGTGCAGTGCAGTGTTTCCCCGCCCCTGTAGACTTTTATTCAGCATGTTTAGGTGACTTGTCATATCCACCATAAAGTGCAGTTTTTCCAGCCACTCGGTATCTTCCAGTTGCGGGTAGTTCAGGTTTTTGCTTTTCAGGAATGTTTTCACATGTTCTAAACAAGCAACAAAGCGACGCAAAACCTCACCTCTGGACAGCCATCGGACCTTATTGTGTAGCAGGAGATCGGAATATTCGCTGTCAACTTCATCTAGCAATGCACGGAACTGACGGTGGTTTAATGCTTTTGCAATTATCTTGTTCACCATCTCGATGACAAGGTTCATCACCTTCATACACTCCGGTGGGAATGTTTTTGCACACAGTGCTTCTTGGTGCAAGATGCAGTGAAATGCAAGCAGATTTCGATCCAACGCTTTCTGTAATAAAGTCACAAACCCCTTTTGTGATCCTCTCATACTGGGTGCCCCATCTGTAGACACTGAAATCAGGTGGTTGGTGTTTATTCCATTGTCATTTAAACACTTCAGCACAGCCTCACATATGTCTTCCCCGTGTGTTTGACCTTTCAGTGGTATTAATTCGATCATTTCTTCTTGCGGCCCATCAGAGTTAACATACCTGCATAACAGCGCTGCCTGTTCAATATCGATCACATCACACGACTCATCACAGGCAATTGAGTATGCTGGAGCTGAATTAATGTCCTTGATTTGCTGATTGGTGATGTTGCCTGCCATTTTAAGGCCCTTTCCTTCATTGTCTTTGCGGAGAGAGGCATGTCTTTAATTTTCTGTATTATCTCGGTTTTGTTTTTGAAGTCTGAAAATAGGTGCTCTGAAATTTTAATGAATGAATCCTTCATGTAGTCACCATCTGTGAACGATTTCCCACGCTTTATTATCTCCCGGGTTGCAACAAAACTAGCAGCAGTAGTGGAGTTTGGAGATGCAATCCACTTCTTAAATTTATCTTTGCGCTCCTCTAGTGCAATCGCACTTTTTCTCTCACTCCCAACTGGGTACTTGGCTGCAAATGTAGCATGCTTTCCCTGGAAATGTCTTTCCACATTACTCTTTTTGTTATTTGACAACTTCTCATTACAAAGCAAACATGCAGGCAATCCTTCCGCATTGGCAATGAAAGCAAATGATTCGGTTCAAGAACTGTTGAATCCTCTGTTCTCCTCAGCTATCTTTCTCTTTTTCCCCTTGGGATCCATGGCCCATGACACACCCGCCGGTTTGTTTGTTTGTTTTTCAGCATCACGCCGATCTGACAGAAACGTGTTTCGCAGTTTTTTTTTTGACGTAAATCTTCGTTGACAGAAATGTTGAAATTAAATATTTATTATACACATTTTTAAAACGTTGAAAAACGTTAAGAATGTTTATTAATTTATATCGTACTGAAATAATATAATATTTTTTTATTTTTTTTTTTTGAAAAAGCTCCAGGGAGCCACTAGGGCGGCGCTTAAGAGCCGCATGCGGCTCTAGAGCCGCGGGTTGCCGACCCCCGCCCTAGGACATCGACATAACCGGGTTCCACTGTATGTGTATATATATATATATATATATATATATATATATATATATATATATATATAATATATACATACATTTCTTTATATACGTGATGTGAGTTAATAAATGAGAATGTGCATGCACGTGTTTTTGAAGGGTTTTTTTACACAACAGCGTTGCCACGATTTGTTTGATGAAGGCATGCTATAAAAATGTACATACAGTACATGTTTAACTGTCAGGCATTCACCTGCCACGCCCCCTTCGGCGCCCCCTTCGGCGTGTCAGGAATCTTTCTCGGCCGCTTTCTCTGAAGCTCCCGGCTTCAATTGCGCACATATGGTGCTCGTTTATCATCATCACCAGCTCCTATTTAAACTTCCACACTCTTACTGTCCGTTATTGTTGGTATATGTTGGTTCACAAAGGCATATGTGCACTAACTAACGTTGGTATCGCTCATGTGTATCCCGTGCCTTCCCACCGGCACTCTCTCAGCGACTGCCCTTTTCTTCCCAAAGCGCATCGCGGATCCCCCCGATCCTGCCGGTGTTCATTCTATGCTTTTGCTGCTCATCCCACGTTCCGCGCTGCGCTCCTACCAAGCGCGGCTTTCGACAACAAAAGGCATATGTGCACTAACTAACAGCAGAGATTCACCAGTATACAATACAACACCTGTAGCATCTGTAAGGTTTGATTTTTCCGCCACTTTCTCGAGTTCTTCTGTGGCTGCACAGTGCCGATCGAGATAACTGATGTTAAATGGCAAATTTTTCCCCCCTTGTGCTCGAGATATTAGGGTTCGGCGACATAAAAAAAGTCGACATAACCGATTAAAAAAAATGTTAAGACAAAGCGAGAATTTGGCGGTTCCACTTCAAAAACATCGACTTAATAGGGTTGTCGATTTACCCGAGGTCGAGATAACCGGGTTCCACTGTATGTATGTGTATATATATATATATATATATATATATATATATATATATAATATATATATATATATATCTTCTCCTCTCAAATGTTAAAATGTTTAAAGCACATATTTAAAAAAAAGTTTAAATGCATGGTTTTCTGCAATGTAATTCAATGCAATGTGGCAAAGGTCAGAACTTCCTGCTGTTTTTTTGTTTAAAACATTCCATTTTCTTTTTTATTATATTTTAGATTGATATAATCAGGCAGCATTGTTTGTTTTGTCTTACCTTTTGCCCTTTAATGTTATAAGGGTCCTTCAGTGAATACCTCCATGGCCATAAAAATTTCAAGAAATTTTAAAGCATAGCATAGAAGCATAGTAAAAGAAGCAAGCTAATATCAGACCAGCACTAACGCACATCTTTTTCATTTTGTTTCATTATGAGACTTATTACCCTCCCAATCTGCTTTCAAAGAACTACTTTAACACGAAGCATTTCTGTTGGGAAATATTATACCAATATTTCATTGTGCTTCTGGGATAGAAATCAGAAATATCTTTTTTTTTCTCTCGATGCAATGTCTGGATAAAATCTACCTTAACTTTGACATTTGCTTCTTTAAATAGAGCAGCATATGTTCTTTAGCACAACACTCAATTCGGCAAAATCTGTATGCAAGTGAGAACTTTTCTGTAGTCTGTAATTGTGCACATGACGACAACGCTTGAACCGTGAAAACGGAACATTTGCCGTCATCCACATTCTCTGCATTTTTCTCATTATCGGTTAAAACATGTTCAACACTGTTTTCAGGTTTTTCACTTTCCAGATGACTTTTTGTGACTTGTATAATCATGCTCATTATTACTGTGTGGCTCAGGTAATGGAGTGTTGCATGACTTGTGAGAGTCACCTACCTCCTGTGGAGCCTTAGGCTCTTTACCAGTCTCATTATAGTTTCCTTCCTCGAGATCCATGGTGTTAACTCCAGCTTGCTTTTATAGCCATGAATGCTCTATATTTCTCTCTCTCCCTCTCTCTCTCTCTCTCTCTCTCTCTTTCTCACTCTCTCACACACACACACTCCACTCTTTCGGCATTAGTCCCTTTACTTTTTGCAATATTCATCTTTTCACTGTATTTCACTTTCCCCACATCTGTTTCGGGCATGACAGGTTTTTTTTGTTTCGTTATCTCGATGTCTGCTTTCAACGTAACTCATACTCTTAGCATTCTCAATTCTCAATGAGACCTAATCTTACTGAGTGTTTAGAGTTCTGTCACCTGATGAAAATACACTATATGGACAAAAATTTGTGGTCACCTGACCATAAGATGTGCAAGTTCATTTCGAACATTCTATTTAACATGTAGTCCCCTATTTGCTGTTATAACAACCTCCACTCTTCTGAGAAGATGTTCCACTAGATTTTGTGGAAATTTGTATGACATTCATTCAGCCACAATGGTGTTGGTAAAGGCAGATACTGATGTAGGTTTAGGTGGAGTGGCCTGGGGTTCATTCAGCATTCCAATTCAATGTTCAATAGGGTTAAGTTCAGAGCTCTATAGTAGACCACTGAAGCTCTTCCACTCCATTCCATGTAAACTACATCTGCATGGTGCTCACTTTATATGGTGTACACAGGAGCATTGTGATGCTAGAGAGGTTTGGGCCTCAATGTTCAATTGAAAGGAAAATGTTATGCTCCTGCATCTAAAGACATCCTATACAACTGTGTACTCTGTATTTCCAACCTTGTGGCAACAGTTTGGGGAAGAACCAAAGTCAGCAGCAAGTCAGATGTCCCAATACTTTCATCCACGTAATGTAAATGTTTCAGTTTTTGTAACCCAGAGGGGATCATTGCCATAGTTCCCAAATCTAATAAACTCTTTTGTGATTCTTTTATTAGACATGAATTGTGGACTCCAAGAAATGTTCCACATTGAGGGTGTTCTCAGTACAAATGTCTCTTCTCCCCAAATCCCTCTCACAGCTTGCTCCTTTATTACACTTTCCTTTCTAAAGTACATAATGATGTCCTTATTCATGCTAGATGCTCAATTATTTTTTTTCCTTTTAGCTTACTATATCCCCAGTAGCCATAAACACAATTTTGAGGTGTTTGTTTACATCCAGTTTTAATTGAGAAAGCCGGTGCATGCCCTCAGGGAGAGATGACTGGACTCTCTTACACAAATTATAGTGTCCTGCTGTGAAAACTACTCCAGACAAAGCAAGTTCAAAATAATAACATGATAAACAGGGTAGGAAAAAAGTATTCAAAAAACAGGTACAAAAAAGAGAACACCACTCCACACTTCCTTGCATGCGAAGGAAAGCAAACAAAGAAAAGAGGTAAGGAAAGAAAAGTAAAGGAAAGGACAATAAAAAGGAAAGGAAAGGACAATAAATAGGAAAGGAAAGGACAATAAATATGAAAGGAAATGACAATGGAAAGGAAAGGAAAGGAAAGGACAATAAAAAGAAAAGGAAAGGACAATAAAAGGAAAGGAAAGGACAATAAAAAGGAAAGGTAAGGAAAGGAAAGGAAAGGACAATAAAAAGGAAAGGTAAGGAAAGGAAAGGAAAGGACAATAAATAGGAAAGGAAAGGACAATAAATATGAAAGGAAATGACAATGGAAAGGAAAGGACAATAAAAAGGAAAGGAAAGGACAATAAAAAGGAAAGGAAAGGACAATAGAAAGGAAAGGAAAGGACAATAAAAAGGAAAGGAAAGGAAAGGACAATAAAAAGGAAAGGAAAGGACAATAAAAAGGAAAGGAAAGGACAATAAAAAGAAAAGGAAAGGAAAGGACAATAAAAAGAAAAGGAAAGGAAAGGACAATAAAAAGGAAAGGAAAGGAAAGGACAATAAAAGGAAAGGAAAGGACAATAAAAAGGAAAGGAAAGGAAAGGAAAGGAAAGGAAAGGACAATAAAAGGAAAGGAAAGGACAATAAAAAGGTAAGGTAAGGAAAGGAAAGGAAAGGAAAGGAAAGGAAAGGAAAGGACAATAAAAGGAAAGGAAAGGACAATAAAAAGGAAAGGAAAGGAAAGGAAAGGAAAGGAAAGGACAATAAAAAGGAAAGGAAAGGAAAGGACAATAAAAAGGAAAGGAAAGGAAAGGAAAGGAAAGGAAAGGACAATAAAAAGGAAAGGAAAGGACAATAAAAAGGAAAGGTAAGGAAAGGAAAGGAAAGGACAATAAAAAGGAAAGGAAAGGACAATAAAAAGGTAAGGTAAGGAAAGGTAAGGAAAGGACAATGAAAGGAAAGGACAATAAAAATTAAAGGAAAGGACAATAAAAAGGAAAGGAAAGGAAAGCTATTGAAAATTAACTTGAGGAAAAAGAATGGAAAAACACAAAATAAGGGAAAGAACAAAGAATGGAAAGGAAATGAAAAGATACATCTATCTGTACATCCAGTGGAAATAAACTGTAGGAAACAGAGAGAATATATGTAAAGGAGACAAGAAGGAAAACAGGACAGGACAGGAAAAGAAAGGACAGACTTTTTACTGAAATACAAAAAAAAAAAATCCAAAATCATCCAGATAACATTTTACTTGTTTTATTGTTTTACTATTAATGACATCATAATCAAGCTTTTGCCTCTTCTAAGGTTCTTACGCTAAAGGCAGCACGTTCCTAAAAAGCTAAACCCAAAAAAATTCAACAAATTTCAGTTTGTATCTACAACTACTTTGAATAAAACTGAATCAATGTGTCAATTTTTACACATTTTACAGTAAAAGAAAAAAAAAAAGAAAACCAAAGACAATTGAAGCGCATTAATAAAAATCTTCCAATTCTAATAACAAGGTGAGATGTGTAGCGAGTAGTAGGACGAGATGAGAAAAGAAAGCTGAGGACAGAAAAACAAATGAGAATGGCAGGAGGGAGGAGGAGGAGGGAAAGAATATGAGAGAGGGTGAATACATCAGCAGTTTCCTTCGGCCCTGTTCACTTTATCACTTATGTCTACTGAGTTCAAGTTACTGACCTTGCATGATAATTAATATTCTTACTCTCCCTCTGTCTCTTTCACTCCCTCTTTCTCTTTCACTCTCTCTCCCCACAGAGATGAACAGGCATCATTACTCTCTGTATGTGCACAACTGCAGACTGGTGTTCCTACTAAGAAGGGATTACACCCAGAGCTCTTCATTCAGACCGGCCGAGTTTCACTGGAAACTGGAACAGGTAAGAGTGAGAGACTGATAAAGAAAGGCGAGAGAGCTAAAAAGGGGAAGGTGTGTGTGTGTGTGTGTGTGTGTGTGTGTGTGTGTGTGTGTGTGTGTGTGTGTGTGTGTTGTTGTTGTTGTTTTTTGGTCTGTGTCCCTGCGACTGGCCTTGTGAACCATTGTCATGAAGCAAATAAAAAAGATGAAAGGGAAAAAAGGAAGGGATATAGAATTGAGGGATGACACAGGTCAGAGGTCATGGGTGGACTGCTGAGTCCTCTCAGAGAGAATGGTATGATGGGTCATTTTATGTGACAGAGCTGGACTTTTGATTGGACAAGGACAAAAAACCCAATATATTGAGAAACATGTCAGCATTGTTTGTGTGTGTGTGTGTGTGTGTGTGTGTGTGTGTGTGTGTGTGTGTGCGTGTGTGTCTGAAGGTCTGTTGGTTTTAGAATATTGACAACGAGCAGTCACAAGCAGTGATTCACCAATCAGGAGGCTGATCATATTATCATTACAATAGTTAGCATAATATTATTAAGTTTGCTAGTTCACTAATTTAGCTCTACAATGTCAGTTACTTTGAGGTAAAAGTTATGCTAATGATTTTAATTAATTATCCGGCTAATGAGCAGATGAGCTGGCTAATGAGTTCTGTATAAAAATAGCCAAATAGCTTCGGTAAAATTTGTAAACTATTTGATTAAAGCTAGCAACATTGCTAAGCTATGCGTCTAGCAATAAAAGTAAGAAGTTTGTAGCAATTTAAAAAAAAAAAATTTTTTTTTAATTTTTAAAATATTGATTATAAACATTAAATTATTAAATAGTATTGCTATTAGAGCTACAGAAGTTTAAGGACACTCATTTAATATTTATTTCATATTTATTGTAATACCTGCCACTTTTCTGGGAAAATGTTCCTCTAGATTTTGAAGTGTGCTTGTGAAGATTCGTCCTCATTCAGCTACAAAGTTGTTAGTAAAATCAGGTACGAATGTCCTATTCATCCCAAAGGTGTTTAATAGGGTTGAAGACAGAGCTCTTTAGCAGGCCCCTCAAGATCTTCCACTCCAACTCATGTATTAAGCATCTTTTCATAGAACTGACTTCGTGCACAGGGGCATTGTCATGCTGGACCATGTTTGAGTCTCCTAGTTCAAGTGAAGTGAAAAAAAAAATTGAACACTACCACATCCAAAGGCATCCTATACAACAGTTGTGTGCCTGCAACTTTGTGGTAAAAGTTTGGGCAGAAACCACATATACCTGGAAAAGTTAGGTCTGGAAAAGTCCAGAATAATGTGTAAATAATGTATTTTCTAAACACATATTACTGATAAAAAGTGTCATTCTCTCATTATCTGCTTTTAAGTGATATGAACACTGTAGTACTAGAGCTTGAGTTTGCTAACGATGATTGTGTGACTTTGTTAGCGACTATTTCAGGCTAATCAACATTCAAACGCATGTACAGTAAATCAGGGATTTAATATATCAATAGATATTAAATCCCTGATTTACTGTACATCAGGGATTTAATATATCAATAGATATTGTTGTCCAAATAGATACTAGATGAATGAGAAGTGCACTTTTTTGGGTTTTATTTATTTAAAAGCTTAACAGAAAGCTTTTAGACTAGGTGTGTGCATCTGCATTAAATCAGGGTTGCCAGATTTGAGCCTAACCCTAAACCTGCTTGTGCTTTGTGATTTAGCTATAGAGTCTCTAAAGAAAAAAAAAGAAAAGATGTTTTTGTTTTATTATTCTGAAATAGCAAATAAGCAATATCCCACAGGCAGGGATGCTGTTGTGAATATGACTCATAAGACATTGTGATATTTGCTATAACCTTTGGACTGAAAGTAGGATAGTACTTCTATGTGACAAGAAATGAATATTGAGTAACTGACATTTCAGATACAATTTATAATTTTCCGGCTGCACCCGTTAGGGGTCGCCACAGCGGACCATCCGTCCTCTACATCTCCCTTTTTCAAACCAACCACCTGCATGTCTTCCCTCACCACATCCATAAACCTCCTGCTTGGTCTTCCTCTTTTCCTCCTTCCTGATGAATCCATCCTCAGCATTCTTCTACTGATATACCCCATGTCCCTCCTTTGCACATGTCCAAACCATATCAATCATGCTTTTTTTACCTTGTCTTTAAATGTCCAGTAAAGACATTTCAGACAAAACATGGGTAGATATTTTGGTTATTGTTGCTCTGTTAAGTGAAATAGCACCTTAATAGGCCACGGTTGAATAGAACTTTGCCTGGCACCATGTCAGTGCAAATACTGACTGGCTGTGTAATACATATATCAATAGTTTCAGTGTAACTGTTTCTAGATTTTCTATTTTTTTTTTTTTTGCTGTTTTGGTGAACACAGACACACAGAGTGATGCAGACACTGTGCCAGTGCCCCGCATGTCCAATCAAATTAGTAAACCGGAAAAATACTGTTGTAGATCTCTCCATCATTGTTAAAACTAATTGTCCGAGGAAAATTTTACAGGCATTGCAATATAATGGCATTTAAAGGCTTTATACACACGACAGCACCATGTTCCAGTAGCAGGTTTCTGACAACACTGGATTTTTCTGATCGCTCTTGGATGAAGTTGGAATAAAATGTTATTAGGAATCCACAAAAACAGTTTCCTGATTCGGCAAAAAACTTACTCAGTCTGCTTATTATTAGTGTTCTGTAAATTGCTTTTTGTTATTATACGTTTTTTTTCTACAGCCCTGTTTTTCTCCACATAAAATTAAGGAGAAATAAACCATGCTTGACTGTGTGTACAAGAAATGATATATGGTGCCTTAATTAACAGCAAAGGATAGTGGCAGGGTGTTTTCTAAATAAAATATATTTAAATAAAATATATCATTTGACCAAATACAAATTTAAAAGCAGTTTTATCCTTAAAAGAGTTATAATTATACAATCATTATTTTTCATTAGATATTTTGTAATCTTGATCATTTGCAATTAAAAGCTTTTTACACAAAAGCTTGTGGACGCATCTGACTTTATATCGCTAATGTTTTTATACATTAATGAAGAATGATGCAAAGGAAAATTCAGCAAAAAATCGTGAACAAATCAATTATTTCCTCCTGTCATTAATATAAAATTGCATCAGCCAATATTATTCCTGGAGATTATTATTTTTTTGTAACCTTTCTTTTTCTCTTGTCTCCGTGTTATGATTGAGAAAGCTCCAGGGCTAAAAGTTTCATTAAGTCCTCAATCTTTCACTCGCCTCCCTAATCTTTAAAGCTAAATGACCTCTTTAGTATAGCCAACCCTTTCTTCTCTCTTTCTCTCTCTCTGTCTTTCTGTCTCTTTTCCCCGTTTCCTCTCTCTCTCTCGCTCTCTCTCTCTCGCTCTCTCTCTCTCTCTCTCTCTCTCTCTCGCTCTCTCTCTCTCTCTCTCTCTCTCTCTGTCTTTCCATCTTGCTGTCCTCCCTTTGTCAGCCTGCACTAATCAATTTCCACAAAACCACCTTGCACATGCACAGGCACAGATAAAAGAGACGAGGATCTGTTCAAATGTCAGCGTCTGATCATGAGAGAAGGAAAATGATGGCAATTACTGTTGTAAATTAGCCGCCGTAATTTCGCCCTGATGATGTATATTCTTTTCAGCCGGAGCCATGTTAATGTAACACATGCACGGACATTTTAAATTGGCTACATGGGCACTTAGTCCAGCAGGAGGGGAAGTGGAGGAGTGAAGGTGTGTGTGTGTGTGTGTGTGTGTGTGTGTGTGTGTGTGTGTGTGTGTGTGTGTGTGTGTGTGTGTGTGTGTGTGAGAGAGAGATTGAGGAAGAGATCAAGAGAGAAAGATGTGTTCAGTCCACGTACCAATTAAAAATGTGGCACACAAAGTCCCTGCATGCACGGGATTCTAAGAACATGCAATAGGTATAACGCAGAAACTGCAGACCACGCACACAGGACGAAATTGTTCAATATCCATTAATCTTACTGAAATAAAAAGGGCAATCAAATTACGGAAGCAGCTAAAAAATAGCACCTGAGCTCATATAAAAGCTCTGCAATAGCAGGAGCTGAGTAAGGAAAATAATCATGAGCCATTTTCTAACCCTTTTTTTTAACGCTTAATAAATTTCACAATCAAAAATTGTGTTTTTTGTTTTGTTCTTATATAAACTTCCTTGAATATAAGTTAATGGGAATGTAATTGGTAAAAAAAAAAAAAAAAAAAAAAAAAAAGACTCAGACAAACAAAAAAAACAAAAGAGCATTACACAATTACAGATGATCACTCTGTTCATTTGTTTATCTGTAGTGATTGCTTTATCCAGGGTAGGGTAAAATGTGGATCTGATGCTTGGATGCCTGGAGCTGCTGTTCCTTGCAGGGCACCTACATACCCACTGTAGTGTTTGTGGTGTTTTTAAACACACTTCGAGAAGGTGATGTTTTATTTTCTTTCTGGTAGAGAGATTGTTTGCTCCAAAACAACATTGGTTAGTGACAGAGTTATGCTAAAGCTATGAGATCAGTAAAATAATATAACATTGTACCTTCTTAATGTTAAGTGAAACGCAGCAGCCAGAATTGTTATAACTGCAGTCACAAATTCCCCTTTTCTAGGCATAGTGAGTGTGAGAGCAACAAATACAGCGGTCATATGTTGTCATTATTATAACAGTTATAATATATATATAAGGGATGGTAAGAATCACAAATTCACATCAGTGCAATCAGCATAAAAGTTAATGATGCTCTAAAATTAGTATTTTTATTTATTTTTATTTATTTGTGACCAATATTTGATATGTAGATTGATTTCTCCTCATTAAACTGTTTCTCAAGTGCATTCTCTCAGCACCACTGTTGCTACGTGAATATGACGTATCACAACACTTTGGAGACTGAGGCGTGTCCCGAGAGTCACATAGAATACAGATTAACATGGCAGAGGTAGAGCTGCATCTTCCTGGAGACAGATTAGAGAATTTAATGTCTGGTGTTATTTAATCTTTATTTTTTTTTCTTACCTTTTTTGGCACTACAGAGGCCTGTTTGTAAAAAGACCATGCATTAGAAGTCAGAAGGCACTTAAGTAAATGTATGATTTACTGTCTGTCTGAACTAAAGAAATATAAGCGAACTATCTGAACCCTATTGAATTGCATAGCATGTTTTTTCTATTGCATCGTATTGCATTGAATTGCATTGTGTAGAATTAAATGAAATTTGATTGCACTGCAATCATTATAGGAGTGAATTGTATCGCATCACATTGGTAGCTGCTTTATTCTTTATCGCTATTGCATTGTATCTAGATAAGAATCTCATTTATATATTGTTATAGTCCTCTCCTTAGCCCTCTTTTGTCATTTGTTTGTTACCTGGTTGTGTTCACCTGTTCTGTGTCTCTATACTCTTTTATGTCATATTATTGCATACTTATTGTGCATGAAATCCAAGCCTTGTTCTGTGTGCAGTAGGTCTTGATTTGGCTGTAAATAATGTTTCGACCATTGCCATGAACATGAGTGGGATTATTAGATATCCCCCAATCACTAAACACGATTGACTGAGAAGAGCTTAAACTAGCACTTTTCCAGGTTTGCTTTGTCTTTACCATAAAGAAAAATACTCTCAACAGTTGTAGGCTGATCTACAGTTCCAGTACCAGTGTACCTTCAATGTTTTTAAAATGCATTTATTCAATGTAGCTATTTTTAGCTGCCCTGTAATATGCAAATTTTAATTTCGACTTTAATTTTAGGAAATATTTTCATGAAAACTTAATTAATTCTAATATAATGTATACAGAAAACATGTGTCTACATACAGAGAATCCAACAAGACAATTACAAGCATGGAGAGAACGTGCAAAACATTTTTAAGCGGTAACTTGAGCTCGGGATTGATCCATGAGTTGGCAATGCTCCCCATCGATATCTTCCCTGACCATTTTATCAATACGTAGTTTTTTTCCACTGTGAAAAGGTTTCTACTGCACTTCTACACTGCAATTTTAGCCACAGGGGAATATAAATTGATCACATTGTGACATCTATACCATTCCAATTGGAGGTCTATGGTGCGTAATGGTGCTACATTCTAATTAAATAATTCTTAACAATAAATAACATTTGAAGTTGGGAAACTATTTACAAAAATAACAAAAATAGAAAATTGTGACATTAGCAGTAATAGAGAATAGAAATTAGTGTTTCTTTAAAGCTACTGTTCAGAATTGAAATGTATTTTGTTTGGTTAGTAAATAAATAGGGGAAAAAAACAAATCTGGTAGAGACGATTTAATACGAGGCGTTCAGTACAAAAAAAAAGAACACGTCAAAGTATTTAATTATTTATTTCTTTTTCTCGCTTATTTAAGTGCTTGGTAAAGGAGGATGTCTTTAGTCTTCATTAAAAGACAGCCAGTGACTCAGCTGTTCAGCTTCTCAGCTCAAAAGTTCATTCCACCACCTGGGTGCCAGGACGGAAATGTTTTGATGTATGTCTTCCTCAAATCTTAAGGGATGGTGGGTCAAGTCGAGCTGTGAAATGAACACGGTGCGGCGCTGGGCTCAATCAGTGCCTTTAGGTAGGTGGGGGTCTGTTTTTGTCTTTGAAAAGCCGATTTTGGATACATAGGAGGAAAAAGTCTATTCTGGAGTGAGGCTGGGAAGCATTCGTGCAGGGTTTAAAGGGTAACTAGAGTTAGACTCTCTAATTATCCAGTGCAGAAGCCAGGTGCCTTGGTATAAACTTTAAGTCTAAACCTCTTGTGACTACACACCTGCGCCAATTAATCAGCAATTTACCAATACACGCTAAAACAATGCTAAAGACAACGGTGCTAAAAAGTCAACACAGCCAAGGGGATAGCAAACAAAAAGCAGGGGTCTCATTTATCAAACAAGTTCTAATTCTGTGCCTAAAAACCACCAGTATGCACAAGAACACTGGCATTTATCACACATGCCTAAACATGGCTTTGCTGAACTGACATTGATAAATCCTACACACTCTATACCGCTGTGCTTGTGCATACTCACGGTCATTTACATCTACATAGTCCAAATCACCATATACGGTAACCAACTTTCTTTTAAAAGCATGGGTTTTTTTTGGCCTGGTTTACACTATTGCCTCAGTAGCTTTGGTACAATGGTGTAAAATCCATTTTTACTTTTTTGTTCATTCAGAAACATAATTCATTGTGACGTGAGCGATAGGAATGCACGGCAGACGTGTCACTACTCGATTAGTTTTAGGGTAGAAAATGCCATATCTCATCTGATATCTTATTGAAGCTATTTCAAGCTATTGTTGTGCTCCTTAAAAATGCATTTCCTCCACATAGCTGTGTGAGACAATAAAAAAATTCAGGCGAAATATCTATTTTAAATTCACTCTTTATACATGTGTATATATATGATTTTACTGTACAATGAATCAATGTAATCTGTCTCAAGCACTTTTGTGATTTATTCAATTACTTTCTACTATGCTGATGTGATTGACAGTAATTGACTCATAAACAGCTTGTAAATACTCTTTGCTCTCTCTCTACAGTACACATGGTCAAGTGTGGTTCTAAATATACCCACATTGTCTTCATGCACTTGATTAATTAAATTATTTGTGCAGAATGCTGAGTAGGCAAAGTTGTTCAATGAGACCCAGTAGGAAAAAAAAATCTCAAAGCACTAATTAGAATCAACTGATTGGTGTCTTTTTGCTAATTCACTTGTAGGTCCTTTGTAGTTGCCGCTGCCAAACTAAAGCCCATTTACACCATCCTCTCACTTTCCCCATGCCGCCGTCGGCTGTTGTCTGGTACACTAATGCATTTACATCGTCAATTTTGCCGTTTTTCAAAAACTCAAATATTTTACATTATTGTCGTCCTTTAATTTCCACCCTCTCTCAAAGCCAAATGGATTTTGTGATGCCAGTAAAGGACTTGCAATTGAGTACAATGGAATTGAATTATACTGAATTGAGAGAAAAGAGAGACTATATCATCAGGATATTGGATTTTTCTTCCCACTGTGCCGAAAATTGAGCAGCTGAGAGAATTACTAACTCCTGCGTACACGCATGCGCACATGCTCACACACACACACACACACACACACACACACACACACACACACACACACACACACACACACACACACACACACATACATGTGAATGCACACAAACAGTTACAGGGTGTCTATACATGATTATGCATATGACCTTTACCCATTCAGCCACATACGAATTTCTCCATCTTAAGTCAGACCTTGACCAGGTAATTGTACAGCACACACCACACACACACACACACACACACACACACACACATACTATTCTTATGAGAATGTTCCATGAATATAATTATTATTGCGCTAAGTAGATAGATAGATAGATAGATAGATAGATAGATAGATAGATAGATAGATAGATAGATAGATAGATAGATAGATAGATAGATAGATAGTAAAGAATAGTTTTTTTGTAAAGAATCATTTTTCAACATGAGGGATGTCAAACCACAAGGTCATTCCTTATTCCACTTTTCCTAACCTTATCAGGATGTTTCCTAGCAAGATATAAAAACATGGCACACACACATACCGAATCTATAATCCCTACGTTTGTGATGCTAAATGTGATGATGTTATGTTATTTGATGAAGAGAGACACAGGAGGAGCTCACAATAGGGCTAAGGGGCATTTCAATCCTCAGAATAGCAATGAGGACATCAAACACTTTGAACACTAGGCTGCAAATCGATGTCGAGTCAGAACTGATAGGGTGTAATGTGGAGGCTTTAAAAGATACCCACATATCCACAGCGGTGTTCAGAAAACAGGCAAACAAAAATGAAACCTTTACCTTATTTTTTTTCTCCACCCATTTACTTTCACCCTAAATATAAACCACACATATTGGCTTTTGAGGTGAGTGAAATGAAAATGAGGAGGATAATTACTTGCTTTTTGCACAACCCTAAATCTAGTAGCCTTATGGTTTTCAATGTAATTTTATTCCCAATTGAAAAAAGGTAAACTTCAAGCATCCAACTTATGTAGACGTCTATAGCTGAACCGGTAATGCTGGTAATCCATCAAGGTCAGAATCTAGACTAAATAGGAAAAAAAACAGCAATTCCAGAAAAAGAGGTAATATGAAATAAGGAACAAGGTAATACAATCGATAGAAATACACTCGACCACTTACAGAGGGAAATAAAAATTTACTTGGCATCATTTATTTATTCATTTTTATTGTATTATTATTTGAACCCAAGTGACTCTGACCAAGCGGTTACTAAGGATAAATGAATTAACCTTGTATATGCACTGTGCAGCATTGCACATTCACATTAATAAATGTATTCGTTCTTTGTTCTAAAAGCTTGCCAGGACACCTTCCATGTCTAATTACTCGCTGCATGGACGAATAAAGGTGTATTATCTGTATTTGTATCATTTTATAGCATGTTATACAGTATGTTCAGTAACAACTCGGGTAAAAAAAATCTGGATTTTAAATAGAATGTTGAAAATGACAAACTTTGGGTTTTCACAGCATCGTCAAGAGGCTTTTATAGTAATTTTTACTATACACAGTGTTACACAGTAAAAACGAGACAACGTTCCTCCAGAACCCTGGTGCTACACTAAACAACATAGAGCTACAACACATTGCACAAAGCTACATAAAGTGCATCGAGTGCAACCGAGTGCAAACAGTGCAGACAGACAGTACAAACAGACAGACAACAGTACAGACAGCCAGACAACAGTACAGACAGACAGACAACACAAGACAATACACATAACACAAGATAGCGCAGACCAGTAAACCTACTGTATGCTCTAAATATACAGTACTGTGCAAAGAGGACTATAAAGAATATAACCAAGAGTATATGTAAACATACACAATGCAGTGCAAAGGTGCAAAAACAGCATGTAAACAGTATAATATGGTAAAGTATAAATAATAAATAAATGGTGGTGGAATGGATTGAGATGACTAATAAGTGTATTAAGTTCAGGTTGTACAGTTTCAGTAGCACGCAGTTGAGTGAGTGAGTGAGTGAGTGAGTGAGTGAGTGAGTGAGTGAGTGAGTGAGTGAGTGAGTGAGTGAGTGAGTGAGTGAGTTTCAGTTTAGTTCTGTGTTTTGATAGTTTGCGGGTAAAACCTGTTGCACAGTCTGGATGTGACGGCCTGAATACTTCTGAACCGATTTCCTGATAGCAGGAGGGTGAAGAGTGTGTGTGACGGGTGTGTGGGGTCGTCCACAATCCTGTCGGCTTTGCAGATGCGGCGTGTGGTGTCCATGATAGAGGGGGGAGAGACTCCGATGAACTTCTCAGCTGTCCTCACTATCCTCTGTACGGACTTGTGTTTCGAGACGGTGCAGTTCCCAAACTAGGCAGTGATGCAGCTGCTCAGGATGCTTTCAATGGTCTCTTGGTAGAACATGGTCAGCATGGGGGGAGGGAGATGAGCTTTCCTCAGCCTTCTCAGGAAGTAGAAACGCTGCTGGGCTTTCTTGCTGATAGACCTGGTGTTGAGTGAACAGGTGAGGTTAGCCGCTATATGAACACCAAGGAATTTGGTGCTCTTGATGATCTCCACTTAGGATCCATCAATGATCAGTGGAGAATGGGTGCTCTGTTCCCTCCTGAAGTCCACAACCATCTCTTTGGTTTTGTCAATGTTCAGAGACAGGTTGTTGGCTCCACACCAGGCTGTTAAATGGTGCATCTCCTCTCTGTATGCTGATCGTCGTTCTTGCTGATGAGACCCACCACGGTTGTGTCATCAGCGAACTTGATGATGTGGTTCGAGCTGTGCATTGCTACACAGTCGTGATTCAGCAGAGTGAACAGCAGTGGGCTGAGCACACAGCCCTGAGGTGCTCAGTGTGGTGGTGCTGGAGATGCTGAGGTCTCTTAGTCAAGAAGTCCAGGATCCAGTTACAAAGGAAGGTGTTCAGGCCCAATAGGCTCAGCTTCTCAATCAGGTGCTGAGGGATGATTGTGTTGAATGCTGAGCTAAAGTCAATGAACAGCATTCGTACATGTGTCCTTAGTGTCCAAGTGGGTGAGAGCCAAATGGAGGGTTGTTGAGATGGCATCGTCCTTAGAGCAAACTGCATGGGGTCCAGTGAGGGTGGAAGCTGGGTCTTGATGTGCCTCATGACGAGCCTCTCGAGGCATTTCATCACAATTGGTGTGAGCACGACAGGACGATGGTCATTGAGGCAGGAGACAGAAGACTTTTTCGGCACGGGAACGATGGTCGTTGTCTTGAGGCACGTAAACTCACAGTCAGGATAAATCAAGTATTCTATTTGGATGGATGACTTTCGAATCACTTTTTATCCTTTTCTAATGAAAATGATTTAGTTAAGAACTGGTGTGAAATTGTCACCACAGTTTTTTATTTTTCTTGGAAAAAAAAAATGTTTCTGAGTAATGAACACGGTTAAATGTAAGAAGCAGGCAGGTTTCTGTGAGCAAGTGCAGGTCATGTTTGGGTCTACTGGGCAAAGTAGAAAACTTACTATTATAATCTTTGATAACAGCACATACTAAATTTCTTTCATAAGGCAACAGTCTGGAAAAAAGCTAACAATTTGTTTTTATTAATAATAGACATGCACACTTCATCTACTTTTATTTCCATATAATCAGTTAAAAAATCTTTGTGTTCATCCTTTTGATGTTCCTGTGGTGGAAAACATGATGTAACAACTTTACCTCTGACTGTTACAAATCACCAATACAGAAAGAAAGCCAAGTCTTTTCAGTCGTATACAGTATAAACTACACTAAAACAATATTTCTCCAAGGACTAAGGTGCTTGGACCAAGGTAGACAGACCGACAGAGGACATAACTAAGACATAAGCAGAGCTACATGCCGGACTACATTAAGCACACATATGCAAGCAAGGTAAGTGTAAACAACTCTGTATAATAAGACAATAGCAGTACCGATCAGTACACAGAGGTAAACATGAAATAAAGTGCGTACATCATAATAACAAATCATAATAACTAATATTGTTTATGTAAATTGGTGATTTCGCAGCAGTTTTTTGTGTAAAATTGCAAATACGATTCTTATTTGTGTGTGTGTGTGGGTATTCGTCAGGCCTGAATCTTTGTGTGAGAGTATGTTCACAAAAAAGGTACCAAACCTTTCACCGAAAACTTTTAAAGCAACTGATATAAAATTTCCTGTGAATTATCTGTTAGTAAAGAACAAATCAGAATTGAGAATTTGGTTTAAAATGATAGATTAAAATTTATTTAGCAGACAACTTTTTTCCAGAGCCACTTACAATCATTTTATTTATATACCTATGCAGGTGAGGGTTAAGGGCCTTGCCCTAGGGCCCAGAAGTGGCACTGAGATTAGAACTTGTTCAATTCGATCCTTCTGATCAAAAGTCTGACATTTTTACCACAGTATCAATTTCTGTCACTGTTTTGCAAACATATCAGAATTATTGATTTCTACAGTAAAAAAAAAAATGGCTGCAAGCATTGCATCTTGATTAAGCAGGTAAGGGTTAAAGACCTTGCTCAGAGGCCCAGCAGTGTTGCTGGGATTTAAACTCATGACCTTCTGATCAAAGGTTTAAACATCTTAACCACTGAGGCACCACAGTATACATTTTGGCCAGTATACGTATGAATTCTTTCAGTATAAATTGCAATGGTTTTATTGATTTCTACAGTATAAAATAGGGCTGCAAACATTGTTTCTATGGTAGACAGAAACTAAAGCCTGCATCACTCCTCCACGATGGTAATTAATGGCCCGAACAAAAGATCGGTAGGATTTTTTAGACCTACTCTCTATCTCCTTTCTTTTTGTTACTCTAATCTATCACCCACAGTAAGACATATAAAATAGTCGTATTGTGTTTTTTCACTGCCCTTCACAACACACTCACACACACACACACAACGATTATTACAAAACTGCTACTTTATTTTGCATACCCAATCTAGACAGGCAGCCTTGTTTTTCTTTGCTTTCGTTCTCTTTTTCTCTAGCGCTCTGTCACACTGATGAATTGCTCTGCTTTTTTAAACAGGCTTCAGCTCCAAGTCTTTTAGCACCTCAATTGATTCAGCAGTCTACTCTTACTGAGCACATAGTGAGAACATATCACCTTCAGGCACTCTCCCCTTAAATTGACCTGCATTTCTGTGTGTGTGTGTGTGTGTGTGTGTGTGTGTGTGTGTGTGTGTGTGTGTGTGTGTGTGTGTGTGTGTGTGTGTGTGTGTGTGTGTGTGTGTGTCGGGAGTGGGTAAGTAGGTGTGCTTTCAGTTGCAGTCAATTTGTAAGGTCCCGGTGCCCTTCTGTTGATTGGAAAATGTACCTATTCTGAGTTTGCTAGCTAATAAAAAAATGATTTGAGAAAAGAAAATCTAATAGAAATTAACTGAGGTTAGCAAAACAAGTAGTCCAGACAAATTAATTCCCTAGCAGTTCTGCTTTCCTAATAAATCCTTCCACATTTTGTCCCTATTTGCTGTTAGAATAACCTCAAATCTTCTGGGAAGATGTTCCACTAGATTTTATAGTGTGGTTGTGGAGATTTGTGATCATTCAGCCACAAGGGTGTAATTAAATTCAGGTATTGATGTACAGTAGGTTGAGGAGGCTTGGGGTGCAGTCAGCTTGCAGATTCGTCCCAAAGGTGTCCAATAGGGTTGATGTCAGAGCTCTATAGCAAGCCACTCAAGATCTTCCCCATCAACCCATTTAAAGCATATCTTCATTTAGCTGGCTTTGTGCACATTGTTATGCTGGAACATTTCACCAGAACCAGAAATGGTTGAAAATGTTAGGAATCTTATTATACATACACACATAAATGCATACTCGCAACATCAGGCTTGGACATCCACACATACACTTGCATGGTCATTACCGAGACCAGGATGCATGCACAAACATACACACATTCCAATTTAACTAGCTACAGTTGACAATGTAAACATTGTTAGTGTTAAGATAAGATAAGATAAGATAAACCTTTATACACCGTTATACACTTCTGGTACTATAAAAGCATATAGGGATGCATGCAGAGATGACATAGGGAATGTTTTTGTCCTCATATGAATTATATATTCTATATATATTATATATATTCTGGTGTACATTTTGTACATACTTCGCAGAATTCTTTTATAATTCTGTATAAAACATATAAATATCAAATCATTCAATTATGGTTTGTGTGCAATTCATTGCTAAATTCCCGATTCCACAATGATGCTCAGATCAAGGCACTCTAAACTGCTTGCACATAAAATTTTATCTGATAAAGCAGACTAAAATATGCTATACTATCTATTTATCTATTGTTTATGTACAGCCTAGCCTGTAACACGTTTTCCCAGTGAAACAGCAAGATCAGTTATGCTTAAGCATTGGATTTGTGTACATACAGGAAAAAAACGATCATTTTTGACTAAAAATTCGAGTACATATTTCCTATAAACACAATAATCTGCTAATTAGCCATTTTTCTGCTTTTCATTTTTTTCCACTGTTAAAAACTAGTTATTACCATGAATATAAAAGAGCAAACGTTTAAACCAGTTTTTGCTCACATTCATGCACAAAGAGGTTGATTGAGCAGGACGGAAATCACTTTAGCTTTTGTAACTAAAAAAGCGATGATTGGTACTTTTGGTAATCTTGATTTCACCTCAACAAATTAAATCAAATGAGATGGAAATGGCAGAAAAACGAAAATTTGGGAGTCTTTGGGGGGAGTCAATGGTAAATTTAGGATGGAAGCTACAGATGACTGGAAAACACTAATTATGTAAGATGATGGGCTTTAAGACTATGAATTGGGCTGGGCACAGAAGTGGAACACACAAAGTGAGGCTTTTAGTGTAAAATTAGTGTGTATGTGTGTTGGTGTTGTGCTACTTCAAATGGAAGCCACAAATAAATCTTCTATTCCTTTCTTACAGTATTAGCATGCACCGCTCTCAGTGCAGGATACACACATTATGGCCTGTCATATTGATCATCGTGCATCTCTTTTATTCACACTGCTCCCCTATTCATATCAGCCACAGCAGAAAATCAATCGGAGCACAGGGAGACAGGGACAGATTGGAAATGAGATGAATGTCAAGTTACTGTTAAATGCATGAATTATTTGAAAATGAAGCACATCTTTTCAGATACGTAAGAATACAATTTGTTTGGCAGGAGGCAAGAAAGAGGCCAACCATTTATAATTTATATTTTTTCTTTCTGTCTTTCTGTCTGTCTGTCTATTGATTTCTTTCTTTTT
Organism: Silurus lanzhouensis; assembly: GCA_039877035.1. Lineage (NCBI taxonomy): Eukaryota > Metazoa > Chordata > Actinopteri > Siluriformes > Siluridae > Silurus > Silurus lanzhouensis. The sequence goes on from JBCEWE010000333.1 coordinate 3,329,755, forward strand.
TGGGGGAAGCCTTATGGGCATTTTGTCTGCATTAATCAGCTAACAAATTCATGTTTAGCTTGAAAAACATACACAATGTTTACACTTATGCAATCTTTAACCATTTATTTGAGATGAATCAGAGAATTAGTATCTGGTTTTCTACATTCCTTGAAAATGTATGATTTGTTTTTTTTTTTCCCCATTGTTCTCAAGCTGCCCCTTCCTCTTAAGCTTGGCACTGCTATGATGATGGCACACACTTCTTCTCTTTCCTCCATCTACCTCAAAGGCTCTGAGAAGGTATCAAACAAGCTTTTCGGAGATCCTTTCCTCCCCGTTGAAGACTTGTCAAATGAAACTCAACCTCAACAAGAAAAACCCTGATCTATGCTGGATTTGTCAATCACCATCCATGCCCTCAAATTCCAACCTACACAAGAGACAGAATTGTGGTGTGATCCTAGGTGGCAAGCTCAACTCCTCTGATCACATTCCAACAACCGCTCGATCCCATGTATCTCTTCTTGACAACATCAGAAGAAGACCTTTCTTTTCTATAGAAACCTTTCTCCAGTTTCATAACTTCCTGAAGTTCTTTTATGTATTTCCCCTACTGAGATCGCTCCATGCTCCCTGTTCATGCCAACATCAAATGGACTTTTTTTTTTCTGCACCACATTATCCATATATATATATATATATATATATATATATATATATATATATATATATATATATATATATATATATATATATATATATATATGTATAAATTAGATACACCGATCAGCCATAACATAATGACCACCTGCCTAATCTTGTGTTGTCACCTTTTGCTGCCAAAACAGTCCTGATCTGTCGAGCATTAACAGCATTAACTTTTTCAGTAATTTGAGCCAAAGGAGCTCATCTGTTAGAATCGGACCACACGGGCCAGCCTTCATTCCCCATGTGCATCATTGAGCCTTGGCTGCCCATGACCCTGTCGCCGGTTCACCACTGTTCCTTCCTTGGACCACTTTTGATAGATACTGACCACTGCAGACCAGGAACAGCCCACAAGAGCTGCAGTGTTGGAGATGCACTGACCCAGTCGTCTAACCATCACAATTTGGCCCTCGTCAAACTCACTCAAATCCTTACACTTGCCTATTTGTCCCGCTTCTAACACCTTAATTTTGGGGACAAAATGTTTACTTGCTGGCTAATATTTCCCACCCATTAACAGGTGCCATGATAAAGAGATAATTAGTGTTATTAGTGCAATTCTTATAGTTACTATAAGAGCTTTAGTAGATACAGCGTTTTCTTTAACTGAATTCTGAATGCCCAAAATTTGAACCCTTTACAACTGCATTTCTTCCAAACAACTACCATGACAGTTATATAAAGTTACGCAAAAATAAAGATCTGAGGACCACAAAGGCACTTGATTGTTCATAAAAGTGGCATAAATGAACCCCAAGGGACGAGTGAAGTTTGGTTTTCAACTGAAGTAGTTGAAGGCATAGGGTACCTAATATATGTACATCATTAAAACACTTCTGAGGATGTTTTGTTGAAAAAAGGATTTGCACATAGAGGAGGAAAAGAGGACTGAAAATAGATGTCATCATAAGGAAGGGGGGATTATCTAGTGGGGGTAGGGGTTTAAAGCTTAGACATGCAGGCAATAAAAAAATGTTTAAATGCCCAATTGTATTTTTATTGTGATCGTTTTTACAAAAGAAAGAAACAAAGAAGGAAGGAGGGAGTCTTTTACTTGTCAAACATACACTACAGCACAGTGAAATTCCTCCTTCGCATCTCCGAGCTTGTTATGAAACTGGGTTTGGTGTTCCGGGCCATGATAGAGCATCCCTGGAGTAAAGACGGTTAAGGGACATGCTCAAGGGCCCAACAGAGCCTTAACCAGTAACCATTTTCCGGATGGCTACCAATTCCTTGATGAATTTGAGAAGGCCTTTTGGCTTATTTAATTACCATTTATTGATGGCTTAAACCACTATGCATGTCCTTGCATTCAGGGTATGTTTCAATATATAAAAAAAGATTTTTTAGGATTTCAATAGCAACTTAGGAATAAAAATGTTTAGAAATGCCTCCACAAGTTTAAGTTTTTCTCCAGTCAGAAATCTGCTTTCTGAGTCAACAGCAGCTATTTACTAGTAGAACAACCCATGCCAACCAGTGTCAAGTAAGTGAAGGCAATTTTTGGAGAGTTCTGCCAAACTGCTGTTCCTTTCAAGATCTAGTGAACACCTCTATCAATCATAACAACCTCCGTAAATGAAGAGAGCTTTTGACCCAGCTTCTGGATGCCAGAGTGCCCACATGCCCGCACAGAGAGGAGTGGGTGAAAGTATGAAAGAGTGTAGGTTTTTTTTAGTGATGAAAAGTGTGGCTGTGAGAGAATTGAATGAAAGATAAATTAACTGATGTCTTGTAGGAACAGGGCAGAGATGTGACCGAGATTGCAAAGATAAGGTGTAGACATTTTGTCTTGCGGTACGTTCCATCCTGTTATCTCTCGCTTTGTGTGTGTACTGGACTGAGAGGTTTACAATCAGTTCCGCTAGACTTAATGACCTATTCCATCTGCAGTACAGCCCACATACTCAAACACACACACACGGATTTGTATGTAACACAGCAAGCTGTCCTGGGCTGCCAGCATACAGTTCGGGATGGCAGCAGTACAAGCACACCTCAAAGACACAAATAGAATTACATTCCAAGTAATTCCAACTGCTCCTGAACCCTTCTGCTAAATTAGTGTCAAATCTACAGCCCAGTGACAAATTTCTTTGAGCAGACATTAGTTACTCTCCTGATTCAGCTCTCCAGCTCACATCACTGCTGTTGGGTTTATGAGCTGAGAGAGCAGGTTTGTTCGACTCCACCAGTGCACAAACCTGATTATGTTGATCTTACATTTCCAGTGGCAAAATCACTGATTGTTTCCAGTGCTAAATCACTGATCAGCATAGTTCCCAACAACCAGTCAAAAACCAGCATTCTACCCAGCAACTGAACACTGACCAGCATTGATCCCAGCAACCAATCACAGATCAGCATAATTCCCAATGACCAATCACTGATCAGCATTGTTTCTAACAGCAATCACTGATCAGCACTGTTCATAGCAACCAGTCAGTAACCAGCATTGTTCCTATCAAGCAATCACTGATCAGCGTAATTTCCAATGACCAATCTCCGATCACCATTGTTCCCAACAACGATCAACGATCAGCACTGTTTCCAACAACCAGTCAGTAACCGGCAATTTTTCCAGCAACCAATCATTGATCAGCATAATTTCCAATGACCAATCACTGATCACCATTCTTTCTAACAGCAATCACTGATCAGCACTGCTCCTAACAACCAGTCAGTAACCAGCATTTTCCTAGTAACAAATCACTGACCGGCACTGTTCCCAGCAAGCAATCACTTATCAGCATAGTTCCCAATGACCAATCTCTGATCACCATTGTTCCCAACAACAATCAATGATCAGTACTGTTCCCAACAACCATTTAGTAACCAGCAATTTTTCCAGCAACCAATCATTGATCAGCATTGTTTTAAACAACCAATCACTGATCAGCACTGTTACCAACGACCAATCACTGATCACCATTGTTCCCAACGATCATTCACTAATCAACATTGTTCCCATCAACCAATCACTGATCACTAGAGTTTCCAACAGCAATCACTGATCAGCACTGTTCCTAACAACCAGTTAGTAACACATTGTTCCAGCAACCAATCATTGAGCAGCATTGTTCCCATCAACCAATCACTGATCGGCATAGTTCCCAATGAATGATCACTGATCATCACTGTTACCAACAACACCATTGTTCCTAATGATCAATTACAAATCACTTAAATTTAAGATTTTCACATGCAAGAAGAACAACTTTGGTGGAGTTATACTGCTGTTCTCTGTTGTAGAGCACCTCAAAAATTAGGGGTTATGTTACAGGAGTTGGATCATATCGAGCTCTACAAACTTGAATTTTGGTTCTGTTTTGGTTCTTCTTTTTTTCTGCATTGGTGATAAAATATAAATACTGTAGTTTTTCTCTTTTATTATAGGTAGAAAACAGCTTGAACCAAACTATTCTATTCTACGCACCTCCAGAAATTCTTCTTCCATATTCCATATTTTGATTACTTGATGAAATAGTAGACATAGAAATAAGTCTATGAAATCATCAGGTGACCTCTACTGACTTTTTGAGCATGCATTATGCTTTCTCCTGAAAACAGTTTGCCTTACTGCTCTATCACCTCTGGCGATGTACTAATTAGCTAGGGGACTTTTCTCGGCAAGGTGGATACAAGTGTATCAGCTAGAGAGTAGTGATGTTAACACCGTTTACACCTCACCCCTTTATTAGACACAACCTTTTTCAGATGCCTTTAATGCGTTTCATTTATTTGTACCATTACCACAGGCATTGGGGTGTCAGTGCTTTGCTGGGAAAAGTCTGCCACCCACACATTTAATGCTCATGTTGTGATGGATATGGTGAAATGGAGGTCATAAATTGTGAATGGTGACAGATGGGCTGCAAAGTGCACTCGACAAACCGGCAGCAGACATCGCATATATCTATATTAAAAGACATGAATACGGCACAATTACTCTGTTAAACATGAGTGAATTTCCCTTCCTCTTTCTCGTTTTCCAGTGAAAGGGTTTACATGATGATATTATAAATTAAATGGCTTCACTACCTGCAATCTCATTTCCATTTTTTTAAATATCTGATGCCGTTCCAGCCTGTCTGTTTCTATCTCAATCATCACTTAAACCTACCTGACTCACAATTCATCAGTTCAAACTCTAACTTTCAGCAGGAAATGTGCTCCAGACAGCACCCAATCTGGCAACCCAGGTTTCCATGCAAATGGGTCAGTTTGGTAGCACAGATCCGTTCTAGCAGCCTGTTGTTCTCCAACCCCCCCCCCCCCCCTATTTTTTCTATACCCCAGAGTCACCTTGTCCCCACATCTCATCAATCTCTCTAGAAAGTGCTCTACAAACTCCACCCAGTACACTCATGTCGTTTGTTCTTTTTTTTCTATCCCCTTTCTCTCGTTCCCTTTCTTCTGCTTGAGTGAGCCAACAGCATTAGTGGCATGCATCCTTCTTTCTTTCGTTCCTATTTTTCATGGCCTGCCATCAGCATCTTTTCACCATCATTCACATTTTACTTATCTTTCTCTTCTGTCACTTCAACCCTCCCTCACTCTCTCTTTTTGGTTGGCTTGAGCTTTGTGCTCGGTACAAAAATTGCATTTCTTCATGTTTCGGACAAAAAAAATTGCAGGGAGAAAAAAGGAAGCGAAAAAGGAGAAGAGCTCTCAGTGGAAATGTCGCTTTGATGTTGTTCCCTCTTGTGCTCACTATACAGAGAATCAAGTGCTGCTCTCTCTCTCTCTGTGTCTCTCTCTCTCTGTGTCTCTCTCTCTCTCTCTCTCTCTCTCTGTTTATTTCATGCCATGGTTTTGCCTGTCTCTTCATTAATCCCCTGAGGGTTTTGTTTGCCCAGTGTTCATTTTCCATTTAAAGAGCCGTTCCTCTCTCTGCTAACGCTGGAGTTTGAAAATGAGCTGATTCGGACATACAAAGCTGCTTGCCATTTAAAATAATTTTTTTTCCATGGAAAGGGAGACACTCTGTTATGTCTTGAGGACTCAGCAGTAATGAGACTACATTGATATTGCGCAGCAAAAAGTAAATCATTAGGTAGTTTGATGTTGATACACATATCATGGTAGACAGATTTCTCTATCTGTCAGCATCAGATCTTGTCAGCAAGCGTCATTTTCTGGCGATTATTTTGGCTTGGAGATGTGCAAATGTAGGATTTTTAAAAGGAAAAACATGCATCTTTATAGCAGCATAGACAGGGGTATAATGGGGTGTTAAAATTAAATTTATATATATTTTTCGGACTATAAGCCGCTAATTTTTTCCACGTTTTGAACCCCGCGGCTTAAACAACGAAGCGGCTTATTTATGAATTTTTCCTGAGTTTTTCCCGGTTTCACAAACTTCAAGCCAAAAAACTGAACCCCATAACATTAGACCAATGACATTTCCGAACGGAAACGAAAAAAACGCACCTCACCTGTGTTCTGAGCTGCACGGCATCGGGAGAAAAACCTTTTTTTTTTTTTTTTTTTTTTTTACACACAACTAAGCCAAAAGATAAACTCCCAAGAAAAATAGTTGTGAAAGGAAGGAGGAAGACAGTGAACAATGACTTTCTTGATAGGCTACTGTTTAGATACAAGCCGTTGTAACGCGTTGAGTCAGGGTGAAGGGAGAGCTCGCTAACTCCAGTTGCAACAGAAATCATATAAACACAGACAGGTTTCCAAAACTCGTGCTTTTTTATTATTCTTGGCAACAGCGTTACGGGTTAGTCAAAGAAACTTAGAAATGAGCATCAGAAAATTATAAGGACATATTCCTCGGTCTTGAACACATGCAGTAATACCGAAAGAATGCAGTGCCGGGCTATTCCCCAAAATACCGCTATGCTCCTAAAGGAAGCTCAACATATTTCACCCGTTACACCGTGAGTAACGTGTCTTTCGTAAAATCCTGTGTAAAGTACATTAGTGTAGACACCTGCGGCTTATTTATGTTAAAAATAAAAATATTTGTAAAATTCAGCGGGTGCGGCTTTATATATATATATATATATATATATATATATATATATATATATATATATATATATATATATATATATATATATATAAATTCCTTGCTTTCTAAGTTTCATACTGTTTCATACTGGTGGACTGGTGGTACAGGTTCATACTGCAATGGTGCAAATAACTTTTGTTGGTAACACTTTATTTTAGGGATCAGAAATTAATATAATAACTAATAACTGTTTTTGTTAATAAAAAATATTTATGTATATGCTATTACATACTATTTATAAGGCCTTTATTGGTTATTGTCATATACCCCCTTTACACTAGTTTCTGTCATAATAATGACCTTATTACCTAGAAATAAAAGGTATTAGTAGCTTGTATACGGCAAAATACACACTTTATAAGTTTCCAGTTCACTTTAGTTCACTTGCCTTATAAATAGTTTGTAATAGCATAAACATCCATGACTAGCAATTAACAAAAATTGTTATATTAAATACATGCATGTGATTGAATGTGACATGCTATAAAATTTAGGATAGTTGATGTTTCCTGTGTTGATTGGCCATACTAAAGTAGTTTTTGAGGGTCCAGTACAACTGGTAAAATACTTTGGTCCATTGAGAAACCCTGTACAAACCCTGTTCTAGACTTTCACTGTATGTACAACAGAGAACAGCGAACTACAGAAATACAGAATTCAAAGAAATGGGCATACAAGTTAAAGACCTCAGCTGGCATTTGTTTTTTGTGCTTGTGTACAATTCCTAATCAGTGTTGGTGCATAATCTGGTTCAAAGCCCTTTAAAGCCTGGATTTTTGAAGCTGGAGATTTGATCATGTCATTTTGAGTACCACCATCTTTGTAAACAAGTGGCATGACCTCAAATTTCTTCCCCCAGAGATCTAAAATAGAATAAATGAAATTAGAGGTAACAGGAATTTAAAAGTGACACTTTAGCTGTGTTTAACCTCCAGTGGCAGCTTAGGTCATATCAACGTCTGCTAGGTCTGTGTGTATGCCCCTGTTGTAGGTAGAAATGCCAGCAGAATGGCTAAAGAGTCGACTTGCAAATATGTGGAGTGTCTGATTAAGGAGGTCGGGGGATGCCGTAGACACGTATTGATTCCTTACTAATTAACTCTTCCTGAAAAGGAGAATTGGTAGAATTGCATTCCTCAGAGTAATGTTTGGGGTTATATCATACAGGATAACAAGTTGTTCAGGAAGCGTAAAAATGGATCCTTTTTTTCCATTTTAAACTTTTGCAGGGATAGAAAGAAAACAGATACTGACAGATTTTTTTATTGTTTGTCTTTGCCTTGTTTTTCTAGCTAGCAAATATTGTACATTTTGGTACACCATACTTCAGGGGCTCTCGCCCTTTTTAGCCACTTTTTTAACTTTATAATGGCTTTCTGTTAGTCAATGGTTAAGAATACTGATGTATTATCACACTTGGTAAAACATTGGTCAACCCCAATCCAGGGTCTATCAAGGATCAGGAATTTGAGAAGATTAAATGAAAATGCTCTTTGTAGTTTATTAGAAACATGAGTGCACAGATTCGAACATGCCGTCACACAGTTTTGTGCCATTTCTGGAAAGGTTCTTGTTCAAATAATGATGCAAGTGAACATCACATTCCTGGCATTTCCAAAGTATTTTCTGCTTCTTTATTCACTGCTTTGCAATGCACACAGGTTTATAAAAAAATACATGCTTCATTTTATGCTTTTATTAAGTGAGCCCTCAATCACAGGCATATTGTGAAAGCAGTCTGTAGATAACATGTGCTTCTGATCAGAAAGTTTTGAGTTCATATCCCAGCACCATCAAGCTGCCACTGCTGGGCTCCTGAGTAAGGCTTTAAATCCTCAACTACTTAGTTGTATAAATGAGTTAAATTGTTCTGTAAATCCCTCTGGATAAGGGCACCTACCATAAATGTAACACTCCCTATTACTGTAATTTAAGTCTCCCAGTGGATTAAGGTTTAATATTTACTTCAGAATATTAACCCACAAACCTTTACATTTGTAGGGCCTCCCCTTTGAGCTACCACTGCCCCAGTAAATAGGTTTGTTTAACATACCTAAGACTGTAATTTGTTCATTCAACAACCGGTAAAACACTAACACTGCAGGGCTGTAAACTTTCTCAAGCTTAGCTTAATCCCACCAGTTTATTGAGGCGCAGTATCCGCTATAGGCAACAAAGCCAATTCACTAGAGTGCCAACATGCGCATTGTGTTTTCTTAGGGGGAAAAAATTACACCCCCCATCTGCCCTGCCCCATTTAATCGACACGCTTCATCGATTGCCTTCTCCCACTCTACTTGTTCTGATTATACGCAGTACAAGAGTGCTTCACCAAGTAATCACCAAAATTGTCAAAGACCCTAAAAGCATAGCATTCACTACAGACAATTGACTGCCACCACATCACCCTAGTGCCTCTTTATACTTCTAGCTCAATTTATAAAAGCAAAAAAACTGTTTGGTACTACATTACAAAGCTCCTCTATTGTTATCGTTATTCAGAGACTCAGCAGAGAGTAGCACTAACGAATAACTATTCAGGAAAAAGCCCTACATGAACATTTTAACCACTTGGAATTACAAAAAGATTGGTTAATTACTCGGTATTATATTATAATATAAAACTGCATACCCCGAAGTGTCTTATTCTCAACCAAGTTTCAGAAAATCTCTACAAATAGGATAAATCTACACTTTTTTTTAGCAAAAATGTTTTACTAATTTTTTTTTTTTTACTTAGTTTATATATACACTATATGAACAAAAGTATTCGAACACCTGACCTTTACTTCCTTATGTGTTCTGTCTGTTACCACAAAGCTGGAGGCACACAATTGTATAGGATGCGATATAATAAAGTTTTGCATTCACTTAAACCCTGAAACCCAAACCGATTCCAGCATTGCAATGCAAGCTCCATGAAGATAGGGTTTGGAGAGGAATATCTGGAGTAGTCTGCTAAAGAACACTAACCTCAACCCTACTGAACACCTATGGGATGAATTGGAACACTGACTGCACCCCAGTTCTCCTCAACTACATCGGAACCTGACTTTACTAACACTCTTTAGAGGAGTCAATGTGCAGCTTGTATAGCATTCTCATTCACGTTCCTTGCCATGAGGTGCCATGTTAAACATCTAGTGGTCAGTATGAGAGAATTATACTCTAAGCTCCAAATTTTAACTACTCTGATACAAGATGCACAAATTTGTATGTTCCTGTCAAGCAGACAAAAACTTGAACATGATGAATATGACGTGAGCCTTTGCATGGTTACATGACATACAGCTATTAACACTTAGGGTGTACTCACTTTTGTTGATGGCTGTATGTTAAGTTATTTTCAGAAGACAGTAAATCTATACTGCTATACAAGTTGACAACTTTAACATAAATCTAAGTTTTATTTCTCTAGTATTGTCTCTTGAGAAGATCTACTACAATTGCTATAAAATGGGATGTGTGTGTGTGTGTGTGGGTGGGTGTGTATGTATGTATATATATATATATATATATATATATATATATATATATATATATATATATATATATATATATATATATATATATATATATATAATTTTTTATTTTTTATTTTATTTTTTTTATATATTTATATATTCAACTTTGTATTATTTCCCATATGTACAGAGACATCCTGTAGCTCTGTAGCTCATCCTGTTATCACTTATGTTATAACCTCTATAATCATTGTTCTCTTACCAGCCTATTTTTTCCATTAAAAAAAAAAGGTAAGCTGTTAACTAAGAAACTACAATGTCTTCAATCTAATATACGTTCCCATGTAAGAGAAGTTTTACCTGACATTGGAGACTCCATTCAAATACAGAATTTGAACTCTCCTTACATATTAAACAATTACTAATTTTTTATGCATCATTGCACCGAGTTGTTCATGTAGAAATGAAAAAAAGAGCGAGCACATTAATATAAACCTGTGATTTGATTGCAGCCAGCACTAGTGCTAAGAAAATTTATTAACACTTTCTGACTAATTAGTCTGAGAATTCTAAAGTGCTGTTGTATAACAGTAAGACGATATACTTGCAAACCGTTTATTCACTGTGCATTTATTATTTGTAATGACCTGTCTTGCTGAACAACTGGAGAAATAAACATAAAGTATTTCAAAAGATAGTTCAGAGTTTTTGTGTGCTGTGCATGTGTTAGGAGAACACAACAAACCCTAAGAGTAAAAGATCCTTGTAGCTGTTTCCTTTAAATTCTTTTTTATCCATTCGTTTTTGCCATAGTCCAGGGCTGTCTTTTTTTATTGACTGTTTATTGGCTTTTTCTCATTTTTGTAATGCAAAAGTATTTCATTGTTGCATTAGTGACTGTTCCTTTTCAAAATCTATTACGCCGGTCGATTGGATTAACATTCATATAATAGTACACTGTATTATTTGTGAGTGGATAGATATTATTGGTGGTGGCTTTTTCTTACATTGCTGTATCAGTCATATAAGTCAGGGTTGCCTTAGAGTGCTTATTTATTACACTTCTGTCTCAGGAGTGACATCAGACACCTAAAAACAAGGTTAGACTTTTAGTTTTGTGTTGTAAACCTGTAGATTTTTTTTTTCCTGCAAACAAATTTTTTGTTTTTGGTTATCAGGTGCTGTCTTTGACCACCTGTTCTTCTACACTGCACCTGTGTGTGTGTGTGTGTGTGTGTGTGTGTGTGTGTGTGTGTGTGTGTGTGTGTGTGTGTGTGTGTGCGTGTGTGTGTGTGTGTGTGTGTGTGTGATGCCTTTCAGACTTTTTTTTCCTGACTTTCGTAAACATCTTGCCTTGAATTGCAAAGCAGAAAGGAATCTTTCTGCTGCTTTTGAAATCTTCTCAAGTTTAAAATAAATTCAACATTTAAAATCAAATAAAATGAATTAAAATAAATAAAAAGTCAGTTTGTTTTATTCATTTGTCATATACAAACACACCCACTGTACAGTCAAGTGCAGTGTCTTTTTATAGATAGATAGATAGATAGATAGATAGATAGATAGATAGATACAGAATACAAATTTATGGCAGTGGCAGAGCCGTCACTTCCTTGGCACAGAACAGGAAAAGTACATTTGGTTTTATTTTATTAAAAAAATTTTTTTGCACTACAAAGGCCTGTTTTTAAAACTGTACCATATTGGAGTGTATGGCATTTTCCATTGCATCGTATTGTATTGAAATGGATTGTATTGAATCAAATCGAAATCGGATCGCACTGAATTGTAACTGAATTGTAGGCTATATTACATAAAAATGCAAATAGAAATCTAAAAATAAAAAATCATAAATAAAAATAAATGCCACTATTACTATTAAAAAAAGACGAAACACACAGTGTTTTCTTCATGTTTTAAAGTGAAAAACATAATCATTTGTTTTAAATGAATCCAAACTTTTGAACCTTTCTGGAAGCCTGTTTTTGCCACACAAAAAAAAAGTTTGCCTAATTCCAACATTTTTTTTTTTCACAATTGCAACTTTATTTCTCGCAAATATCCAACATTTCTGGTGCATCCACTGTTAACCAGCTTGTGGGCCTGAAGATTAAAGCTGTTGATGTATGAATGAGGTGCACCCCTGCTTCATCCGTCTGGTTCCGTCTCCTCCAGATCTGATTGTTATACAGAGTTTTCTCCAGGGATCAGAGGCTCAGTTTAATACCAGGCGATTCTACTGATTGTAGCCAATTTCATTTTCAATGTATAAAGCTTTCTGCCAGAGGTTTATATATTTATATTTATGTATATATAGTTATATATATTGTGTGTTTAACAATTCCATACCAATAATATAAGCTCTTATTTCTTTCTGTCAGATATGTGACAAGGAGTGGCATTACTATGTCATTAATGTCGAGTTTCCTGTGGTGACGTTGTATGTGGACGGCGTGACCTACGACCCCTACTTAGTGACGGACGACTGGCCAATCCACTCGTCTCAGATCGACGTACAGCTCACCATCGGAGCCTGCTGGCAAGGTCAGTGTGTGGAGTCATAGCTGAAATATATACTGTATGTGGAATAGTGAAGCATGGATAAAATTGCTAATATTAGGAGTTTAGAAATCGTTGACCTGTTGTTCAGATCACTTCACTTGAGGTGTCTGTCTGATTCGCTTCAACATTGAGACTGATTAAAGGTGTCTTTCTGGTAGTTTGAAAAATCACTGCAAGTCTTTAAAGTCAGTATGGATAAGGTTTATCTTGTCAGATATTGTGTTACAGCGTAGTATATTAGCTAATGGAGCCAATTTTTAATATTTCTGCATGAATGAACAGACTGAAGCAATTGTTGACACATTGATCAATGTAGCATGATTTTTTCAAGTGTAAGAGGCGATTGAGGAGATTGTGGAAGTCTGGCGACACTTTCTATCTCTCACTTCTTCTTACTCAGTCTCTCCCTCTCTCTGTTTAGCATTTCTGAAGTCTACAAGAAATATGATCTTAATTTATTTTACAAAATATCAACTTGTACATGCATTCTGTGTGCTTTTCATCATTCCTAACTGATTGTTCTCGACCATTATTAAAATAAATTTTTCTGAAATCTTATATTGGTAAATGTAGTTGTAGACTCTAAACGTTTCTTTATTTTTTCTGTGATGAAAAAAAACAAAAATCTCCACTTGAGGAAGTGTAGAATTTCAGGAGTTGCACAAAGTAAACTCTAGGGTTTCTAGGCACATAGTGATTTGGAGTCTTTTCTGGCAAAAAAACCAAATGTACATTGATACAGAGATTCATACAGTAGATTTTAATTTAGTAGCAATTTAGGTTAGCTTCTTGCACAAAGTTATCATGTAAAATTAAAATGCAGCCCCAAATAATTTATCCATTTGTATACAGTAGACTCAAAATTAGCACCTTTACCAACACCTTTTAATTTTCATCTTGTGTATACTGATAAAAGCTGATTCAACAAGACCATTTAGGCATCTGCTTGCAAAATGTCTAATTATAAGACATTGTTGGTGATCCTGTAGCTGTGGGTTTCCTTTTGGTATTAATTTTTTTTAATCATGAGCTTGACTTCAAAGTTTATTACTTAGTTATAATCACAGTGTATATCACAGAGAGTACCCTGATAGGTTGTTTGTTCGAATAAAAGAGCTGGAAAATAAATGAAGGGGTACACAAAGATAAAAAAAAAAAACACTAAATGAAAATGTGTGGGAGGTTAGATGAAGGAAAGGAAGCACAGGAGGTACTCTAAAGCTGAACAAACTAAATAAGAATTATCTGCAACAACAACAAAAAAAAAAGTAATTAAAATTAAGACCTAATGGATTACAGTCTGAAGCAAAGGGAAACCAATCATATCAAAAAATTTAAAAATATATAAAACATTTACAAAAGATAAAAGGAGAGGAGGAAGACTTCTACAGAGACAGCAGGTAAGGAGAAGTGTAGGAGAGTGGAGGTTCGGGTTGGTACTTTAAATGTTGGTACTATGATGAGTAAAGGGAGAGAGGTAGCTGATATGATGGAGAGGAGAAAGGTAGATATGTTGTGTGTTCAAGTGACCAAGTGGAAAGGGAGTAAGGCCAGGAACATTGGAGGTGGGTTTAAACTGTTTTATCATGGTGTGGATGGAAAGAGAAATGGTGTAGGGGTGATTCTGAAGGAAGAGTACAGTAAAAGTGTAGTGGAGGTGAAGAGAGTTTCTGATAGGGTGATGAACGTGAAGCTTGAAGTTGAAGGGATGATGATAAATTCATCAGTGCCTATGCTCCACAAGTGGATTGTGAGATGGAGGAGAAGGAAAAATTCTGGAGTGAATTAGATGAAGTGGTAGATAGTGTACCTAGGAATGAACGTTTGGTGATTGGGGCAGACTTTAATGGGCATGTAGGTGAAGGGAACAGAGGTGATGGGTAGGTATGGTTTTAAGGAGAGGAATGTAGAAGGGCAGATGTGGTAGATTTTGCTAAAAGGATGGAAATGGCAGTGGTGAACACTTATTTTAAGAAGAAGGAGGATCAAAAGGTGATGTATAAGAGTGGAGTAAGGTGCACACAAGTGGACTATGTTCTATGTAGGAGATGCAACCTGAAGGAGATTGGAGACTGTAAGGTGTTGGCGGGGGACAGTGTAGCTAGACAGCATCGGATGGTGGTCTGTAGGATGGTTTTGGAGGTGAAGAAGAAGAGGAGGAGAGTGAGGACTAAGAGAAGAATAAGATGGTGGAAAATGAAGGAGGAAGACTGTAGTGTGAGTTTCAGGGAAGAGGTCAGACAGAGGCTCGGTGGTGATGAAGAGGTGCTGGATGATTGGTTAACTACTGCAGGAGTGATGAGGGAGGCAGCTATAAAAGTACTTGGTGTGACATTTGGAAATAGAAAGGAAGACAAAGAGACATGGTGGTGGAATGAGGAAGTGCAGGAGAGCATAATGGGAAAGAGGTTGGCAAAACAGAAGTGGGATCGACAAAATGATGAGAAAAGTAGGCAGGAGTACAAGGAAAAGGCATATGAGGAGCTGTATGAGAGGTTGGACACTAAGGAAGGAGAAAAGGATTTGTAGCGATTGGCCAGGCAGAGAGACTGAGCTGGGAAGGATGTACTGCAAGTTAGAGCAATAAAGGATGGAGAGGGAAATGTGTTGACTAGTGAGGAGAGTGTGTTGAGAAGGTGGAGGGAGTATTTTGAGCAGCTGATAAATGAGGAAAATGAGAGAGAGAGAGAGAGAGAGAGAGAGAGAGAGAGAGAGAGAGAGAAGGTTGGATGGTGTGGAGATGGTGAAGGAAGTGAGAGCAGCGATTAAGAGGATAAAGTGTGGAAAGTCGGTTGGACCAGATGACATACCGGTAGAAGCATGGAGATGTTTAGGAGAGATGCAGTGGAGTTTTTAACCAGATTGTTTAACAGGATTCTGGAAGGTGAGAAGATGCCTGAGGAATGGAGAAGGAGTGTGCTGGTACCCATCTTTTAAGAATAAGGGAGATGTGCAGACCTGCAGTAACTACAGGGGAATTAAGTTGATCAGTCACACCATGAAGTTATAGGAAGGAGTAGTGGAAGCCAGGCTGAGAGAAGGGGTGACCATCTGTGAGCAACAGTATGGTTTCATGCCGAGGAAGAGCACCACAGACGCCTTATTTGCTTTGAGAATGTTGATAGAGAAGTATAGAGAAGGACAGAAGGAATAGCATTGCTTATTTGTGGATTTAGAGAAAGCGTACGACAGAGTGCGAAGAGAGGAGTTGTAGTATTGTATGAGGAAGTCAGGTGTGTCAGAGAAGTATGTGAGGGTGGTGCAGGACATGAATGAGGACAGTGTGAGAGCAGTGAAGTGTGTAGTAGGAACGACAGACGGGTTCAAGGTGAAGGTCGGACTGCATCAAGGATCAGCCCTGAGCCCTTTCCTGTTTGCAGTGGTGATGGACAGGTTGACGGACGAGGTCAGACAGGAGTCTCCCTGGACTATGCTGTTTGCGGATGATATTGTGATTTGTGGTGAGAGTAGTGAGCAGGTTGAGAAGAGCCTGGAAAGGTGGAGGTATGTGCTGGAGAGAAGGGGAATGAAAGTCAGTAGAAGTAAAACAGAGTACATGTGTGTGAATGAGAGGGAGGGCAGTGGAGTGGGGCGGTTGCAGGGAGAAGAGGTGGAGAAAGTGAAGGAGTTTAGGTACCTAGGGTCAACAGTGCAAAGTAATGGGGAGTGTGTTAGGAAAGTAAAGAAAAGAGTGCAGGCAGGGTGGAGTGGGTGGAGAAGAGTGACAGGAGTGATTTGTGATAGAAGGGTATCTGCAAGAATGAAAGGAAAAGTTTATAGGACTGTGGTGAGACCTGCGATGTTGTATGGATTAGAGACAGTGGCATTGAGTAAAAGAGATGAAGTTCTTAAGGTTTTCGTTGGGAGGGACGAGGGTGGACAAGATTAGAAATGAGTTTATTAGGGTGACAAGGTGATAAGGTGAGGGAAGCGAGATTGAGATGGTTTGGACATGTGCAGAGGAGGGACATGAATTATATTGGTAGAAGAATGCTGAAGATGGAGCCACCAGGAAGGGGGAAAAGAGGAAGGCCAAGGAGGAGGTTCATGGATGTGGTGAGGGAAGACATGCAGGTAGTTGGTGTGAAAGGGTCAGATGTATAGGACAGGGTGGTATGGAGACGGATGATCTGCTGTGGCGACCCCTAATGGGAGCAGCTGAAAGAAGAAAAAGAAGAAGAAGAAGAAAACTTAGTTCATTACACACATTCAAAAGAGCTCAGGCGATTCAAATTTATATTTAAAAGCAGTTTATCCCTGAAGGCCAATCCGTTTTACAGAACACATCAAAGCGGATTACGTCAATAATTATGAATTATGGTCAAATATAATGAGCAGTTACTTCCAACTAATACTAACTACTTGCAGAGAAATACCACAAGCAGCTTTATAAATAATGTTATAAATTTGGTCCATTTGCAATAAGAATCTTTTTTTCTGTCTTTTGGTTCAAGACTGGAGGAGGAGAAGCTAAGTAATTGAGTTTTTGGTAAAATTAGAATTGTTGATTTGGACATTTTTATTTGTAGAAACATATATTAGTAAGAGTTGAGTTCCTGTCTGCCCTCAAGGATCAGGTTTGCTAAGAATTTCTAATCAGTGTATGTTTAATTATACCAATAAAATGTATGCTCCTTCATTGTGAGTTCTTCAAACCTCAAATTTCACCACAAATGTCAATTTAGATACGTATTACATTAAATAAACGTTTTGTTTTAGTTCAGGAAACTTTTATACAGACGCTTCCCACTTTACGAACATTCACTTTATGAACTTGCGGATACGAACAAACCTGTCCTCAAAGTAAAATTTGTTCGTAGTTGAAAAAATAAAAAAACGAGGAGATCCGCTACGAGCTTGTCACCGATATTTTTTTTATTATAACTTAATACAATATATTGTGTACAGTTGTTTTGGTATATTTGATTGTTTATTTGATAGTATTTATACCTCTTAAATCATTAGGAGAAATGCGTAGTCAATAACTAACACAGTAACAAATTACGAACAAACTCCTGCTACGAACGGTCATTCGGAAAGTAACTCGTTCATAAGGTGGGGACATATGTGTGTGTGTATATATATATATACAGTGAGGAAAATAAGTATTTGAACACCCTGCTATTTTGCAAGTTCTCCCACTTAGAAATCATGGAGGGGTCTGAAATTGTCATCGTAGGTGCATGTCCACTGTGAGAGACATAATCTAAAAAAAATCCAGAAATCACAATGTATGTTTTTTTAACTATTTATTTGTATGATACAGCTGCAAATAAGTATTTGAACACCTGAGAAAGTCAATGTTAATATTTGGTACAGTAGCCTCTGTTTGCAATTACAGAGGTCAAACGTTTCCTGTAGTTTTTCACCAGGTTTGCACACACTGCAGGAGGGATTTTGGCCACTCCTCCACACAGATCTTCTCTAGATCAGTCAGGTTTCTGGCCTGTCGCTGAGAAACACGAAGTTTGAGCTCCCTCCAAAGATTCTCTATTGGGTTTAGGTCTGGAGACTGGCTAGGCCACGCCAGAACCTTGATATGCTTTTTACAGAGCCACTCCTTGGTTATCCTGGCTGTGTGTTTCGGGTCATTGTCATGTTGGAAGACCCAGCCTCGACCCATCTTCAATGCTCTAACTGAGGGAAGGAGGTTGTTCCCCAAAATCTCGCAATACATGGCCCCGGTCATCCTCACCTTAATACAGTGCAGTCGCCCTGTCCCATGTGCAGAAAAACACCCCCAAAGCATGATGCTACCACCCCCATGCTTCACAGTAGGGATGGTGTTCTTACGATGGTACTTATCATTCTTCTTCCTCCAAACACGTTTAGTGGAATTATAACCCAAAAGTTCTATTTTGGTCTCATCTGACCACTTGACTTTCCCCCATGACTCCTCTGGATCATCCAAATGGTCATTGGCAAACTTAAGACGTGCCTGGACATGTGCTGGTTTAAGCAGGGGAACCTTCCGTGCCACGCATGATTTCAAACCATGACGTCTTAGTGTATTACCAACAGTAACCTTGGAAACGGTGGTCCCAGCTCTTTTCAGGTCATTGACCAGCTCCTCCCGTGTAGTTCTGGGCTAATTTCTCACCTTCCTTAGGATCATTGAGTCCCCACGAGGTGAGATCTTGCATGGAGCCCCAGTTCGAGGGAGATTGACAGTCATGTTTAGCTTCTTCCATTTTCTAATGATTGCTCCAACAGTGGACCTTTTTTCACCAAGCTGCTTGGCAATTTCCCCGTAGCCCTTTCCAGCCTTGTGGAGGTGTACAATTTTGTATTTAGTGTCTTTGGACAGCTCTTTGGTATTGGCCATGTTAGTAGTTGGATTCTTACTGATTGTATGAGGTGGACAGGTGTCTTTATGCAGCTAACGACCTCAAACAGGTGCATCTAATTTAGGATAATAAATGTAGTGGAGGTGGACATTTTAAAGGCAGACTAACAGGTGTTTGAGGGTCAGAATTCTTGCTGATAGACAGGTGTTCAAATACTTATTTGCAGCTGTATCATACAAATAAATAGTTAAAAAATCATATATTGTGATTTCTGGATTTTTTTAAAATTATGTCTCTCACAGTGGACATGCACCTACGATGACAATTTCAGACCCTAAGTGGGAGAACTTGCAAAATAGCAGGGTGTTCAAATACTTATTTTCCTCACTGTATATATATATATATATATATATATAATATATATATATATATATATATATATATATATATATATATATATGGTGGAAAAATCTTGGAGTTTCACCAGGAAAAAAGGTTTTCCCAGGACACGAGGCAATTGATGGACCCAATGGCAGGCTTTAGAAATAGAAAATGGCTGCCAGTGACATTTTACATTTGTACATTTGGTGTTTGTGCTCAGTGGTATTGCTTGGGTTGCATTATTTCTCAATTGTACATTGCTTTGGGTTTTTTTTTCCCTTGTCTGTCAGAAAAAAATTAATATAAATGTTAAGCTTTTAGTCACACTTTTCCTGTTCATCGAGTTTTGTTTTATGCCCTGTTTCTAAGAATTTCCAATTATTGTAGCACAAGGTGTTTTGTGAATTTTACATTCACAGAAACCTAGAGCAGTCCTCATTAATCCTGCAAAGACTCTGTGTGTGTGGTTACACATGAGCCTAATATGTGTTTGTTCTGCTGTGATGGTGCTCCTTTTGTCATGTGGATTGTAGAGAGGTGGCCCGAGGACAAGATTATGGACCACTAATAAAGAAATGAGTGTAGAGACTAAAGCAGAACTAAGCCGCTTTAAATGGCCTTTGATGTTGCACACACACACTCGCTCAGGCTTCTCATCTCTTTGTGTTGAAAAGAAAATGAGTGTGTGTGTGTGTGTGTGTGTGTGTGTGTGTGTGTGTGTGTGTGTGTGTGTGTGTGTGTGTGTGTGTGTGTGTGTGTGTGTGTGTGTGTGTGTGTGTGTCACTGAGAAGGAATGAGAGTAGAGAAGCGAGTGAGTGGAGAAGGAATAAACCAATAAAAGTTCTTTCCAAAGCTGATTTGGAGTGCAGGAGAAACTTTCAGTGTGACGAATGTGATGAAATCAGAGCTACACGCCTTTGTGAAGGCGCCATAGTCACTGGTGCTGCTTCCACTGTACTGCAGTATGCGCATGCGCCCTCACACACACACACACACAGGCATGCGCAGACGTGCATGCACACACACACACACACACACACTTATAATGTAGATTTGGACAACCACACATACAATGCATAGTCATTTAAGACACCAAGATGAACGCATACACTTTACTATTCATGTGGACATGGCATATGCATATTCATTGTTAAAACTAAGATAGCACACACACACACACACACACACACAAACACACACACATGCCTTACTAACCTTGTGAGGACCTTCTATTTCTTCAGGTGGACAACTGAAGGTCAAAACTGTGCCGTCGTGATCAAAACTGTCTATCCTTTTGTTTATATTGAAATAATACTGTATATTAATCACACACACACACACACACACACACACATACACACACACACACTACATTAACACTCATTCAGAGACTTATTTCTGTATTTATTTCTATAGCCATACTTGCATCCACATCACTAGAGATACTGTACACACTCGCACACCTGCCTTAGTATCTTTGTGAGGACCTTCCAGTTCTTACGGTGGAGACCACTTAATGTGGCCTCAAGGTCAAAACAGTTTATCCTATCCTTGGCATTGATATAATACTGTATATAAAATACACACATTTAAAAAAAATCAATAAACTGCTATGTATATACAGTATATACAACTATTAGCTTGTTATCTTTCCTGGAGCTCTTATTGCTTAAGGGTCCTGACTTACGCCTCCACACAATCACCCAGTCCTTATCACTTCTGATTTGATCTGATTTGCCATGTCACTCTCTGTTTCCTGCATTTCACTCACTTTTAACAGCAAACAAAAGATAGCTGCACATTCTTTTAACCTTTCATATACTCCAAAGAAATACTGGAGCAAAATATGTATTTTGAAGGAAACAAATGTTTTCCTTACTGCTGTTCCTCAGGCAACACGTGTTTGTAGTCAGATGCTTGCTTCCATTGTTGATCTGGAGAAGCACAGATAATGCAGCTATCTTTTTTTTTATGTCAATCTCACCCCGAAATGTAAACCTAGATGGAAATCTAAAGACCTCATTCTTCCAGAAATATTTAAACTAGCAGTTCTGTTTTAAAAATAATAACAAATCTTTGCTTTTCTTATAATATTCCCTCTGAACAGAGTTCATACTTAATGACCTAATCAACCTGTGACCTAATGAACAAGTATCAGGATATATTTTTGATAAACTCTCCAAACTCTTCTGTGGTCACTAGATAAGGAAGTTTGCAGAGTACCATAAATGTAGATGTTAAACATTCTCGTGAGGTACCAGTGTCCCTGTCTTTTTTCTATTCGGAACTCCCAGTTTCATTATAATGCCTAACCTCTGGATGGGGTTCTCTTCAATTGGATACCACTCTGTGCAGACGGGGATGGTTGCGCCTCAACAGCCTAAAGATCCATGAAGTTCCTGAGCAACTCAAAAACTTTGAGGATGGATTTGAACTTTAATTAATATCATTTATTTTATTTTTTTTTAAGATAAATAAAATTATGTGAAAACAAAATGTATGAAAAAAATAAATATCGCTCGTAAACAAGAAACTTATTTATCAGACTTATTTGGGAATTAATTTTACAAAGCAAAATATTTTATTTTATTTTATTTTACTTTATTTTATATTTTTTTTTATTTACATCCTAGACCAACCTTCACTGGACTCTCTTCCATGCATTCGAATTGGTTCATTAGTTACAATTTCAGCTTGCATTGCATTTAAAAGAGCTAAATTACATACTAAAATGGCATAATTTGCCCCGAATGCACCGTTTTTGTCTAACTTTGGCAACATAAAGAGTTTAAATGAAATAAAGAAAGAAAAAGCTTGCTTTTAAGTTTCAGCCTGCTGCACAACTCAGAGATGAAACAGAAGACACGGGAAGGAAAAACTGTTCAAGTCTCTGTGAACGGATGTAACAAATTCATAACTTATCGCAGCACACTACATTCTTCAGGTTAGCTTTTGCTTGTGGATTCATTGAAAGTTATATATAGTCTGCAATTATACAGGTGTAAGAGCCTTGTGAGTAGTGGGGGAAAGTGTGCATAAGCATTCTACAGTGAGATTAGCTCCACCCACTTTGTATTGAAAATAGAAACTTTGGAAAGGTGTATATAAACATATATAAAGCTATTTTTATTTTTTTATTTGGGTTTTTTTTCCCCGCAAGACCAACATTAACCTAATTGAAAAGCCATCATGGACTGCCTGAGGCTAAAAGCATATTTAGATATTGTTTTAATAGGCATACTGTTGATGCTCAGTGTAAATTCTGGAGTGAGTTAGATGAAGTGGTTGATGGTGTACCTAGGCATGAAAGATTGGTGATTTGGGCAGACTTTAATGGGCATGTAGGTGAAGGGAACAGCGGTGATGAGGAGGTGATGGGTAGGTATGCCCTTAAGGAGAGGAATGTGGAAGGGCAGATGGTGGTAGATTTTGCTAAAAGGATGAAAATGGCTGTGGTGAATACTTATTTTAAGTAGAAGGAGAGTGACGTGGAGGAAGGTGCACACAGGTGGACTATGTTCTATGTAGGAGATGCAACCTGAAGGAGATTGGAGACTGTAAGGTGTTGACAGGGGACAGTGTAACTAGACAGCATCAGATGGTGGTCTGTAGGATGTTTTGGAGGTGAAGAAGAAGGGGAGAAGAGTGAGGACTTAAAGAAGAAGATAGTGGAAACTGAAGGAGGAAGACTGTAGTGTGAGATTCAGGGAAGAGGTCAGACAGAGGTTCGGTGGTGGTGAAGTGGTGCTGGATGATTGGGCAATTACTGCAGAAGTTATAAGTGAGACAGCTAGAAAGGTACTTGGTGTGACATTTGGAAATAGAAAGGAAAACAAAGAGACATGGTGGTGGAAGTGCCGAAAAGCATAAGGAGAAAGAAGTTGGCAAAACATAATTGGGATTGACAGAGTGATGAGAAAAGTGTAGTACAAGGAGATGGCAGCAGGTGAAGAGGGATATGGTGAAAACCAAGGAAAATGCATATGAGGAGCTGAATGCGAAGATGACACTAAAGAAGGAGAAAAGGATTTGTACCAATTGGCCAGGCAGAGGGACCGAGCTGAGGAGGATGTGCTGCAGGTTATAGCAATAAAGGATGAAGATGGAAATGTGCTGACTAGTAAAGAGAGTGTGTTAAAGATGGAGGAAATATTTTGAGCAGCTGATGCACGAGGAAAATGAGAAAGAGAGAAGGTTGGAGGATGTGGAGTTGGTGAAGCAGGAAGTGAATGGGATTAGTAAGAAAGAAGTGAGAGCAGCGATTTAGAGGATGAAGAGTGCAAAGTCGGTTTGACCAGATGACATACCGGTAGAAGCATGGAGATGTTTAGGAGAGATGCAGGTGAGTTTTTAACTAGATTGTTTAACAAGATTTTGGAAGGTGAGAGGATGCGTCAAGAATGGAGAAGTAGTGTACTGGTACCCATCTTTAAGAATAAGGGAGATGTGCAGACCTGAGACCTGCAGATGCCGAGAGAGGAGTTGTGGTTTTGTATGAGGAAGTCTGGTGTGTCAGAAAAGTATGTGAGGGTGGGTCAGGACATGTATGAGGACAGTGTGACAGCAGTGAAGTGTGCGGTAGGAACGACAGACTGGTTCAAGGTGGAGGTTGGACTGCATCAAGGATTGGCTCTGAGCCCTTTAGTGTTTGCAGTGGTGATGGACAGGTTGATGGACGAGGTCAGACAGGAGTCTCTGTGGTCTATGATGTTTGTGGAAGATATTGTTATTTATGGTGAGAGTAGTGAGCAGGTTGAGAAGAGCCTGGAGAGGTGGAGGTACATGCTGGAGAGGAGGGGAATGAAAGTCAGTAGAAGTAAGACAGAGTACATGTGTGTGAATTAGAAGGAGGGCAGTGGAGGGGTGCGGTTGCAGGGAGAAGAGATGGAGAAAGTGGAGGAGTTCAGGTACCTGGGGTCAACAGTGCAAAGTAATGGAGAGTGTGTTAGAGAAGTGAAGAAAAGAGTGCAGGCAGGGTGGAGTGGGTGGAGAAGAGTGATAGCAGGAGTGAAAGGGAAAGTTTATAGGACTGTGGTGAGACCTGCGATGTTGTATGGATTAGAGACAGTGGAATTGAGCAAAAGACAGGAGGCGGAGCTGCAGGTAGCAGAGCTGAAGATTTTGAGGTTTTTGTTGGGAGTGACGACGATGGACAGGATTAGAAATGAGTTTATTAGAGGGACAGCGCATGTAGGACGTTTTGAAGACATGGTGAGGAAGGCGAGATGAGGATGGAGCCACCAGGACGGAGGAAAAGAGGAAGACCAAGAAGGAGGTTTATGGATAGGGTAAGGAAAGACATGCAGGTTGTTGGTTTAAAAGAGGCAGATGTAGAGGACAGGAGGGTATGGAGACGGATAGTCCACTGTGGCGACCCCTAATGGGAGCAGCCAAAAGAAGAAGAAAAAGACTGTTGATGCTCAGTGTGTGTGTGTGTGTGTGTGTGTGTGTGTGTGTGTGTGTGTGTGTGTGTGTGTGTGTGTGTGTGTGTGTGTGTGTGTGTGTTTAGGAGGTGAGGTTTCTAAAGCCAGGTTCACGCAGTATTTCCGTGGAAGTCTGTCAGGTCTGACGGTGAGGCCTGGAAAGATCGAGAGTCAGAAGGTGATTTCCTGCCTGCAGGCTTGCAAAGAGGGACTGGACATCACATCTCTGGAGAGCATGGACAAGGGATTAAAGGTAGCACACACACACACACACACACATTCTTACACACACACAGAATTATTCAGTAAGGACAAATATATAATATAACACGTTTGCAGAAAAAAAAAATGGGGCGACAGATGGAGGGGAAAGGAGGTAAATTAGGCGACTAGTATGTGACTAAAATTCCAAAAATCTCTGCAGCACAGATGTTTTTTTCCTTCACCAGTCTATAATATTTTACACCATGTTTAATCCACAGTGCTGTTGAACTTCCAGTTAGTCAGAAACATTTTATTTAAAATAAAATGTATCTGTAAATCAAATCACAGGTTTTTAAATGAATGCTCTCATTCAAATATGTTCGTGTAACATTTAATAGGAATTGTAAGGTAAGTGCTTTACACACCGGTGTATACGTAAAACATAGTCATAGATAAGGTGAGAATTCTTTTAGAAGACATTTATGTACCATTTTTTTAATGAGTTTGTAGTGTTGCTGCTTTATAGCATTTAGAGGTGAAGTTAAAGGTGAAGTTTCTCATATGGGAGAGTCTGCAGAATGGAAACGAGGGATTTGCTGATTCTCAGGAACCTAACAAGCTGCATATTTTGCCTTATTAACTTTAAGTTAGAGAGCCTAGCTAAGAACTGGTGATGGCTATCTAGAATACGTTAAACCTAGGTAATAACATCTTAGAATTATAGCGCATCTTTCTGTAATCTCTCAATCCCAATTGCTTTGGTATAAAAATAGTTTGTTGTGTAGCTAATGAATCCTAAAAAGGCAGACTTCATTGGTGGTTTGAGATGTTTTTAAAAGAACAGATTGCCAGTCTGTTTCAGGTTATAGGTCTCGCCTCGATTAAGCAGATTGGAGCCTGGTCTTGTATTGCTGGAAATACTGCCTGGGAATGTTGCCAAGATGGCTGCTGAGTGGACAGAGTTTACAATGAGGAGTTTGTTCCAATTTTCAGAAAAACACTGAAATCTCTCCTTAACTGCACGTTGCATGTCATCGATCGCATCGATCACTTAAGAATAATAAACACAGAATCAGATTCAGAAGCAAATCTCACACTGATAATCAAGTGGTTGCCTGTTTTAAATCCCAGAAGTGCCAGAGAGCTCCTGTTTGCACCTTTGAGTCAGACACTTAACTTCTGAACTGCTCAGCTACGTGTCTCAAATGTAAGATTTGGATGAACGCATCTGCCGGATGAATAAATGTAAATGTACTGCAGGCACCATTTTTCATTTTCTCTCTGTGGCTGCAGTTCTTTTGTTCTTTAGTCTTTAATATTCTTCGGCTTAAGAAAAGATTTTAGAAAACCTACAGAATATCAGAGCTTGAGGAAGACAAAGGAAAGGGAGGGAGGGAGGGAGGGAGGGAGAGAGAGAGAGAGAGAGAGAGAGAGAGAGAGAGAGCGAGACAGAGAGAGAGAGAGAGAGAGAGAGAGAGAGAGAGAGAGACAGAGAGAGAGAGAGAGAGAGAGAGAGAGAGAGAGCGCAATAAGAAAGATTACAGATCTAGGCCCAAATCTCTGTTTTCATTCCATGGTTCCATGTTTCTCCCTCTTTCTGGTCTGTTTGTCTGTGTTAAGCGGTTTTCCTGTTCATTCCTTTGTTCACTCTTGCCTCACACACATACAGAGACACACACACACTTTTTCACACTCCTTCATAAACACTTTCAAGTAGTCTTTTAAAGCCTCCCACTGTAATAGATACCTTCATAAACACACCGTCTTCCCTCTGTAATTGACACTTTCATAAACTTACTAGGAAGAAATCACGCTGTCTCTCTAAACGCTGGGTGTTTTCTCCCCATGTTTCTGTCAGTTCCATTTTAACCCGGCGCAGTCGGTGCTGGTGATAGAGGGAGAAGATCTGGAGCAGGTCAACGCAGCGCTGAGGAAAGTCTCCTACATCAACTCGCGCCAGTTCCCCACAGCCGGCGCGCGCCGAATCCACATCTCCACCACAGTACAGTACGATCGATACGCTATCACCACCCATTTCATGTCCTCAGTTATTTCAATACCCAGGACTCATCCTTAGGCCCACACTACCTCCCACCTTCACAGCATCAGTGTAATAGAAGCATCCAAATTCAGTGTTGGTTTGAGTTTATAAACATGCCCACACTGCCTCAGATATTATTGTCAAGGTGTTCAGAATGCCTCATTAAAAAGTCTCATTAAGGTCTCATGTCTCATTAAAAAGTTTAAAATGATGGGATGTAATGATAAAATCATACATATTATAAAATTATATAATGATAAAATGATTATTTATATATTCAAAGCTGCTGCATTTTTCTTTTTTGTCTTAACTTTTAAAAAGGCTTCTAAAGGAACTACACTGTGCAGCTTCTATAATGGAACTAATAGCATGAAGTAATTAGTTTAGCAGATTTCTCGTAACATTAAAGATTTCAATCTTGTACCACACAAAATTTGCAAATTATAATAATTATGAATTCATGAATTAATGTCATTGCACATTTTAACTCTATATTTTCATACATTTATTTGAAAGGGTCAACAAGTTAGTTTTTTCTTACATCTCATTATATAGATCACCAGACTCTCCTGTATTGTCTGAAAATGAAGTTAATTACAGTAAAAAAAAAAAAACCACAGCTTCTTAATTTTACCAAGAAACTGGAATGGATAAAATAACATTTTAAATATCATCAACAAAATACATCATGATATTTATTCCTTACTTCAAATGATTGGACATTAATTCTGTAACATTGAAAAATAGCATGAATGTATTCATTATCTGAACCCCATCATGCATCTTTCCCCAGTCCAGTTTTTTTTTCATTATGACTGTGGAACGATAAGCTTTTAGTGGGTTACTAAACTGGCTTATTTCACCACAGCTCTGCTATTCAGAGGATAAAATATTTCAGCTGTGATATTTTGGGGTCTGTTTTCGGCTCTGTTGCTGCATTTTTTTCCTTTTTTTTTTCCTTGTCTTTTTCTTCTCTGCTTTGATTCTTGTTCTATCCCAAAGCGGTTTTATCTGCTTACTTACTTGTGTGTGTGTGTGTGTGTGTGTGTGTGTGTGTGTGTGTGTGTGTGTGTGTGTGTGTGTGTGTGTGTGTGTGTGTGTGTGTTTTGACGTGAGACTATTACCACTGTCGGACTTCTGTACCCCAAGGGACCATGTAAATATGCATGACAGAAAATGAATATTCATGAGGCTTGGGGGAGGACAGCACATCTCTTGTGGGGTGTGCCATGAAGCTGTGGGTGGAGTCCCTTCAGCAAAAAACACTGGGAAATTAGCATTGAGGATGAGCACATGTGCACACACACACACACACACACACAGAGCATTCTACACATAGGCAGCAGGAGCTAGTGATAAAGCATGACGGGTTGTTGAATAAGAAAATATATGCTGTTCTTTTACGCTACATTTGTGTGATAAAGGAGACAGGCTCGCCCTCGGGTCATGCAGCTGTGCAGCTGGAAGTGGTAGATGAATTTCCCTGTTTCTACATACCTTACATTATTTAAGGCCCATTTTACTAAATCTTGAAGCAATCACAAACTTAGTGTGTACAAAACCGAAAGTTTACAATGTGTACAATGTAGGGAATTGCACAAGGTTTTGTCATTGGTCGACATGAAAAATCAGGCAAAAAAAAAAATGGCGAAGTGCAGATTTGTGCTTTTCCTGGTCTTACACTGTGTTCAAAGGAGTATGGGATCGATAATAACATGATGACTTTAATCAGGTGTATTAGAGCAGGGAAAGCATAAAATGAGGCCGAATAACGCTAGATTACATATCATTTTCCTCCATTCACATCCACTCAGTGCACAATTTCTACTTTTTGCAGACAGCCCTTCATGTCTTTCTTCTTCGAAATTATCCATCGTGAATGAAATTACAGTAACCCTCATCAGCGAGGTTTCACTGGTGCGTATAAAATATCGAATTTCATGGTCATTCCAGTGAAGATCTGTTTTTGAGTCACAAATATAAAAATGTTGGTATGATGAGGGTAAGTCTATATGCAGTAATAAGAACGGCTTTGTGTGACCATGCCTGGATGTTTGGAGGTAGCATTGAGGCTTTACGTGGAAGTCAGAAGCTGAAAATATTCAGTATTTTGTAGTTATCTTCAATTGAAGACCACTCTATGCAGCTGGGGATGGTTCCACCTCAACAGCCTAAAGATCAATGCAATTACTAAGCAACACAAGAACTTTGAGGATGGATCTAGACTGTAATTAATATCAAAAGTCTACTACAATGGCTCAGGACCACAGGTTGAATTCAATTCTCCCATCACTGCACACCT
Source organism: Silurus lanzhouensis (assembly GCA_039877035.1). Lineage (NCBI taxonomy): Eukaryota > Metazoa > Chordata > Actinopteri > Siluriformes > Siluridae > Silurus > Silurus lanzhouensis. Next base: position 3,359,140 of record JBCEWE010000333.1, read on the forward strand.
TTACAATAATAAACTGTAATGAATGGACATTCGGTGCCACCCAGCTGAGGATGGGTTCCCTTTTTAATCTGGTTTCTCTCAAGGTTTCTTCCTCATGCCATCTCAGGTAGTCTTCCCTTGTCACATTCGCCACTAGCTTACACAGTAGGGACAAACTTACAATTATAAAGAACAAACTTATCTATGTTCTTCTCAGCATAGTTATTTGCCACTATTAGACAGATGTCATATCATATCTTATATCATATGCTGGCTACCAGTTGGGAAAAGCAAAGATTAACGTATTTCCTATAAGGCATCTTTTCAAACTGCTGCTCATGATGTCACATTTTCCTTTTCACATAGGCATACACTATCAATAAGAGTATTATATATAAGAGTATTACCCAGAAGCTAATATTTTCTATAAAAGTTATTTGCCATGGATGGCTGTGCGATCATGAGGACTCTAACTCATGATCTCAGAATAATGTTTAGTGCTCCAAATATCCAAATGTATATTAGTATTTAAACCCAAAGTGATTTTGGCCTAAACCAGATTCAGTGATTATTTTACTTTATATCTGTATTACTAAATTCTAGCCATAGAGCCTTGTCCCACTCAAAAACAAGGCCAATTGTCTGCAGTAGTCAGACTATACCACCAAAGGAAAAAACCCACAATGTGCTTAATAACGTTCAACCTTTCCATACTTTCATACCTGAATTTGAGAGAATGTGGTGTTTTAGAATGTGAGCAGTTTAAGGTTTTGAGAGTGTGAGATTTAATTATGTTGGGCAGTAGAAGCTGATTATGCAGTACATCAGAGCTATAATGAATTATTGATGAATGGTGAGCCTTTTATCCAGCCTTGTTCTTACTAGTGTTCATACCAGCACTATAATTATTAAGTGGTTTGTAATGGTTTAGCTTCCATTTGAAATTCACTTTGTTTTCTGTTTACTTTCTGTTTATCAGAGAGATCTTTATGCTTGTACTTTAGATTCAGTTTTAGTAATGTAGTTAGGACATATTGTTCATTAGGATCAGACATTCAGGATGACACTGAAACATTGGAGTAATTGTAAAAAAAAAAAAAAATATATATATATATATATATATATAATATATATATATATAATATAATATATATATATATATATATATATATTGCTTAACTTAATGCAAACCAAATATTTTGCACAGAGTCCCAACTTTTTTGGAATTTTTTGGACTCAGGAATTGTCAATAAAAAGAAAATGCAGTGATTTGCAAATCTCATAAATCCATATTCTATTAAAAAAATCATATTGTAAAAAAGAAATCAAGGCAATTTTGAACTTGATGTCTGCAACAGGTCTCAAGAAGTTGAGACAGGGCCATGATTACCACTGTGTATCATCGGGTCTTTTGTCTTATGTGTCTGATACAGGACTACAACTGCTCAACAGTTCTGGGTGTCCTTTGTTGTGTTTTTTGTTTCATGATATGCCACATAGAAATGTGACTAAAATATAACTACCATGACATCAGTAATAATATTATGTATATGGGAGGTGGTAGCTTGATGTATGTCATTAATAGAAACCACTCGCTTCCTTATGAGGCTCTGGCATTTTCACTTGACATTTTTGATTGGATTAGTAGATTTCTTTTAGTATTTTCTTTTTTTTTTTTTTTTTATTGCCATATGTTTAAGGCCAAGTAAAGTTTAACCCTGGTGCACGCCTGGGTTTAATTAGTTGATCTGGATCATTGATCTGGAGTGAGATAAGAATACACTTTGAACAGAGTGTAAGTCCATCCCAGGGCACCATACACACAAATTCAGGAAGAAACTGACACTGGCAGATGAAGAACATGTGAAACCCCACGTAGACAGTAACCTGAGCTCTGGATTAATCCAGTGACCCTGGAACTGTGAGGCAGCAATTTTGGATGTTTCAGTCACTAGAACTGGTTTTGTGCCACAGAAATCTCAGATCGTCAGCATCTTTACAGAGTGGACTGAGTAATAGAAATATGTTTCAATTAAGCCTGTATATACAGGAATACTTTTCAATGAAAGAGAAATGTACACAGATTTATTTTATACTAAGATGCTTAACTTTTATGAGTTCTTTCACAAGTGATTAAATAGTGTGTAATAAGATACTGTAGTATTACTTAAGAAATACCCACACAATTGTATGAGAAATAATGCTTGTTAAAAATATATTTTTAAGATAAATATAAATATTATCGAACATATCCATGCTTATTGCTGCCTCTATCTACTTTTATATCTTCTGGGTAGATTTGGATTTAGTGTTTCTAGTTTTGCTGTTTTTATTGTTAAATTTTTATACAATTTTTATACACATTTTTATATATTGGATTATAACATGGTTAAGGGGTATACCTCCAGAAGATCGTGGCAAAACATTTGTTTTCCACAAAATCTGTAATTTTTCTGCAATAATAATAATAATAATATTAATAATAATAATCATTAATATAATAATAATCATGATTATTATTTATATTTTATTTTAAAATAATAATAATAATTGTCATTAATTAATAATTAATAAGAATTGCACTTAAATAGTTAAATAAAGGTTTTCTCTAAAAAGCATTGGCGTTTGCCAGAAAGTTTCACATTGTGTAATTCAAAGGGGAAGTTTTTAAGCTTAGAGAGCTTTGACCACACAACTTGAATGATGCATTGAAAGAAATAATTTATTCATCGCTAGGCCACGCCCACTTCAGATCTAAATACATATTCAGATGCAGATACATTCCTAGAAGATGTGAACATTTATTCAGCTAAAGAAAAAAGGACAAGAAAATTGCTCAGACCAAACACACAAGCGTGCATCACCAGAACGTACACACTAGTTACACACTCAACAAGATTAGCATCAGGATAAAGAAGCAGATGCTAGTATTGTTTGATGCTGAGCAGATGGACTGCTCATTACATGTGATTGTAAACCATTTAAGCAGCAGCATATGAAGGATGCGGAACAGAAATGAACAAATATAACAGCTGGAAAGACTAAGTGGAAATGAGTTTTCAGTAAATCAGAAGGTGGTGCTGGCACTGGATTATCAACCATGTATGATGAACAGAAGTTGGAAGCATTTGGTATGGAAATTGAATGTCGAAAATCAAAGAATCCTTCCTAGTCAGTAAAAAATACATTTCTGAAAGAGGTTTTCTTGCTATAACTTGCATGAATTTGATGCCAGAACATTATGCAAGACTAAAGTGTTTAATTATTTTACAGTCATGCCTTTGCATGTTGTGTTATTAGGGGGGAATTGTGTAAAGTTTGGCCAGAAGGTTCTTTTGCAGTACAAGCAATAAAAGATGATTGTGACAGTGGTGCCCTTTCCTGCTCCATAATTACACACTTCATAAGTCGTATTCGCGAGGGTTGCATATCTGGAAAGAAAAAAACAAATAAACAGAGGTGTTAATTAAGGCTTGTGAACATAATTAAATGTGGTTTAGAGTAATGCTTAATAAGTGTAATTACTGTGAGCAGAGCACTAATTAATTCTGAGAAGGAAGCTGAGATGGGGAGAGAGATTATGTTGTGTTCTGAGTGCAGAAAAATGCTGGCACAGTGCATTCATGTGACAGATGTGTCTTTTTCCATTTCCACCACATTAACTCCCTGAACAAATCACTGTCGCAACAGTTTGCTTCGCTTGTATGTGCATGTGTCAGTTTGTGCAACCTGTTTTACATGCCTTACTGATTTTGATTGGACCCATAACTTTCCCGGGGTGTCTAGCTGTGTGTGTTTACTACTAGCAAGTAATTGCAGTGGGTTTGTGGGTGTGTGTCTTAGTGTCTGTGTGTCTGTGTGCGTTTAAAATGTTCCATTGGGAACAACGTGTGTATTTGTGTCTAGGTGTTTCGGAGAGGACGTGTGCATCTCTGTTCCTGACATCGATGCAGTCGTCATGGTAATGCAACCAAGTGAACCGAGAATCACAATTACAGGGGCGGAGCATCTCAGCATCCCTGCCCCTGACCTTGCCCTTGGCCTGTCATTGTTCAGGGATTTGCATATCAGCAGCACCGTCATGAAGAGTGACCAAACTGCACACAACACAGGTACTTAAACCTAAACATATCTAAGCATTCATTCTTTAGCATATCCTATGTTTGTGTACACACATAAAGTATCCAGTTCAGCATATATTATTTACAGGAAACGCAACAATAAATGGAGCTAAGCAAGAAATACAGTCCCCACTTGTTCACAGACCTTCAGTCAAGCTCAGCAAAATCATGTCGTTTTTTTTTGCACATTTCAGCAAATAATGCAGTTGCCAATACATACTGGGCTCTATAAATGTTTTATATAGTAGTTCTTAGTTATAAAGGTTTGAATACATGTTCAAACCAAATATTTCCATTATGTCTTCTTAAGTTGCCATTTCTTATTTTTTCCTGGTCCCCGGTATAGCTGATCTAGAAAAAAAGCACACATTTTACCTTCACTAGCAAGTGTTAAACACCACATTAATCTTTAATAATGATTAGTTTTCATTTAACAGGTATAAAATGCATTGAAATGAAACACAGACTGCCTTGAGATTCATTTATAGCTGTTAGGGTCATTGAAAGGAAATAAGAAGTTTCATAAGTAAGTAAGCAAGCAAATAACTAAGTACGTACGAAAGTAAGTAAGTAAGCAAGTAGGTCAAAATCCAGTCTTAGCACAGAGCTGTGCAGTTAAGGGTCAAGGTTCTTGCTCAAGGGCTCAAGATTGAATTAAAATCCATTTTATTGACAAGTACTGCCTTAACACACAGGGAATGCGACTCCAGTTTGTAGAAACTCCTGCAGCCATACACGTAGCACCTAAATTCATTTTGTAAACAAGAAACCATGACAACAAATAATAAATAGGTAGCAGTGAAGTGTGCAGGGGAGCAAACAAGCAGTCTTTTAATCAAGTTTTAATTATAATTACTTTTACATATATTTGTATCATGTTCGCTTCAACATTTAATATAGACCCATGGAGTTTTTGGTTTTAGTTTATTTTTCCCTTCCATTTCATTTGTGACTCGGTATGGTTCAAAAATACTAGAATACTAGTAATGCTAAATAAAATGTGTTTTTAAAGATGCTAATTACAGGATGTGCATACTCTACTTCTCTTGATTTTATGATTCATTAATCAACAAAATATTTTATCCTCTACCTCATCTAAATGCAAGGGCACCATATCAGTGCATCTTTAAAGCACTCAAATCTAAATAGACAAAGACTAACCGAAGGCAAGGGAAAGGGTTGAGACATCCAGTGTGTCAGTCAGTATTAAAGAGTTCAAAACACAAATGTCATTCGAGATTCACAAGTGGATTGGCTCATTTGTCATCTTAATAATGAAGGAATGTTGAGGGGTTGGGGGAAAAGAAGGTCACCTGTAATACATTTTTGAGTGATAACTAGTAGCAGTATACACTGACGTCAAAATGTAGAGTTTCCCCACAAAACGTCTAAATGTTGACATTTTATTTCAAGCCATAAGTTAAGATCCTAGATGTGTATCTGTAATGTAAAAGATGTGCTATATGAGGTTTAAATGGGAGACTCATTTTTATTTAAAGAACAGCCACCTGACCTGGCGTATTAGTTTCTCTTTCTCTCACACACACAATACTTTTGTTGCATCACAGGGTTTGTTGCCATGAGGGAGGGAAACCTCTAAAATCAAGTCAGTCTAACCCAGTAGTTACCATGACTCACAGCAGCAGATCTTGGATAATGCTGCAGCCAAGGGTGAGACCCCGGTCACAGGGCTCATATATGCACTCCAAGTATTCATCTTTCATCTGTGAGCCACCTGGAAGCCATGTTATTATACATGCCAGCCAGCCAACCAGCCAGGAGACCACTTGGACAGTCTGAGAGCGAAAGGGCAAGAGATCAAGCCGCGTTTAAGTTTATTTTTCACTGGATACTCCCATAGAACAGAGTGTGAAAAAAGACTTACCACAGCAAAACACTAGCATAGAAAATGTTTTATTATATTAGGACTTTCCAGCCTTAGTTTTATTAGTTGACCAGTAGTTCTAAACTACTTATCTTTTTCATATTTAAACCAAGAACTGTTTAAGGACCACTATTTTAATAAAGAATGCCAGACTGTACTTCAAAAAACGGACACACACAACTAGCATCATGATTAAACTAGCTTAGTGAGATTGAGATGTCTCTGAAAGTGCTGGTCGTGTCTGAATTCATTCTTCCATAGTGTGAAGAGTATATTTAAATATTATTTAGCTTTAATATGCTTTGGAGAAAACTGCAGGATAAATTTCAGTGTCGGTAGGAGCTGTGTGAACCTTTTCACTCCATTCAAAGCAATATTAAAGTGTTAATGGACCATTTTAGCACAGATCAAAAATAATATTTCCTGCATAGTCTTGTGCAGTTGATCAGAGAATTGGCTTCAAACAGAGAACACTTTTTTTCATGTCTACCTGACTGTATTTCCATTGCTGCAACTAGAAATTTCCACATTGTTGCCTGCTAAATGTATTCATCAACTAGTCAACTGTGCAACTCCTGGTGTGGAAAGTGCTTATCTATCACTGGGAATTGGGATTTGTGTCAAATTGCTGTTGTAAAATTCTGTTTTCACAAAATTTTGGTTTCGCTATATTTTTCTACACCAACACGATGTGGAAAATACACACATTTACCGTCATACAATTTCGGTCTTTCTTCAAACACAAAGCTAGAAAATAATTGCTTTGCAATGCAGCTATTCCATCACAGTGAACTACAGTGGTGGACGAATTACGCAAGCCATTTTCTTGAGTTAAAGTAAAGATATGCTACAGAAGGTAAAATATTACTTAAGTAAAGGGCTCCCTTTAAAATGTCACTTGAGTAAACGTACCAAAGTATTCAAATGTACATAAGTATCCAAACTACTATGATTTATTATGGCTATAATATCATTTTTGTCACAAGATTCTTTGCTTAATCAACTCAGTTTATATAAAAAGACTCGAATGTTACACCAATCTATTAATAGAATGATGATATTAATTTGTCAAACAATGATATCTGTTAAAATTTTAATTGAATCATGAGCCCAAAACCTTCTTTTTAACTATTCAAAAGAAATGAGGCCACGGGTGTTGTGGCAAGTTCGAGTCAGGAGTTTCTTCCATCATTTATTGCTCTCAAAATGTTCTGCTTGCTGTTGAACTGACTCTGAACTGTACGTTGGTGATAAGCAGATACTACCAACCAAGTTTAAAACAGAGCACGCGCTCGACCCTGTTTGGTGGCTTGCTGCGTGTTTGACCAGTTAAGTTTTTATCTGCTCATATATAAAATGGATCGACTGATTTTGCAAAATGTATTTGAGTAAAAAGTACAATATTTGACTTTGAAATATAGTGAAGTAAAAGTCTTTCCAAATGGAAATATACTTCAATAAAGTACAAATAAGCAACTTAAGTACAATAATGAATTACATTTACTTCGTTACTGCCCACTACTGGTGAACAATAAGCATTGATCATTTTGTTGGCTATATGTAAGAGTGAAATGGACACACAGGTTCGCCTAATCCGTTTAGGTTTTTTTTGTGACCAAACGTGTAATATTCATTTAAGTGCTTATACATTTGGAAAACTCTACAAATGAAGCAGTGATTATGTTTGGAGATGTGCGGATGTAGATAATAGATGTAGATAATGGAATGATGTTAGATAAATGGTTTAAGTGACTCATAAAATACAAGGTATGTGCAAGCTGAAATGATTTGTTAGGTGCATTAGCTTTTTTTTTTTTTTTTTTTTGCTTCATTGGAGTGCTATTGCAAAGGTTGAACTCCAAAAATGTCCTGGTTGATTGATTATATTTGGGTATGGAGAAATATTTCATTAATAGGCTGTAGATCTACAGTATGTAACACTGTTAAATAATGTGTGGTTTGTTAATGAAAGTGAATTTCCATATTAAATAACATATTTCATTCGAAGTCAGAGGGTTCCAGAGTGCCACAGCTTTTACTCTCGCATTCAGAGGCACTGTGTTACATTATTCATTTATCCCCTGTCTCATGTGTGGTTCTGCTCAGGGATAACAGCAGCAGAAAACGACAACAAACCCATAAATAAGTGAGGAAACGATATGAGAGCAAGGAGGACAGTCCCCTCTTAGCTCTAAATAGACCATATCACTCATTTATGAGCAGCCCTTCCAGTGCAGAGTTCTTCTGGCTTTTACTTCCTGTACTGTAGGTCTCCACTTGTCTCTCGATCATTTTCTAATCTAGCATGTTTGTCTACTCTATTTAATTCCCATGAAGACTTAACATTTTTACACCCAGGAGGCCGTCTGCTGCAGTTGATTGATGACTGAGAAAGAGAAAAAAACAAGCAGAGTCCCTCGAGAGTCAGGCTTCAATTAGTCATTTAAAATCAAGCTCACGCTTTTTCTGTGTGTGTGTGTGTGTGTGTGTGTGTGTGTGTGTGTGTGTAGTGCACAGGTCAGGCATGTTAGAAGAAATCGTCCATAATCTCGACTACTGTGACATCTTGGTGTTAGGAGAGGAGTTAAGGGAGGCGTTAGAGACCCTCCAGCTGCCACACAGTGCACTCCTGGGCAAACACTTGGACTACACAAACTCGACATCCGGCATGTCCATTTATGGTAATAAGAGCATCTAATCACGCGAATGCAACATACAACTCTTGTCGTACATGCAAACAATTATAGCTCTTGTCTTGTGCATGTGGTGTAGGTGTGGATTCCATGGTTCACTATGCGCAGGTCATCAGACAGGTGCGGTACCAGAACCTGCAGAGCGATGCATCAGCAAGAACATTTAGAGTGACCTGCTCTGAACTCAACGGGCGATACACCAGCAACCCATTTACACAGCAGGTCAGTTAGATGCAGTGTGCAAATGGAAATGTGGAATCCATCCACTTACTGACAGAGAATAAAACATTAACAAATTGTCCCTTTAGTACAATTAGTTACAATGAATACTTTTTGGTCAGTTCATTGAAATTAGACAATCAAAATAAAAAAAAATAAAAAAGTTAATTTTTTCTATTCTTAAACTGACCAGGCTCTGTGAGTCTGTGCCTATTTTAGCTCTAGATTCCTGTTTTTTGGCTGATGGGAGGTGAACCTGATGTGGCATTGTAACCCATCCCCTTACCTCTGGAATGCTTTTCTGCTCAGCACAGTTGTAAAGAGTGTTTATTTGACCATAGCTTTTACTGCTTTTACTATATATATATATATATAATGTTTTATGTAAATCAAGGTAACTACTTGATTGATACTTAAATGATTGATTTTACTATAGATAGCATAGATAGCCCAAACAAGGTGAAGTAAACTTTACCATGTATAGGATTGTGATTGTAAGATTTGAATGGATATTTTATGCCTTACTTACACACGAGTGAAAAAAATAAAACAGATGGCAAAGCGAAGAGCTATCATCAGCACAGATGGCACTTGAAAAGTAAAAATAGGTTTAAAAACAGGATATATATATATATATATATATATATAAATATATATATTGTTTTTAAACCTATTTTATATATATATATATATATATATATATATATATATATATATATATATATATATATATATATATATAAACAGTTCATTTATTTTATTATATAAGGACATTTGAAACGTTGACAGTTTAGTGCTTGATTTGCTGCAGTTACTGTTCGACACATAATCAAGCCTAGAAGATAAATACACACATTTTTCCACCACTCCATTCAATGATGACAGATGCCAGTTATCTAAGAGTACATTGACTTAATTGAATAGCATCCTTATATGAAATATACAATAAGAAAAAAAAATAATAAGTGAAAAACCGAGCAAATGGTTTTTTTTTAAGATTTCTCATCAGAATGCATTTCTTTTTTCTTTGTCTCAGATTAATATACTTCACAGAGAACAGCCTGTCAAGCATGTCAGTCATATAATGGCTAAACCCAAAACCATGCAACTTAGTCATCATCCAATCACAGCCTTCAACACCCAGAGCTCTGGTAAGTGACAGTATGTGTGTGAACATTAAATCAATGGCTGGTGCTAGATTTTCTGCTAGCATTTATCCTTTTTACCACAAGGTTCATATTCCATGAAATGTATTTTATAGAAAAATTAAGGAATGGGTGTATTTACCGTAATTTCCGGACTATAAAGCGCACCCATATATAAGCCGCACCCACTGAATTTGACACATTTTTTTATTTTGAACATAAATAAGCCGCACCTGTCTACACTGAAACTAATGAACTTTACACAGGCTTTAACGAAAGACAGTGTCTGTTACACAGTGTAACGGGTGAAATATGTTGTGGCTTCTTTAAGAGCAGAGCGGCATTTTGGGAATAGCCTGCCGCCGCATTTTTCCGCTATTACTGCATGTGTGGAATATGTCCTTATTATTTTCTGATGCTCATTTCTATGTTTCTTTGACTAACCCGTAACGCTGTTGCCAAGAATAATAAAAAAAGCACGAGTTTTGGAAACCTGTCTGTGCTTATATGATTTCGGTTGCAAGTGGAGTACAACGGCTTGTATCTAAACAGTAGCCTACCAAGAAAGTCATTGTTCACTGTGTTCCTCCTTCCTTTCACAACAATTTCTCTCGGGAGTTTATCTTTTGGCATCGTCGTGCGTTTAAAAAAAAAAAAAAGTTTTTTCTCCTGATGCCATGCTGCTAAGAACACAGGTGAGGTGCACTTTTTCTCCTTTTTGATTCAGAAATTTCATTGGTCTAATGTTATGTCGCTCAGTTTTTTGGCTTGAAGTTTATAAAAAAGGAAAAAACCCAGGAAAAATTCATAAATAAGCCACTTCGTTGTTTAAGCCGCGGGGTTCAAAACGTGGAAAAAAAGTAGCGGCTTATAGTCCGAAAAATACGGTAACATAGATCCATAATAAAAAAGTCATTAATTGTTCCTTTCTGTGTTACATCTTTTGTACATTTGTTCTATTCATGCACTAGTGAGCAACACACTCGTGGGTAAGAACTGTAAAGAAACGTATAGTCTGCAGCTCATTCTATGATCTATACACAATGTGCTGTGATTCGCTAAACACTTGGTTAAGGAGACCATGCCAAATTCTGAGTGGAGTCATTAGTTATTTCTTCTATTTGGATCATCAAACACTAAATGGAAACAAATTGCAGGTAAGAACTAAAAGGGTGAGTGAAAAACAAAAGGAAAATCAGGCCGCATTTACATAGAATTAATTCAAGGAATAATTGTCATACATTTACAGAAATCTGAATTTATATATTACTTGTACCGGTAGTCCCTGACTTATGATGTAGATGTGTCTCATCGTAGCTTGAAAATATTGTAAGTCAGGACATGGCCTAGCATACCCAAGAGTCTTAAAAAATGGTGATCAATATGGGGTAGCATACTGTAATGTAATGTGCGTGTGTAGCAAGTCCATGGTGAATAAGGATGCAGTGAACATGACAAACTGAATTATGGTACAGAATATGACCTTAAAACTACTCTCATGCTTTTAAGATTAATGTTTTAAATGTATACTATGTGCAACTTTGAAGGTAAAAGTATTAAATGTACACTTAAATGAACCAACCTTGCAACTTGGAAAAAGGAATGGTATAGTTTAGTACGCTTCTGTCTGAGTGTAAAGGGATTATTTAGCCTTTAAAAAAAAAAAAAAAAGCGGTGGCTGCATAAACAGAGTGAAACAGCATCAAGGAAAGCGGCAGCGCTTTCAAAAGCCGTGTTAGCTCACTGAGGCAAAGCAGGAGCAGCAAAGCCTTTACAGGTCATGAAGAATTAAAAAAGGATAAAAACCTACATGAGCTACATTAATGCAGTACAAAGGATGACGTCATTCATTGAGAAACGGCTGCAGAAGGACGCAAAAGAACAAAATGAGATTTTGTCCCTGACGAGCAACAAAATAATTCACGGTCTGGGTGATGCCATACCGGCTCTCCCTGTTGTGTCATTTTCTTAGTCACAGATGACATTAAAGTCTTCTCTGGGGCAGCAGAAGGAATCAATACGTCTGCATTACGCTGACATGACCCGGTTTCACAAGAGGCATTTGTGGGCTTTATTTCACACAACCTGCATGACAGAAAAAGTCCCTGAAAGAAAGAAAAAAGGTCATCAATGATATTTAGTGTTTAAATCTCTCTCTGTCATGCTTACAAGGTGGGATTTACAGCAGTTCTGCCTGTAAGTCAAAAAAGCACAGTAAATCACGAGGTGACATTATAAAAATGGAGTCCTGTTTAATCATTTTTAGTTCACTTTATATCACTTTAGTTCAAGATCTGCCATTATTTTTCCTTTCAAAGCTTCTCTATACATTTTTCTCACCTGTGATAATGGTTCTATCCCCAGATGTGCCCAGTGTAGTGATCGTGGTGTGTGTTGCTGTTCTGATGGTGGTAATAGTCTCAGTCATCTACCAGCTTTACCTCAAACACGTCCAGGAGGTCCCAGATACACACACAGAATTAAAGGAAGAGAAGGACTTGGATCTCTCAGCCCTTACCATTACTGTGAACCCGTTGGAGGTAAGCAGGGGATTAGAAAAGTAGTAAACTCTAGAATATAAAAGATATAATCACAAAAAATGGATGTAGATTTAGATCAACCAATGAGTAAAAAAGAGGTAGCCATTGTGAGGAAAAATTTCCTGAGATTGCATGAGGAAAAGAAAACCTTGTTCACTTCTGGATGGCTGATAGTGGAATGAAAAATCATCTGGTGTAAAACAGTAAACAAACAGTACTAAGTGTCCTGAAAGGACTTTTAGTGTAAAAAAAAAAAACACTGCAAATAAGCGTCCTGGGATTGAGCACAGGACCATTTTTATGATTACAGCCATTGTTCTTAAGTACCAAAATATAGTATCCAGCTGGGCTCATCCTTAGGAATTGTAAATTGAGACTTGCAAATCTTTAGGGTATTCATGAGGGATCACCTTCTACAGCAGAGAGTGAGTCACTAGTGCAGAAACTCCATGCAGAAGTAGAGCATTAGGGGGAAAAACAACTGAATATACTATATATAATGGTGCGTGTGTGTGTGTGTGTGTGTGTGTGTGTGTGTGTGTGTGTGTGTGTGTGTGGTGAAGAGCTTTGAGGAGCTGCAGCCAGCAGAAGAATTAACTGAAGAAGAAGTGGAGGATGAGGAGGAAGATGACGACGATGACATCACTAGCAGTGAATCAGGCAGTGATGATGATGAAGAAGAGGAAGCTCCAATTCGCAGCATGCAACCACAGGCAGAAATGCTGAGCAAGCTACACTGGCCAAAGGCGTCATTGCACTGCTGAGAACACCTTCCCACACACACACGCACGCACACAGACACACAAACAGACACACTCCTGTATATTTGAAGGATGCCTTCATGAAAAAACAGGAATATAAGAGATCCACTGAGAAGAATTTTCCAAGGCTGTAACACAGTTACATGAGCAGACTTCAGATTGGCAGATGATTGATGATGTATAAAATGGTGAAGGTGACACCAAACATTATTTCAGACCGTTTGAAAATCAGAAAGTATATGGACACCTGATCATCATTCCTTATTTGGGTCTTATCCCAAGCACACAGTTGTATGGATTATGCTGTGGATTTAAGGTTTAACATAATTGGAACTAAGAGGTCCAAACCTGTTCCAACACAAGTATACCCCTGTGAGAAACACAAAGCTTTATCAAGACATGGTTTGAGAAGATTGAAATAGAGGAATTCAAGTGTCCAGCACAGAGACCTGACCTCAACCCTACTGAACTCCTTTTAAATGAATAGGAATGCAGAGCTTGCTAATGCACTTGTGGCTGGATTGGTTATGCTCCGAAATCTAGTGGAAATTATTCTCAGATAAGTGGAGATTATTATACAAGTAGAGGAGGACTAATTCTGGAAGAGGATGTTCAGCAAACACATATGGATATAAGTGATCAGGTGTGCACATACTGTTGGTTATATATTTTAGTTTTAGACGCATGTATACATCAGTCTTTTTTTAGCTTTACGTACCTCTATGGAGTCTCAATCAATGAAATCTTTATTAAGTTATTTTGAATCATGATTGTGGTATTGATGAAATTTCAACCAAATCAGTTATGCGTTGGGAACTACAAAACAACTGTACGGCTGGAATTAACGTCATTACTTCTTAATGTACCAAGGAATAGATCAGAAATGAAAGTTTGGGAAAAGAAGTCGGATGCCATGATGCATTCTGTAACACACCCCAAGATGATGAAAATGGTTTCAATTATTTCTGTTGTTCACATAATCCGCAAATATTTTTTTCCTAATATTGCCTTAACAGAAATAGTGCAATTGACATAAGCCTAATCAACCAACCGAATCTGAAACCAGCTCTCAAATAGTCCTTTATGCTTCTGCACCATCACATCATCATCAGAACAAAGTAGAGCACCAAGACGAACTGTACAAAATAGTTAAGTGACCTAATAAAAATACATTCATGTAAAGGAAATTTTGTCAGCAGAACAGAAGTGACTGAATTATTTAGTGCTTATTGCCTCACTGATCTTACAGTGAAGAGAAATCAGGCAAAATGATGAGACAGAGACCGATGTAGATGTTGCACATTAACAAAATGAGAACTCATTTCCCACTGTTGACTTGGAATTTGGCATTTGTGTTGTTTTTCCATTATTTGGCAACTAGGGTAAAATCTTCTTGATGTGTTCTATTAGGACACCAAATTCAGTAAATAGAAATTGCTCTCTGTAGTTCTCAGAGCTTTTTCTCAGGCCAGTATACATTCCTCTGCACCATGTTCTCTACATAAATAAGAGATACCACACTTTGCCAATCTCTATACAGACGCTCCCCACTTTTTTTTTATAAACATTCACTTTCACGGATCCAAACAAACCTGAAAATTCAAAACAGAGGAGAGAGGCTGCGAGCTAGTCGTCAACCGTGAGGAGTCGACATGATGCGCAATGGACTCGGGCGAGTGAATTTATTTAAGTGAATTTTTTTTTATATTAATTTTTATAATTTTTTTATAACTTAATACAAAATATTTTATACAGTATTTCAATTATTTTGATTTGTTTTACTATATTTTATTGTTTATTTTTAGTATTTATAGCTCTTGCATTATTAGGATATATGTGTAGTCAATAACAAACAACTTACTAACAAATTGATGGTATGTTCGGAGCGTAACTCGTTCGTAAGGTGGGGAGCGTCTGTATATCCTTATGATTATCACAATTGAGGTTTATATTTTGAGGAATTTTATTAAAAATCAGATGAGCTTTCAAATAGAGGTCAGCCGATAGTGGTTTTACCGATAGTTAGGTTGATAGTTGGCAATAACCGATGAATCAACCGATATTTTAAAGGTTACTTCATGTAAACTAGTACTGAACTGTATAACAAAAATAAAAATCAAAGTCATTTCCATCTTCTAGACTTTGTGAAGACATTTAGAGATGAATTTGAACATTTGAAGAAGGACATTTTAAACATGACTGGATTTATTTGAAATGTTTTTTTGCCATCTGGAATGTCCTCGGATCCAATGGATGGCAATCCACTTGGCTTGCCACTGAGTGGAAGATGTAGCACTGTTTAAGTGAAACCTGTAAGATCCTTCATGAGACTCGCATTCCACTAGGATTTACGAAATTAGCTCTAAATCCACCAATGGTGTGCCAACATGCTGTTATAAATAAGTGATGGGTAGTCTGTTCAACGATGCCCTATTTTGCTCTTTTGTATCTAACCCAGTTGTGTCTTCTGGAAGTGTACTTGGCAAATCCTTAAAGACCAACTTAATTAATTTATATAATCTGCACTCTGCACTTAGACCGGTGGAGGAACATTTCCATGGCTTAAGCTACTATTACTACTACTATTACAAGCCACGTGTATGCTATAAAACACGCAAAGGATAATCTGAAATGATTTTGAAAAATTCATCTTATTGCGATGGCTCATTAATTATGACCAGCCTTAAAAGGAGACGCGCAATAACTGTGGGCAAAATTGATAGACACGTCTCAAATTTCTGATGCAAACTTTGCCACACACTCTGAAAGCTTAAATCACAGGAGTGCATTTGGTCACCCTGGATTTTATAACCACTATGCGCTTTTTCTGCTCTGAATCACCCAGTTAATAAATCAGATATCTATTGTTCATTCAGGACGACACAATAAATCATAGTGTAATGACGGTCATGATTTGTCATTAATGTAAGAATTTAAATGGGATATTAGTGAGGAAGTTAATTAATTGGCTTCATGGCTGCATTGCTAAATCTAATTACAGTAGTTATTATTTTACAAAATGTATTTGTTTATGCTGATGTGTTAAATCAAAAGCTCCATATTAATATATTTGAACCAGGAATGTTTTTTTCTTTTTTCCAGACTAAGTGTGAGTACATCTTTTTTTTTTTTCTTTTTTTTTAACAGCAATTAACATATGTGACATGAGGAACATTCTCAGTTTTTAAGCATGAGCATTGTGGAACATTTTATTGAAGTTAAGGAAGGAATTGTGTATCAATGAACTTCTGATGGGAAGGTCGTGAGTTCAAATACCAGAACCCCCAAATTGCCACTGCTGGGCCTTTGGGAAAGCCCCCAACCCTCAACTGCTCAAGTTGTATAAAAGAAATAGCAGCATCTTCCGAAAAAGTAAATGAAGGTAGTTTTATGTTTGAGTTATGCAGTTTATACATCATCATCAAAGAGATTGAGAATGTCCAACCTGAGCAGCATGTGGTCCTTAAAATTGAGAGTAAGATGTTTCCAGCAAAGTGTAGACCCTAAAAAATCAGTTCGATTCGGATCTACTTGAGCTTATTTTTAATGACAGCACACACATAATCGTTATGCATCCAAAAATGGGAAATTGTTCTTAGTGGATCTTTACATGAAGGAAATCTCGTTTACATACAAACACACAATCCAATCACAAAATAACCACTTACACACACATATGCACATACAAACCTTCTATTAGAGACTCCTGGCTGTATTTTGACTCTTTTTTGTGATAAGTGGAAAAGTGGAACCACTTTGCAAAGTTCCTGAACCCCTTTTTTTCCATCCTGTCTGCGGCTGAAGCTAGTGCTGTCATGGTGAAAGCTGTGGAATATTTCTTGTGAACTAAAACCTGGTCATGATTGCATAAGCCAATTTCGCTTTTGGATCAAAGTGTGATTGTTACCTTTTCTTTTTTTTTAATGAGGCCTGGAACAACCAATCTCTGTTTGTCTATCCTGCTAATTGGGAACTAAACAGTAGCCTATTTTACATGTGCACATGTTTTCATTGACACTCGTTGGGCTTAGTAGCACCATGCAAGGTCCTGTAGTGTAGTGTTATGCGGGGTAACACGACATATCAGTAGAGCAAACTTTGTAATGTAATCTTTGCTGAATCTCTAGCATATGAGAGATTAGCATGGGCAAGAATTAAATGGAAGAGTTTTTGGGTCGTTTTGCAGTCTTCAGTCAAAGGTATTTGTAATTTAAGATCTAAGATCAGTGTGTTTCATCCCTGGCCAGGATCAATAGCTTACTGAAGATGACAGAGCTTTGCATTCTTTTTATCGGTACAGTGAAGTTTTCTTGTCTGTGATAATTACCCTAATACCACAAAACATTTGAAAAAAATTGCTAGAGTATTGCTGTAGTATAAAGTAACACTCTGAGAGACTGTAATTGGAAAATCAACTTCGTAACATTAACATTACTTCTTTGATGACTTTCCTATAGTGGCATATATTATAGTGGTATCTTATCCCTCACTTATGCTACAGATCAAGCAAATAAAGATTATGTTGACATTGTTTTGAGGTAGCACATAGTGGACCTGAAAGTCTGGGTTCAAAGTTGAACACGTTTTCTAACTTCACACCCTGGCGAATAAAAATGTAGTCACTGGATAAACAGCATGTTTCGTAAAAGTCCCTTTGTCACCTTTGCCATATTAGACCACCTTTCTGAACTAACTGCACAAGTACCTGTCTGTCACATACTGAAAGCAGTTTTGTCCTCTGTGGTAATCTCCCCCTTGCCCCACCCCCAAAGAAACTACAGGCATCAAGTCTCACCCTCCACCAATAAAAAGGAAATAAACAAAAAAATCTGTGTACAGTAATGCATTCATTTTTATGTAGTGTTTGTACTGACATATGACTAAAATGCAATCTGGTGTTTGAGAGAACTCCATCGAGGTGGTCTTCATTTCTCCGTGCTGTTACTGTGTTCACTGTATGTGGTTTTTCCGAGACACGCTTTTCCCAAAACGATGGCTAAAATGTCCTTTGTAAACAGATTCTGTCTTTGTATGTATACATGTGCATCTTGGATTCCTCTGCATAAACCCTTTTGATGTGTCTCACAATTTTTTACAGACTTACAATCACACACACACACACACTTTAGTCGGGATATCTGTGTGTGTGAGAGAGAGAGCAGCAGAAGATGAGAAAATGACACATCATGCCGTGTAAGAGCATGTGGATGCTTAGCTGTGTTTGTGAAATAGTCCATTGACTGTAACAGGTTACATTTGTGTGTGTTTGACATCCAGGAAAAGAGATAAAGAAGTCAATAGAGCTGAAAGAATATTTTTATTCTGTTTTTTAATGTTTATCCAGTTGAGATTCACTCTCTTTTTTGGTGGTCAGTGCCACAATTGTTCTGTCCATAAATAAAGATTTGTTTTGGGGAAAAACAAATTTGTGTCTATTATTATTATTATTATTATTATTATTATTATTATTATTATTATTAGGGGGCCAAGCACCAAAGGTACATAGATACTCTATTGCAATTTTACCTTTTCTTCTTCTTTTTCTTATTCTTATTCTTCTGATCTTTTGGCTGTATGGTCTATTCCAAGACCTTTCTGATAAAAAGTTGTGAAATTCGCCACACTAATTGCAGAAGGTCTAAGGAAAATATTAACCAAATTTTTACCAAGTTCTGCCAATAACCATGTATACCTCATGATCCGTGTTTTTCTAGATCTTCCACTATTCCTTTCTGTATCTCAACAACTTTGTGCACTGACAGAAAACTTTATAGTCACCTTTAGGTTATGACTGAAAGGCTATGTACCCAAAAGCTTTCTTGACTGTACTAGAATTGTAACTACTTTTCCCTTGTATCATCTAAAGAGTTTGTGCTACATTTCTTTTTAATCCCCTGGAGTAGGAAAAAATAAAGCTATTGTATACTCTTTCTGCAAATTGTATCCAATCATCACCAAATTTGGCAGACATCTTTTCCAAACAAGTCATACAAATGGTTTGCCTGTAATTGGCTAATAGATCTGGCAGGAAAGCTCCAAACAGGAAGTGAGGCTCTATCTCCGCAGCACCTTGCAAGCTCAGTAACTCTTCCGGAGATATCGATATTAATTAGATCTCCGTCTGACCCTGCAGAGCTCGACTGGGCCACTGAATGCCTAGAATCAACGTTCTGTTACACTCTAGATGATGGAGCTCTTCTTAAAACCAAAATGATCAGGTAAAAAAATAAGCACTGTGGTATTGTGATCATACACGCACCTTAAAACAGACCACTCGGAAATTAGAACGTAAATGCTATCAAACCAAATTCATAGTATTTCAAATAGCATAGAAGGAGAGCCTCCTGGGTTATAGAAAAGCGCTTAGTGTTGCTATTTTTTTTACCCTCATAGAAAATAACAAGCGATAAAAATCCAGACGATAAATATAAATCCAAATTATTTTATAAATAACCCTGTAGACAGCACTATAATTATTGACTATCAATTACAACGTTTTACTCCTATTCATGAGAAGGACCTAATTTCATTCATTTCCCTTGCCTACAAGTTTCTTCAAACAGATAATTCCTGAAGTAATTTAACCTGTTTTATAATATACACTTCCATTAGCATTGGTTATGTAACAAATCTTTCAAACTGGCAGTTATCATCCCCCTAATTAAGAAACCCGGCCTTGACCCTTGTCAGCTGTCCAATTACAGGCCAATATCAAACCTGCCCTTTATCTCTAAAATTCTAGAAAAGGTTGTAGCACAGCAGTTATGCTCAAATCTACTTAGGAATATATTTTATTTTAATGTATCAGTCAACCTGTTATTGGCCTCTGATCGGGGTTTTGTCTCCATACTTGTTTTGCATGACCTTAGTGCAGTTCTTGACACCGTTGATCATACTATCCTCCTTGATAGACTAGAGAATGTTGTTGGAATAAAGGGAACAGCTCTCTCCTGGCTTAGGTCTTATTTGTTGATGTAAATGGTGAGTTCTCCACACTCTATGAGGTAAAGTTTAGTGTTCTGCAAGGATCTGTCTTAGGCCCACTGCTTTTCTTTTTATATATGATGCCTCTGGGTGAGATTATACATAAACATGGTTTTTGCTTCCATTGCTATGCTGGTGATACACAGTTGTATATTTCAGCAAAGCCAGATGATAGAGATCGGCATTATTAACAATGTTGAGGAGTGTGTAAAGGTTATTGAACAGTGGATGCCTAATAACTTCCTTCTGTTCAACTCGGATTAGACTTAAATACTTTTACTAGGACCACATGCAGCTAGAAGTAAATCTTTCCAATTAATTAGCATCTCTGGATGGTCTTTTTTGTCTCAGGGTGTACAGCAGTCAAAGACCTTGGTGTGATTATTGACCCTAGTTTGTCCTTTGAGGCACATATTACAATAATATTAACCAGGATCCCCTTCTTTCATCTTAGAAATATTGCTAAAAATAGAAATATGATGCCGTTACAGGATGCAGAAAAACTTTTTCATGCTTTTGTTACATCTAGATTAGACTACTGTAATGCTTTACTGTCTGGGTGTAAAAGTGAGTGCATAAATAAGCTTCAGTTAGTCCAGAATGCAGCAGAAAGGGTTTACTAGATATAGAAAATATGACCACATTATTCCTGTTTTAATCAGTCTACACTGGCTCACAATTAAATCTCGCATTGATTATAAAATACTACTACTGACATATAAAGCACCTAATGGGCTTCGCGCCGCAGTATCTGAGTGAACTTCTGTACCATTATGTTCCCCTACACCTACTTAGATCAAAAACTGCCTTCTGTCAGTAGGTTTTTCTCAGGTAAAGAAGCAGATGTGGAGGGATCATGGATTTAAAGTGTTGAGTGAACTGGGATATTTACATGATGTCGTCCTCTCACGCATTCACTCAGGTTTGTTGACTGTGGTGTGGTGGGTCATCTCTCATCCCAGAGATCCCTCATGTCTGTGTTAACTTCTTGCCGGGGTCCCCAACTGCACAGTGTCCTTAATGTTTATACAACAATAAGGATACTTAATAATCCTTATCTTTCTCTCCCTGTCACCCCTCTTCTCTCTCTCTCTCTCTCTCTCTCTCTCTCTCTCTCTCTCTCTCTCTCTCTCTCTCTCTCTCTCTCTCTCTTTTTCTCGGTCGAGTTAAACATGCTCCTGAGGTACCAGTAACCACTGTTCCTGCCCCGCTCCTCTCCTGAGATCTGCCCGCTTTGTCCCAGCCTGCCTCTGAATAGGGTTCTCTTTGATTGGAGGCGACTTTATGCTGCTGGGGAGGTTTTCACATCAACGGCTTGGGGATCCATGAAATTACAGAGTAAGACAGGAGCTTTGAGGATGTATTTAGACTGTACTTAATGTCAACAGTCTGCTACACTGACTCATGACCATTTGCTCACCGTCACTGCACACCTCAACATTGTTTAGCTGTAATAAATGGACATTCGGTGCCACCCAGATGAGGATGGGTTCTCTCTTGAGTCTGGTTCCTCTCAAGGTTTCCTCCTTATATAATCGCAAGGAGTTTTTCCTTGCCACAGTCGTCACCGGCTTGCTCTTTAGAGACAAATTACACTTATAAAGAACATCTTATTCTTTATTACATCATTATCTGTGTAAAGCTGTGCAATGTCCATTGTTAAAAGTGCTATACAAATAAAATACAGATTGAATTGAAATGAAGTAAATTAGTAGGCATCTTCAGGACAATAAACCGAGGCTATGCAAAAAATAAAGTTCATGCCAGCACTACCTACTGGACAAATGTTACAATTACATACTAAAATGGCGAACATCTAACTGTTTTGTAATAACTTAATAATTATTTATCTTGAATAGTGATGTTGCAATAGTTAATAGTGATCTCTGGAAGTCCTGCTTTTATCCAGTCCAAGTTCAGGCTGTGATCTGTATTTTATTTTTTTTACAGTAATAAGGATGTGTATGTAAGTGTGTGATGATTTTTCTTTGACTTTACAAATCAGACACTGAAAAAAGGTTCATAATATTTTACATTTGTAACATCTCAGACCTTAAAACCTTCAGACATTTTGTCTAAATACATCAACTCTGAGTGTATTTTATTGTCATTTCATGGTTAAGTGTACCACTTCTCACAGCTTCCCAAATGCTCTCACAACACTCTTGGCTGTGAAGACAGAACCAATTATCCTGGAATACAGATGCCACAATCCTGCTTTCTAAATGTTAATGCAGCAGTTTACTTTGAATTCATTTTTGTATAGTCGTATGTGATGAGTAAATCTGTTTATGTTGAAATGCTTCTGGAACATAACTGGTTGAGTTATTGACTTTTTATTGTAAGACGCATTAAAGATGATGCGTTATCTTTCCATCCCTTGGGGAAATAGAGCAGAAATGCATTAGAGCTAAAGTTCTCTAAATGGGGTCTTACAAGGAGGTGAAAAGAACAAATGTGGTTATAGGGGAAGGAAAAGACGGAGAGTAAACTGGACTTTTTTTTTTATATGTAATATAGTTAAGGGCCACTGTACACACTCAGGGTGAAAAAGAGCTCTGACTGTAAGCTGTAGTCGAGGGGTCAAGAAATATATCAGGCAATATATATATATATATATATATATATATATATATATATATATATATATACACACACAATCAGGCATAACATTATGACCACCAACTGATGTTGTTGGTCCCCCTTTTGTTGCTTTTCCCATAACAGTCCTGACCCTTTGAGCATTAACAACATTAACTTCCTCAGCAATTTGAGCTACAAATTGATCAATTCAGACATATTGACAAAAAATGTTCAATAGAAATTAAAGATCCACATATTATGACAACTAGTGTAACCATTTTGCATTCAGGGACTAATGCAAAAGATATGGGAAGTAATAAAGTACACATACTTTGTAACTTTACTTAAGTACATTTTTTCTGGAATCAGTATTTTACTATTTTTGGACTTTTTACTTGTACTAAAATTTTTTTTGCACAAATATCTGTACTTTCTACTTCTTACATTTTCAAACCAGGCTCATTACTTTAGTTTTAATCTATTTGGTGATATGATATTGTTTTCTGGCATTGTGCAGCATTTTCAGCCCATCAACCTATTTCTTGTCATTGTGTGACTTTTTCAACCCACCACTGGTGTACCATTTCCTGGCATCACAGACGCCTATGAAGCTAACATCTAGCAAGGCAGAAGGCAACAAGAAGTATGGGGTTAACGTGGATGAGACAAAGGGAGACAGTGATGTAAACATGACTGAGAACAGAGACATTCCTGATCACCTGATCATCATCATCTTTTTTCTGCTTGTGTTCTATATGGTGGATGTTTACCATGGATACATTAATTATTCATCTTTTTTTTTTTTTTATATTAATCTGCTGTGATAATATATTAATATGATGTGAGGTCCAGTTAAACAGCGTGACACTTAAACAGGTATTAGTAATGGATCATTTTTACTTAAGTACATGTCAGAGGACATGTCAAACTTCTACACTTTTTACTTTTGCCATCTCTGCTAATGCAATGAGCTAATGCCTAGAAGTTTGGGTGAGAACCTGTATAATATATTTTGATCAACATGACAAACATTGATGGAGAGACAATTGTCCATAATCAATTAAATGAATGTACCAAAGTATTCACAGAACAATAAGTAATGGCTTTTATTATGTGCACAAGTGACTCCTTGATGTGGAAGTTAAACAAGTAGCTTTGAGAACTTTATTTCCGATCTGAGAAATATCAAGTCAAGTCAAGTTTATTTCTATAGCGCGTTTCACAACAGACATTGTCTCAAAGCAGCTTTACAGAATTTAAGAGTTAAGGTAAACGATGTGTATTTATCCCTGATGAGCAGTCGTGGCAAGAAAAAACTCCTTTAGATGCTCCAAAGCAACTGAGAAAAACTGTAATACTAATAAGGGTAAGAAAAAGAATGCTTTCCTGAGGTACTTCACTTCTTGTGTGTGTAAACTTGAGTAGGTAAAGGCTTATCTGTGAAGGTAAAAATGAACAGGTGCCTTTTTTTAAATCAAAAAGACACAGATACATCATGTTCTTTTTTTAACAAAGGAATCAGGTCCCTACCCATTTTAAAGCAACTCTGAAGGGTACTTATTTGATTGTCAGTTTCAAGCTTCGAGCCTTTCATGAGCTACCAAAAGCTTCCCCTTTCCATGGATTACAAAGATAATTAGAACAGGACAGGATCATTTTCTACCTTGCCTAGTTCAGGTATGGTATTATTATTGCTTCTAGCCACGCAGGTGGTGTGTGTCCTGATGTTCAGATTTTCTCCACATTTTTAAGAAGCTAAAACTAAACACTTAGCTTAAGGTGTTTTATTTACTGATAGTGAATCTTGTCCTGCCAGTCAGTGCTAATATTGGACCTCTTTATGGAGCTCAAGACTTCCTCCTTGGTTATAAAGTTCCTTTATTTAAAGGTTTCTTTACTTGAAGATGTATTGTTTGGAATGTGTGGTGTTTTGAGCAAACAAGCTAGCAGATACTTTTTGAATGTCTTTGCTAGCTTGTTTGCTGTTTTATGTTTTTGGTTAAGTATAGTCCCATGCTGTTTGATATGCTGTACTATTTAGAGCTCTCTTTTTTTGCACCTCATCTTACGCATCATACCTGAAATCATCTTTGTTGGTGTTTTTAGAGTTGGGACTCCAACTTTGTTTCTTTGTTTGCTTTGAAGATTCTTGTTTTACCTGGTTAGTGTTCTACATATTTTGGTTGGATCCTCTATTGTTAGGTGTTGGGTAAAGAGATTTTCTTATGTTTTACGGTTTTCATCATTTAGTTTTAGGAAAACTTTTTCTCTGTAACTGATATTAATATATATGTGTGCACCACTTTCATTTTCCCATCTTTGTACTCTTGTTGCATGTCTGTTTCTGCCATGCTTAAGAGGAATTTATTACTTACTCAGGTCATCTTATACATTTCATAGTGAATCAAGCAGTAATTCAGGTTCACATCTGGTTAAATCAATAGTCAGATAAATATTTGAGTTGTCATTTAGCAAAAAGATCATTTTTCCTGATAAACATCTCTACAGTCTTGCCTTTTGTGTTGTGTTGTTTTGTAGTAGCTGCTTTCCCATAATGGACTGTGGATTTTAAAATCACCCATAAGGGGGTTATGGGGTACAAATAACGTATGAGGTCTTCCTGGTCTTGTAATGTCCCAGAGCCATCAGGTGCTATATAAAGAGCATAGAGTGGTGGTTTTATAGTGTTATATGCCCTGCTGGAGTTTGGTGTCTACTGCAATGGGGTTATGGATTGTAATAAATATTTTCAATATTTTGCCTAAACACCACCACAATTGGTATATTAATAATAATAATAATATCATCATCATCTTCAGACCAACATGGACACAGGCTATACAATATTTTTTCAAAATCTTGAAAGAATTCCTCGCAGTAGGCCAACAACATTCTTTTAAATATTATAAATATAATACCGCAGATGCAAGTGGGTCTCTTTTGTGGAAACATAGCGCCACCTGATGGAAGAATGATCAGCAACTATTTATAGAAAAAGAACACACACACACACACACTCTTTGCAGCGACATGTGCCAAACTCCTGGTTTCATGTCAAAGTAAAAAGAGGAAACGAGATGGAAAACAGGAAGCAAGACTCTGGTAAGTAACTAATATAAAAATAAAAAATAAAAAATAAATTAATCATACTGTATGCAAAGAACACCATTTTGAAAATTAAAGCAACTGAGCAATGCATAAGAAAATATATATGTATATAATATATGAACATATAGTATATAAGTGCATTTAAAGAAAACTGGCAACCGTAACCCAAGGCTGCTGTTGTGTTACAAGTTTGCAAGGCTCATTAACTATTTAGCTCATGTTTCATCATACCATCATAACCATAGTTAGATTGCTACAATGATTGCTACACTGCACTTAAAGACACCAAAATAGCCACAATATTAAAACCACCAACAGGTGACAGGAATACATTTAATGGCATTAACTACAATGGTAAATCAAGTCAGCAAGTGAACAGTGAGGTTTTTGTTTTTTAAGCCGGTATGTTGGAGGCACGGAAATAGACAGAAGTAAGGATTTAAGAGACAAGGTCAAACTATAACACAGTCAGATGACTGGAACAGAGATTCTCCAAAACAGCAGGATTGGGCTCTGTTCCTGTATATGCAGTGGTTGGTGCCTTAGAAAGGAAAGACAACTGGTAAATCAGTTACAGGGTCACGGGCACCTTCTTCATGTGTTCGAAGAATGGAGGCTTGTCCAGCTGGCCCGATCCAACACAAAAAAAACAATGGGCACATGAAGATCTCATCTGGACCATGCAGCAATGGAAGAAGGTGATATAGTTTGATGATTCATAATTTTTTCCATTCATGTTTTCTTTATCTGGACAGCCTGGTGTGTGTGTTTTTGAAGAAAACACCAGGATGCACTATGAGAAGAAAAGGTAGTGTAATGTTCTAGATAATGTTCTGCTGGAAAACCTTGGGTCCTGGCCCTATTACTCAAAAACATCGGAAGTACACATTTTATTACAACTGTACTCTTTAATTGCAGTGGCCGCTTTCACTAGCATAATGTGGTCATCTTGATTTTTATTTGTATATCACTTTTAACAGTGGACATCGAATCAAAGCAGGATTACACAGAAAGTGGTAATCAAATAATTTAAGTTTGAACCATACAATTTTAGTTTTTTTCCCTAATGAGTGAGCCAGTGGCAGGAAAAAACTCCCTGATATGGTGTGAGGAAGAAACCATGTGAGGAACCAGAATTAAGGGGAAACCCATCCTCATATGGGTGGCACAAAATGTCAATTTACCACCATTAATCTTAGTTTTTGTACACATCGCAAAAATTGTTCAGGTACTCTTTGTTTTTGTTTTTTAGTTGTGGTCTTGGCAAGACTTACCCCAAACATCAATCTAGAATCAGCCATAATTACAAATCTTTAACAGATGTACATATTGACAAAAATAGATGTGGACAATACCAAATCAGACTTACTCAAATGTATGTATCTAGACTTTTTTAAGAACTAGTCTTGAATCCAACACCATTGTACCCACTGGATCTTTGATTAAAAGAAACTCTGTTGTGCCGCTCTAAAACCTGCAGCGATTCTCGAAAGAATTAAGGGGAAACCACAGCACTGCAACAGAAATAAAACCATGTGCAAAATCAGATCACAAAGCAGAGAACAGTTTTGGTTTGGGTGAATTTTATTTACATTTAAAATCAGATATGAAAATGGTAGCCACCGGAGGCCAAGCCCGACACACCAACAGTGTCTCCATAGAAGAGGGAAAAACTTCCAGGTTGTGCAAGTTTGCTTTAGTTCTTTTTCCCCCATTAGTAGAGAGAGACATCGGGTTTGATTAACGCAAAAAAACAAGTCAAGACACTGTTTGATTCATTTCATTTGGTTTGAGTTGAGCGAGAGGAAATGCACTGCGATTTGTTTAAGTATAGTTTAAAAAATTTAAAAATAAAAAATAAAAGAAAGAAAATAAAAAAAATTCATCCCAGCACAAAAAATATTGAGCACTAAAGGTTCTCAATGGCTGGATGTAAATGCCAGTATATAATAATGATATAGTGGTAGCTAAAACTATTCCAAACATGTAAAAGTTATGTAAACTAAAAAATAGCTATCTTAGGATCTTTAAATAATTATAAGGCTATTAAATGTTAATAAAATGGTGTCTTTATTAAATAAGGACCAAAAGCATTATCTTGGGTAAATCTTCTTGACGTTCTAAAAAAAAATATCTGCAGTGCATAGATGTTCTGAAATTCCTGTAAAAACCAGTGCAGGCTGTTGACTTGATCAGGGAAAACTCGGCATTGTCTGACAAAACAATCTGTCCCCTTCCAATATGGCAAACACTAACATTTCATAACACCTAGCTAGTGTGGAATCTCCTGTTTTTCCATATCCATCTGTATAAACAGCAGTTTCTAGATTTCCAGTTGGAACGGTATCATTCCCTGTCCAAAGCACTGAACGCAGGCATGTCTCTGGTGTTAAAACTCTATAAAATCATCACAATACTCACACAACAAGCTGCACCATTTCAAAAGGACACACTCAAATTATAAACATCCACAAATATCAATCAATCAATACAGCCACTCGGATAATAATAATAATAAAAAGCCTAGCATTTAAGTGTGATATGGAAGACCATGATGTAATGAAATATATTTAGTGTGATGTAAAAAAATAAGCAAATAATTATTTGAGGAAGACCATCATTCCAATCTGCCCCCCACCCATATTGTAAAATGAAGTGTCCATAGCACCACTGTCGAAATCAGATGCTACAATTCGCTGTGCTTTTTTGGAGGAGTGAGGTTTGGAGAAGGGGGACGGTGGCGGTGGGGGGGGGGGGGGGGGGGTGAAGGGGGGGGGGGGTAAACATATACAATCCAACTACAAGTGATCTTTCGATAAAAAGCCAAGTCTAAAGATAAGCTTGATTTTCCAATCACAAGCTTCCAATCACTGCTAGCTTTTCTTGAACTTTTTTTTTTTTTTGGCTTGATGTTCTGTGTTGCAAATAGTTTTAAATGATACTAAATAAGCGAAGCTAGCTTTTAAAAACACGCCGCTGTTTTCTTCTCTAGCAGCAGCTCTTTGACCTTCTGTAGCTAGCAAAGCTTGCTAACATTCGGACTAGAATTTTAAGAATTCAAACTGGGTGCAAATACAATATACTGCTCTTAGTTGCTAACTGGAGTCTTGCATTTAAAAAAAAAAAAAAAAGGGACAAAAAAACTAAACAACAAACGGAGTCGGGACATTTAGTTGTGCGCTGAGGTCACTGGTGCTGTAGTTCAGGGTCATGTGCGAGATGCTCACTGATACTGCAGGTAGTTTTTTAGAGTCTGGGGAAGGGGGAGTGTGTGGATGTGGTGGATCCGATGTCGGCCAAGAGCTTGGCGAGCTGCTCTCCTGCATAGTTCCATCAGCGGCAGAGGTTCAGCTGCAGAAAAGAAAAACACACCAGCATTATAAGACAACCATTACACTGCTGATCATCCTGAATGGTGATACATCATTATTTATTTCTTTATTTTTCCATTTAGGTGAACCAAAATCGATGCAACTATAATATTTTCTGCATTTCTCAATTTGCACCAGGTTTGACACTGGCGTTAGGAAGTAATTCACTACTGTACTTAAGTAGCTTCTTCGCATGTCTGCACTTTACTGAAGTATTTCCATTTGGGAGACTTTTACTTTACTACATTTCAAAGTCAAATATCTCTTTTTACTTAACTTGCGAAATCAGTCATTCTTTTTTATTTCTTAGTGGATAAAAATTGAACCGGTCAAACAGGCAGCAAGCCACCAATCAGGGTAGAGTGAAAGTTCTGATTACCACTTGGTGGTATCTACTCATCACAAATATACAGTTTAGCATCAGTTTGACAGCAGGCAGAACATTTGGAGAGTAATAAATGATGGAAGAAACCCCTGACTCTAACTTGCCACAACACCTGTGACCTTAATTGCGCTATTTTTTATTTATTTATTTTTTAAGTAGTTTTGGGCTCATGATAATTTCAATAGATATTGATTACTGTTTGACACTATCATTCTAATAATAGACTGGTGTGCTGAGTGACATTTGAGTCTTTTCACATAAACTGAGTTGAGGCAAGAGTCTTGTGACAAAAATGGAAAATTATATCCATAATAAATCAGAGGACTCTGGATTCTTAAGTATATTTGAAGGCAAATACTTTTGTACTTTTACTCAAGTGAAAGTTTAAGGGGGGGCCCTTTGACTTTTACTGGAGTAACATTTTACCTATTACGTCTCTACTTTACCCCAAGACCATGGTTTAACCGGGCAGGGTGAGAATCCACTAATCAATCACTTACGCTCAAGTCCGTTGATGTACGTCATTGTGACCTCACAGTGTCCCCATACTGCGCTGACAATTGGGTACAGCCTTTTCCCCTTAAGGCCCCGAAAGGCTACGCCAAGGAAATGACCATCGGCACAAAACCCAAGAGTTCCCTCATCCATGTCCAAGACCACTAGAACCTCCTCAGGTACTGAAAAAGTGTCCTCGTCCTCCCCATTAAGGCTACATGGGTAGGAAGGCACTGGCCCCGAATAGCTTTTCCTGTCATGGTAAATTTTCCCTCGCCCCAAATCCCATCCCCAAGATTCTGCATCGCCGCCAACAAGTGCCGTGTATCCAATAGCATGCAGTGGTGCCCGAGAAGTCGCGACCCCGACCATGGCATGCGTGCCACGTTGCCGCACAGGCCACCGGATAGTCCAGGCGTGCAGGCCACGAGTGAAGCCAACTCTGCCCCGCACACAGTCAGTACTCTGTGCTACTGGATGGCGATGGAACGTCAGCCGGTCATCGTCTTTTATAAACAGGTTGAGTGAACGGTCATCGGGGTTCCAAGAATGCTCTAGTTGAGTGTCAGCATCTGCTGGAGGCATGTCCAGCAGCAATTCCAGGCGCGGTGAGAAAGGGTGGCCTAACCCGTATCCTTGTCCATGCCTGCCAAGGGGTACAAGGGCCACCTGCAATGCCAGTGCGGCCCCTTCACACTCCTCAGCAGATTTCACCACGCCTGAGACCCTCTGCCCCATCACAGCGCCGCCATGGGCATAATCAACCACTGACTGGGTTACCTCATGGGTCTGGTGTATGAGGAGAGGTCTAACCAATCAGAAAGGTCTGTTCCATTTCATGAAGTAGAGGTGAAGAAAGAGCAGCACAAGGTCCTCTGTGGAGAGAAGAAAAATGTCAGCACTTGAAAGCGCAGCACAACTACCCCAGTCATCCTAAAGTTACTCCCAACAAATCTGTTCAGATGACCGCATTTCCCAAAAATACAAATGAAATCAGCCAGACTAGTTAACCCTTCTGCTAATATTGCACAACACACATTCAGCCTTTTACACACACAAACTTTTCCTCATAAACTACATTTCAGCATTGAGCAACTATGGAATAAACACTCTTCTGTTTTGTTGTTGAGTGTGGAAGCCCTGTAGTGAAAACCTTTAGGAATGCCTGCAATGAAAAAAGGTGAGTAAAAAGGAATAGCAGGAAATTAGGAATTAGCACCTGTTACACTGAACTTTATCATGTAATAGATTAGAAGGTGCAAAGCTAGAAGAAGTGGAAAAGGGAGTAACAGAACATTAACATCTTCAATCTCCAAAAAAATAAGCCATTAGAAAGCTGTTTGAATGCTAACAGTTTTAAAACAACTATTAGAAATCTGTCTCTGATGTGAAATTGAGCTCAATTGTACTCATCTTAAGAGAGCTCAAAAATGTTCCTTTCTCTTTCATAGTTCCTGAGACTCTGTGTCTATAAAACACTGCACATTAAATGACTGCTTTTTAAAAAAAACTACAACTTCATGAGGAGGTAAAAAAACAAAAAAATAAAAACAGCAACAGCATTCCAGTTCTCAAACGTCCATCTGAGGAAAGCGGGTTACAAACACATTACCATAAAATAGAACGCCAATTTAGCGTAGTCCCATAAAACAGAGGGGCGCAAACACTGTTGCTTAGAGACTACTCTGAAAGCCCGAAATCATGCTGTCCTAATAGCGAAGAGAAATAACCAAAGCTAAAAAGTGCGAGTTTTGTGAATTTTGTTCCATCTTAAGTTAAATTATTTATATCTTTAAACCCCAAACCACATGGCAAAAC
Source organism: Silurus lanzhouensis (assembly GCA_039877035.1). NCBI lineage: Eukaryota > Metazoa > Chordata > Actinopteri > Siluriformes > Siluridae > Silurus > Silurus lanzhouensis. The sequence continues at coordinate 3,391,227 of JBCEWE010000333.1, forward strand.
AGATACGGTGGTTTAAAGCAGCGGTCCCCAACCTTTTTTGCGCCACGGACCGGAATAATGTCGGACAATATTTTCACGGACCTGCCTTTAAGGTGTGGTGGATAAATACAACAAAATAAAAATTATATGACCGGCATAAAAACTGGTATTTTCTAAATACAATAATAAACGTGAATCCACTGTGTTGTTTTTTTGTTCATTTTGCTCGCTTGGGGGTTTCAATTTAGCGGTAATGTATTAGCGGCCGGAGCCCCTTTAAGAAGGTGGTGGATGGAGGTAAGACATGTGACTGAGGCATCATGACATGCATCAAGAGTGAGTCATAGACAGATGTGGTGGAGAGAATCCGGATCTATATATCCAAAATAAAACATCGTTCAGATTTAGATAAATAAAACAGAAATAATCTAAGTTATTAGGACAGTTAGGCGAGGGTACTTGGGTACATTGCGAAATGATCCTTCATTACATAATAGCTGTAACCACATACAGTTTGGTGCAAGGCTGACTCTACTCAATGGTCGGGATTCGATTGTCATTTATAACATGTGACAAGTGGCAGACATATTTCAACATCCACTGTTCAGGGAAGACTGACTTAGTCAGGCCTTAATCGTCCAATTGTGGCAAAGGAACCATTATTTTGGAAGAACAAAAAGCAAAAGAGACTTGTCTTGGGCAAAGAAATACAATGAATAGACAGAGCAGTGGAAAATCTATCATTTGTTCTGATGAGTCAAAATTTGAGATTTTTTATTCTAACCACCATGTTTTAGATGTACAGAGGGTGAAGCATGGAGGAGGAGGTGTGTTTGTTTTACCGGTGACACTGTTGGATTGTAGCATTTTGCAGCGGGAACATTATTTGTGTCCAACAGGACAATGACTGAAACACCTCTATATTGTGTAAGAGCTATTAACTCAAAAAGGAAAGTAACGGATCGCTGCATTAGATGACCTGGCCTCCGCAATCATCTGATCTAAATCCAGTTAGGATGATTTGGGATGAGTTGGACAGGAGAGTGAAGGAAAAGCATAATGAGACTGACTGAGAGAATACCAAGAGTTGGCAAATCTGTCATCAAAGCAAGAGGTGGCAACTTTGACAAATCAAAAATATATAACATACCCAGGGTTATTTATGTTTTTTTTTGTTTACTACATAACTCCATAAGGGTTGTTTCATAGTTTGGATGTCATCAGTATTCATGTACAATACAATGTGTGTGTGATCAGTCAAAAATGGAAAATTCCAAAAGGGATAAAAACTATTTATACTGATCATTCAGTTTAAAAGTTTTTACCCCCCCCCCCTGCCTCATACACATTCTATCAAAGGCTTTTTTAATAGCGAATAAACCATAAAAATCTTCATCAAACATGTTTTTGTTAGTATAACACTAAAACCTGCAGCACTTTTAATTAAACTATAGAATATTAGTTGACTTTCAGAGAGTTTGTGATCAAATCTGTGAATACTACTTCCAGCAGATGAGAAAGACCGTGAGAAAGAAGAGAAAGAATTCATTTCAATCATTAACACATACAGCAATGCAACTCATCCCATAAGAGAACATGCAACCAAGATGTAAAAGTAAAAGAGAGGATCAACAAAAAGTGATCTGCTGAGAGAACGAGAGTAATGACCGTATCAGAGAATCCCACTTGTTAAAACGCTTACAGGGGGGGGGAATTATAGCCACTGGCTCTTTCACATTTCTAAAACACCACAATTCACAAAGGATTGCACTGTCCCTCATCCTCTTATACAAGATCACAATGCAGAAATATTACTGATTTCTTTCCAACAGTATACTATTACCTAATGCAAAAAAAATGAAGAAAACCAAAGACTCCCACAAATGAATCAGATCTCAGAGTCTTTGTATGTAATAGTGTGTCAATAGCAAATGTCATGCAACAATGATCCTTTTTACAATCTTCTTAGCAATGAGCTTTTGTATTAGTGCAGAAATAACTGTCACCACTCTGAAAACAGATACACTTTATAATAAAATGTCTCAATTTTATACTTTTCACTCGTATTTTGCTGTACGCACCACATTATGTATATAGTCTTAATTTCTTTAATAATTTTTTTTTTCCCTGTCTGCCTCTTAGGCTTTGATCGTCCACAAAGTCAACTTTATATATTGCTAACAGTGTGTTAAACATTATGATTACAAGGCGAATAATATAGTCTTTCTTCTTGGTTAAAAAAAGTTTACAGCAGCATTTCTTTATACAGCTTTGAACAACACAGCAGCAAACACACAGAATTTCACATGTAGATATGAAAAAAAAGAAAAACAAAATGTCAGTAATCCATAAAGGGACAGGATTAACTCCATTAGAGAAAATGAGACTGGGGAGCCTTAGAAAGGTGTCCAGTATGATGAAAGAAAAATGTATTAAAGCTGAGCTATTTCTTCTTCTTTCGGCCACTCCCATTAGGGGGCGGCACAGCGGATCATCTGTCTCCATACACCTCTGTCCTCTGCATCTGCCTCTTTTAAACCAACTACCTGCATGTCTTCCCTCACCACATCCATAAACCTCCTCCTTGGTCTTCCTCTTTTCCTCCTTCCTAATGGCTCCATCATCAGCATTCTTCTGCCCATATACCCCATGTCCCTCCTCTGCACATGTCCAAACAATCTCAATCTCGCCTCCCTCACCTTGTCTCCAAAACGTCCTACATGTGCTGTCCCTCTAATAAACTCATTTCTAATCCTGTTTATCGTCGTCACTCCCAACGAAAACCTCAACATCTTCAGCTCTGCTGCCTCCAGCTCCACCTCCTCCCTAAAGCAGAGCTATTTCAAAAAGGTAAAAAGTAACTTTTGCACACCGAGCTTTAAATCTGTGAAATGTTACATGGCTTTAATTTCACAAGACACCTATTTTATAAATCAATCGCTTGAGCACGTTAGAACCCCTGTAATTTTGCCACAACTTATCTACACAAACACTTACTAAAGCCTGGGAGCCGATGTACCATCACTCCTCACAAGACCTCCATTTCAACCGTTTCCACGTTTCTTTCTTTAATGATCAAGCTAAAAGTAGTTATTCCTATTACACTGTATACTGTAATTGTGTTTTAGACAGAACTGAAAAATAAAACGTTCTAAACAACTAGGGATTAGGGGTTTACAAAATGTAATGGTGACGGACAAAAATGCAAACAGAAGCACCAACAGCTGGCAGGAGTTGTGCGGTTGTTAAGTACCACCATGTGCACTGATGCGTGTGGCCTGCATGTTCAAATTTAGACCAAACATTTTCTCAATACAATGTTTTTATTAATTGTCTCAGGGTTTACTGGCTATTGACAGAACACAAAGATATGATGTACTGAAAGAAGTTTGACTGAAAAATCGTCTGACTGAAAAATCGCTATGCTGACTTTTTTGGTTTTTTTTCCTGTAATCCTACTTGTTTGACCTCTACCCATGTATACAGTAATGATTTATAACCCGACCGCCCGGTGTAGCATAGCTCCCATGCGAGGTACGTTATTTTGCTCATTTTAGAATGAAATCTATATATGGATTTCTGTGAAGCTGCTTTGTGGCATTGCTTAAAAGTACCTCAGAAATTCAAACTACCAGATACCAGATTGGCTATACTTGCTGCAAAATGTTCAGTAAAATCTGACACTGATGTTAAAAAAATGAGCTTGGGTGAACACTTAAAAGTTGTAAATCTATACAGTGATTACATACGCGTAGTTGTACTCTCATTAGCATTACCATTTGACCAACTAACCTCAAAAGCTAAAAGCTGACATCTAACTTTAGATCTACATCTGAAGCAAATAAACCCCGGAAAGAGCCAAATGTGTGGGCTGAGAGAGTTTTGCATCCCCTAACTGTAAATTATTCATACCTGCCAGGCCATTACTAACAATAGCAGACAAAAGCCACAGGGTGAAACTGATACTGAGGTCCAAGTCAAGGACAGTTCCTGGATATTTTAATTAGGACAGTTTGTACGTAGTGTCAGGTGAGGACACTGTGTATCGCCGCTCCACCTCGGTCTAAAAAACTAACATTTTCGAAAGAAGAATTGAACAAGTGTATATGTATATTTTAATTTGCGATCGTTCATACCCTGATTTGAAGGACTGAACACCCAAGTGGGTTCAGACTGGAATCGAAGAATTCAAGGGGGTTTGTGCACTGAAGTGATATGGAGAATAATCAAGCAATGCAATCTACTGGTTCATGATTACTAGCTCAGCGTTGGGCTGAGATTTTGCATGCTCATGTATATAGAGTATTAAATGCTTTCAGAAGTCAAAATAAACTTGGAACTCTAAGTGGACCAATAAAGAAAGCACTGCTGTACTGTACTGTGTATTTGTGACAGCAGAAAGCTTCCAAAAGGGGAAAGTATCAACAAGTGGTTAAGACATTGGACTTTGGATCGGACGGCCACAAGTTCAAATCTCAGCAGCAACAAGCTGCCACTGCAGGGCCCTTGAGAAAGGCCCTTAACTCAACCAAATGCTATAAATGTAACTAAGTAGCTGGCCATGAAAATACTTTTCTCATCGACCAAATTTGAACTTAATCTATATTTGGAACAATGGCCTCTAATAACAAAGTTTCATTAAAAAAGTGTAAGACCAGGGTTTACGTGGAGTATGTGGTGTTTGTTATAAACTTAGATTTCACAATACAGCTAGGAACACTGTGTGTTTGACTCATCCTCATGCTGACCCCGGTGTCAGGAACATCTCTTTGCATGCCAGAGAGACATTATAAACAATACAGGAGAGAAGAAAGAAGAACGGAAAGCAAAAAGGAAGAGGAAGTAAAGTCTGGGGTTCAAAGGGGCCATTTCCTTCTTCCCTCTAGTAGCCGGGGCATTCTCCTGTGAATAATGATATCAACTTGGCTACCAAAATGACTGACGAGCTACAACTTGACAAAACCAAGCAGCCTGGATAGAAACAGTTACACACAATCGGGACACACGTCACACAATACTGAGATCCCTGACTGTATTAAGGCTGAACACATGCAGTAATTAACCTTGTGAGGTACGATATATTGATAAAATATCAATATTTATCAAAAGTGAGAATTTAGTCCAAAATCTCCATCAGCTTTAGGAACAGCCTTTATTTGTCACATGTACACTACAGCACAGTGAAATTATTTTCTTCACATACAGTGAGGAAAATAAGTATTTGAACATCCTGCTATTTTGCAAGTTCTCCCACTTAGAAATCATGGAGGGGTCTGAAATTGTCATCGTAGGTGCATGTCCACTGTGAGAGACATAATCTAAAAAAAAATTCAGAAATCACAATGTATGATTTTTTAACTATTTTTTTTGTATGATACAGCTGCAAATAAGTATTTGAACACCTGAGAAAGTCAATGTAGCCTTTGTTTGCAATTACAGAGGTCAAACGTTTCCTGTAGTTTTTCACCAGGTTTGCACACACTGCAGGAGGGATTTTTGGCCCACTCCTCCAAACAGATCTTCTCTAGATCAATCAGGTTTCTGGCCTGTCGCTGAGAAACACGGAGTTTGAGCTCCCTCCAAAGATTCTCTAATGGGTTTAGGTCTGGAGACTTGCTAGGCCACGCCAGAACCTTGATATGCTTCTTACAGAGCCACTCCTTGGTTATCCTGGCTGTGTGCTTCGGGTCATTGTCATGTTGGAAGACCCAGCCTTGACCCATCTTCAATGCTCTAACTGAGGGAAGGAGGTTGTTACCCCAAAATCTCGCAATACATGGCCCCGGTCATCCTCTCCTTAATACAGTGCAGTCGCCCTGTCCCATGTGCAGAAAAACACCCCCAAAGCATGATGCTACCACCCCCATGCTTCACAGTAGGGATGGTGTTCTTGGGATGGTACTCATCATTCTTCTTCCTCCAAACACGTTTAGTGGAATAATGACCCAAAAGTTCTATTTTTGGTCTCATCTGACCACATGACTTTCCCCCATGACTCCTCTGGATCATCCAAATGGTCATTGGCAAACTTAAGACGTGCCTGGACATGTGCTGGTTTAAGCAGGGGAACCTTCCGTGCCATGCATGATTTCAACCCATGACGTCTTAGTGTATTACCAACAGTAACCTTGGAAACGGTGGTCCCAGCTCTTTTCATGTCATTGACCAGCTCCTCCCGTGTAGTTCTGGGCTCATTTCTCACCTTCCTTAGGATCATTGAGACCCCACAAGGTGAGATCTTGCATGGAGCCCCAGTCCGGGGGAGATTGACAGTCATGTTTAGCTTCTTCCATTTTCTAATGATTGCTCCAACAGTGGACCTTTTTTCACCAAGCTGCTTGGCAATTTCCCCGTAGCCCTTTCCAGCCTTGTGGAGGTGTACAATTTTGTCTCTAGTGTCTTTGGACAGCTCTTTGGTCTTGGCCATGTTAGTAGTTGGATTCTTACTGATTGTATGGGGTGGACAGGTGTCTTTATGCAGCTAACGACCTCAAACAGGTGCATCTAATTTAGGATAATAAATGTAGTGGAGGTGGACATTTTAAAGGCAGACTAACAGGTCTTTAAGGGTCAGAATTCTAGCTGATAGACAGGTGTTCAAATACTTATTTGCAGCTGTATCATACAAATAAATAGTTTAAAAATCATATATTGTGATTTCTGGATTTTTTTTTTTCCAGATTGTGTCTTTCACAGTGGACATGCACCTACGATGACAATTTCAGACCCCTCCATGATTCCTAAGTCGGAGAATTTGCAAATTAGCAGGGTGTTCAAATACTTATTTTCCTCACTGTATCTCGGCTTGTTCAGAAGCAAAGAGTCAGCATTGATACAGTGCCCCTGGAGGACAGAGGGATAAGGGCCCAAGTGCTGCAGCTTGTTGATACCAGGTCTTGAGACCCCAACCTTCCGATCAGAATCCCAGCACCTTAACCACTGAGCTACCACTCCCCTACCATATCTTTAACATTCCAGTCATCAAAACATGCACTACATTATTTAACTGTTTTTTTCTCAGGACAGACTTGCACCAGCTCAGCAACTGAGGGATGACAAGATTCTCTGATTCGCACTGGTGCATCGGCACAAGAGTTAACGATGCGATGCATTGATTTTTCAAAAATTGTGCATGGGATACACGTTAGCATTTGTATCATGACATTGCTTTAAACATATCGGCATTGGTAAAAAAAAAATATTTATAATTATTAGTAGATGCGCTACACTTTGACCAATATTTGAAATGTAGATTGATTTTCTCCTCACTAAACAGTTTCTCAAGCGCGTTCTCTCAGCACCACTGCTGCTGCTGATATGAATATGACATACCGCAACACTACGGCGATCGAACAGTGTCCTGAGAGTCACAGAATATAGATTTAGATGTTCCAACGTTCAAAAACTGAGCGATATTCAAATCTGACTTACTTCACCTCCAGCCTGAACAATAGCCCCTACCATAACAGATAAATGCTGTTACACGCGAACCTCTTTCATCCCTCATTTGCATTACAGACGGCAAAACAAGGTACCACTGCAACAAATAACGATCATATGCAAAACAACGTGGCAGTTCATAGAGAACCGCCAAAGTCTACACACTAAAACACAAAGGAATTAGTGATAGACATTATATTTAATTTAGTACAATCTTAACAGGATCAAATATTAATCCGATGCTTGCCGTAATAAGAAATCAAATTCTTAATGTCATTTTAAATAAACTATACATAAATAAAAAGTTGCTCTATACTTGTTACATGTACATTACAGGACAGTGATATTTCTTTACATATCACAACGATGTTGGGGAGCTGTGGTCAGCCATGATGCAGCAACCCGGGAGCATAGAGGGTTTAAGAGCAACTCATAGATCATAAGATCATAAACAAACAAATGATCGCATTAAATTATCTCTATAAGTTTCAGGTCTCTAGTATTGTCCTTTTCAAAAATGGTTGCTGAAAAGTATTTACTTTATATTTGGAGTATTTGGTCAGGTAACGCTAGCTGGGTAAAATTCGTCACGAGGAACTTTGACAACAGGTTTGCCAATCTGGAAGTTTGAAACCATTTCATAAGCTTGAATAGAGCTTCGAAAAAAAAGGAGAAAGACAAAGAGAAAGAAAAAGTGACAAGCAGAAAGACAGTTACTGTTAGAAAGACAGGTGACAAATTTAAACAATACAAGTACAAAGTGAAATGGAATGAGAGAATGCCAAATAGATAGATGGCGAGAGTTATTAAGAGAAAGAAAGTGAGTGAGAGAATGATAAACGCAGATTGATCGTTTTGTCAGTTCGAGTTTGAAACATTTCAAGCCAGGCTCTGAATCCAGGTCAATGCAAGGCTATAGGAGCTCTGAGGATATCTGATCATACACAGTGAGTCTGATCGGATGAGTTACACACAAAAATGTTTCTTTTTAAAAGTGTGATGATTAAGAAGAGGCTGAATCGGTGACTGTAGCTTGAAAGATTACACCAGTCCAAACCTTTTAATGAAAAGCCACTGAACTGCAAAAACAGCCTTGTAATGTAAACTCAGGGTAAATAGAAATTCATTTAAAGTAACTGATGGAAAATATAATTGGCATTTCTTGAGAGCGATGTTAAGTCTAATAGGACTTTCCTACTAAATATAAGCAGTTTGGTCAGCTGCATTCAAACGTTTAACAAACACAAAACAAAAAAACAAAAGGGAAATCCTCCATTTCAGCACCAGTTTCACATGTATAAGATACCCATTTACTGTATATGAATATAATGAACCTATAAACTTTCTTTCGGCTTCTTTAATTAGGGGTCGCCACAGCGGATCATCCGCATGTTTGATTTGGCACATGTTTTTACGCTGGATGCCCTTCCTAACGCAACCCTCCCCATTTATCCGGGCTTGGGACCGGCACTAAGGCTTGTGCAACCCTAATGGCTGGGGTTGGTTCCCTGACCGGGGATCGAAGCGGTGAGAGCGCCGCATCCTAACCACTAGACCACCAGTGAACCTAGTATGATGAAGCTATGATAAACCGAATAAACCTCTGTTACACAACATGAAGCAGACTTGTAGAATGCAGATCGTTCTGGAATCTTTGAATTTAAAACAGCCGAGTAAGAATTCACCGTCCCCTCGCATGACACATCTTTCCTATTGATGTCCTACAGAACTTTCCAAAGGCGACACCCGTTTTTATTAACCGTTTTCATGACTGCAAACATGTCTACGGAACCAGAACAGCGAATAAACGAGTAAAACAGCTATAAAATCAGGCATATTTTAATCCACATCACTTTATTGTAGTTGATTCATGCGCAGTTTCATCTGCTGGGTTTCTGTTCAAACACTAGCAATATTTTTTCTTCATGCGTTGTTCGACAAGTTGAAGGATCTGATCGAGGTTTTATTTATAGAATAGCTGTTCTATTTTATTTTAAAATTTGTAAACACTCGGCTAGATAAAGTACACCAGAACTATTCATCCGAGGTCAATTTGAAATATCTATGAAAGCCCGTGCTCATATACAATCATCTCTGCATCACTAATTGTGTTTTTTGGTTGAAAGATTTACACTGAGCAATAACTGAAGCTGTAGGACTCACGTTCTTAGGATGCAGATAAGAACGGAGAGATTAATACCCTCATACAGACTTCATCTAGAAATTGTTTCACAATGGGGTTTTTTTTCCCCGGTTAATTCACACGCTCTCACCAACACACGGATAATAAACCAGTAGTAAACAAAACAGCGCTCGTGTCCATCACTTCCTGTTTTGGATCAAAAACTGTGCAGTCAGAACCGAAACAGAAGGTAAAACACCGTCAGCATTGCAGTGCCATATAACGATATTACAGTCAGTAAACTGGTAGAAAATGTGGAAATTTTAGCATTAAAACTTGTAATCAGGTTCGATCGATATGATCTGTATATTAGACTACTTGAGAGAAAAAAAAGTTTATTTATTTATTACTACTATTATTATTATTATTATTTTAAGAACGGAATCATTTTTTGGCGCCTGAAAAAGATTCCGATTAATAATAAAAACACAAAGATATCATTGATGATTATTTAAAGTGTGACTATTAGAATAAAACTAATAAGAATAAACACATATCACACTTTACAGAATATATCTTTATACCATGTTATGACTGTGTACCATGTTTTGAAAATGGGTTAAACTGTTACTGTTATTATAATAATAATAATAATAATAATAATTATTATTATTATTATTATAATTATAAAAAGAAAAAAAAACACAAAAATAAATATATACTTAACAGAATATATTTTTATACCATGTTATAACTGTATACCATGTTTTGAAAATGGGTTGAACTGTTACAATAAATACAATAATAATAATAAGAAAAAAATACTTAAATATATACTTTACAGAATATATCTTTATACCATGTTATGACTGTGTACCATGTTTTGAAAATGAGTTGAACTGTTACTGTTATAATAAACCCAATAATAATAATAATAATACAAATAATAAAAAGAAAAAAAACACTTACAAATAAATATATACTTTACAAAATATATCTTTATACCATGTTATGACCCTGTAACACATACTGGAGATGATTTGAACTGTTATTGGTATAATACACAATAATACATGGATAAAGAATAGAAAATAAAAGAAAGATGTATTCAGTAAAGTATATATATCTCTATATATCATCATGTTATAACTCTGGTGACTGTAACTGATTTCCTGGAGATGATCTGAACTGTTCTTCAGATATACAATGCATAAACACATGAACTCAACAATTCTGGCCACTATGTCACAAATAAACACCAAACACAAAAAGCAAACAAGCTGACATGCAGGTTTTTAAGGGTTTTTAAAGGTTTTCCATCTGCTGCAGGAAGTCTGGATTAAAAGGCGACACACGGAGCTGCGGGTTCAAATTCATTACAAAGGAACAACAAACACAAACAAAGTGGCCACGTTGGAGCTACTCACGCCTCGGGGATTACAACTTTTCTCCGGAAGGAAAAGAAATAAATAAACAAACAAACAATCAATTGACAGGAAACAACACCGGAATCGCCCCCAAATCATCATTCATACCTGTGAGTGTGTGTGGGGGGAAAAGAGCCGACAATCTGCTGCCTTTAAACCCGCTTTACGCCTTCAAAAGGAAACAGAGAACACGGCTTTGTTATAGAGGTGCCCAGACAGTGACGTCACCGCCAAACCGGAAGTGATCCTTCAGTGTATGTTGTTATATTTATTATTATGATTTTTTTTCTTTTACAAATACATTTGAGCGAATTAGCGCATTTATTCCCATAAATGTGAATAGACCCATAATTTAATATACGCGTCGTTTTTTTCTGATTGGTTCCAAACAATATTTGATACGATTCCCATTTCCGCGGTGGGGAAACGACACTTCCCATGAGCACGTGCTCTCCGGGAGAACCAGTGTCATGCAGCGTTCACTTGCTTCTCGATTTCACGTGTGTCTCTGTAAATAAATGCAGCAACTCGTTAGAAACACTGTATACAAAAAGATTGTGAATTATATATATATATATACACATATTCTCCCATGACTATTTATTAAATTATTTTCAACACTCTATTGTCTTCGTTTCATAGCTTTCCTTTCCATTGCGCTGTCTCCAGGAGAGTATGTTTATGTTAGAGTTTTTATCCAATCATATTTCAGCCATCCAGTGTTGCCAGGGTCCAAAGAAATCTGCCTGGACGCCTTCAGAATCAACACTGCAGGCGTGTGTAGATTCAAATACATAACAAGGAAACTGTTGCTTTAATTAACCAATCAGATTGCAAGTTTGTGACACTGGGGCCATCTAGCAGGCGTACAATAACAATCATTTTGACTTCCTTGGATTGGATGGTCAGAAAACGCACTTTGTCAGAGCCCATAAACCGCATCTGTAGTACACTGCACAAGCTTAAATATATTTCTGTGTACTTAATTATTTTTTATTCATTTCATATTGGCTGACACAGGAGAAGAATTTGATTTAGTCACAAATATGCTTATAAGAAAATATTTAACATGAACCATTTATAATTTTTCTTTCAAGCATTTTCTTTCCTGTAGATATTTTGCACAAAAAGACACGATTTGTTTTATTTTGAAATCCTCAGGAAAGCCGTAATCCATGGGGTTTCCGTCGTTGGAGAACTGTCATTTTTTATGTTAATATTAATGGTTCTACTAGAGATGATATATGCTTCACAGCTGTTGCTAAAGTAAAAGGGGACTTGCTGAATCACTTTATTTGGGTTCATTTCTTTAGTAATGCCATTCATTCTTCCTTTATACTGTGTTTCTGTATATTACTGCTTTCTATAGCCGTGGTGTCATTATTACTGTATTATGAGTTGGATTGATTCAGGCAGGAATCACAAAACATTTGATGCATAGTGTGCAAACAACTGGGTAGAATTAACATTACATGAATAATCATGCATGAATAGTACCATCATTCATGCAAGTTAAGTGTCTGTGCAAAGACTCGGTGTTTTATCGAGTCCTGTGCGACTCAAAGCGTTTTGGAGGGTTATGAGCAAACCAGAGTGCTAATGTGCATAGTGTACAGTGTGTAGTGCAGTTTAGATTGTCTTAGGAAGTTCAGAAGAGTGTACGAGGAGTTAAAGAGCATGGGGAAGGAACGACTTCCTCAGTCTGTCAGTGGAACAGGGCAGTAACAGCAACCTTTCACTGAAGCTGCTCCTCTGCCTGGAGATGATGCTGTGCAGTGGATGCAGTAGATTGTCCATGATTGACAGGAGGCTGCTCAGCACACCTCTCTCTGCCACTGATGTCAGGCTGTCCAGCTCTGAGCCCACAACCGAGCCCGCCTTCCTCTCCAGCTTTTCCAGACGTGAGGCGTCCTTCTTCTTGATGCTGCGTCAGTCCGAACATCTGCAGCTGCTTTTTGCAGATGTAGAAGGACGCCAGCCTTCTGAGGAAGTACAGTGGCATCTGCCAGTTCATTCTATCATCCAGCTGCACTCCCAGGTACTTGTAGGTCTTTACAATCTCCACACAGTAGAAATAGACCACTTCATTTATTCCAGGGGGAAATTCATACTTAAAAATGACACAATGATGAGTTCTTCTTCTTCTTCTTCTTCTTCTTTCGGCTGCTCCCATTAGGGGTCGCCACAGCGGATCATCCGTCTCCATACCACCCTGTCCTCTACATCTGCCTCTTTTACACCAACTACCTGCATGTCTTCCCTCACCACATCCATGAACCTCCTTCTTGGCCTTCCTCTTTTCCTCCTACCTGGTGGCTCCATCCTCAGCATTCTTCTACCAATATAATTCATGTCCCTCCTCTGCACATGTCCAAACCATCTCAATCTCGCCTCCCTCACCTTGTCACCAAAACATCCTACATGCGCTGTCCCTCTAATAAACTCATTTCTAATCTTATCCATCCTCGTCACTCCCAACGAAAACCTCAACATCTTCAGCTCTGCTACCTCCAGCTCCACCTCCTGTCTTTTACTCAATGCCACTGTCTCTAAACCATACAACATCGCAGGTCTCACCACAGTCCTATAAACTTTCCCTTTCAATTTTGCAGATACCCTACTATCACAAATCACTCCTGTCACTCTTCTCCACCCACTCCACCCTGCCTGCACTCTTTTCTTCACTTCTCTAACACACTCTCCATTACTTTGCACTGTTGACCCCAGGTACCTGAATTCCTCCACCTTCTGAAGCTCTTCTCCCTGCAACCGCACCACTCCACTGCCCTCCCTCTCATTCACACACATGTATTCTGTCTTACTCCTACTGAGTTTCATTCCCCTTCTCTCCAGCGCATATCTCCACCTCTCCAGGCTCTTCTCAACCTGCTCCCTACTCTCACAACAAATCACAATATCATCCACAAACATCATAGTCCAGGGAGACTCCTGTCTGACCTCGTCCGTCAACCTGTCCATCACCACTGCAAACAGGAAAGGGCTCAGGGCCGATCCTTGATGCAGTCCAACCTTCACTCTAAACCAGTCTGTCGTACCTACTGCACACTTCACTGCCGTCACACTGTCCTCATACATGTCCTGCACCACCCTCACATACTTCTCTGACACACCTGACTTCCTCATACAATACCATAACTCCTCTCTTGGCACCCTGTCGTACGCCTTCTCTAAATCCACAAATACACAATGCAATTCCTTCTGTCCTTCTCTATACTTCTCCATCAACATTCTCAAAGCAAATAAGGCATCTGTGGTGCTCTTTCTCGGCATGAAACCATACTGTTGCTCACAGATGGTCACCTCTTCTCTCAGCCTGGCTTCCACTACTCTTTCCCATAACTTCATGGTGTGACTGATCAACTTAATACCCCTGTAGTTACTGCAGGTCTGCACATCTCCTTTATGCTTAAAGATCAGTACCAGCACACTTCTTCTCCATTCCTCAGGCATCTTCTCACCTTCCAAAATCCTGTTAAACAATCTGGTCAAAAACTCCACTGCCATCTCTCCTAAACATCTC